>OY748292.1:23687158-24153570 GCA_963556515.1 Nudaria mundana | reverse complement strand
GGTAGTGTATTCTGCAGGGTGACCACAGTACGGGGGGGATCTTTGATTTTATTAAATAAACAACTTAAATTTAAAGAACGGAAAGATATTGTGTCTCTTTCTCTAGAGTGTAAAGTCGAACTGTCGTGCGTGGAAATGGAGCAATTCATAGTAGTATGCGTGTATAAACCTGGAACCTCACCCTTTTGCGAATTTGAGGAACTTATTGACAAAGTTCTATGTAAACTTGGAAAAACTAATAAGTACCTAATAGTATGTGGTGATTTTAATGTCGATTTACTTGTTAATACGCCTATGAGTTATAATATTTTAAATTTATTTAAATCACACAATCTTACAAACTTATTTTTGGAGCCTACTAGATATTGTAATACAATAGCCACTTGCCTGGATAATATATACAGCGATATGTTGCCAGAAAGTAAAAGTATTATAAAAAAGCTAGATTCAGACCATTGTGGGCAAATAGCATCTTTTAAAATCACTAAAGAAAAAGTTATAAAACGTAAAATATTATGTAGACCAATAACTGGTGACCGCTTGGAACGTATGAGGGTTGGACTTTGCAATAAAATTCCATTCTTAGACACTGGCTTAGATCCAAATGTAATGTATAAATTATTTTTTGATTCTTTTTACAACGAGTTCAACTCCATATTCAAGTCTAAGGAGGTCATGATTAGTGATAGTCCTACTTTCAGTGAATGGGCCACTGAGGGTATACACAAAAGTAGACAAAAACTTTATGAAATATACTCAGAAAGACAGCTTAATAGATCAGTTGAATTTCTAGATTATGTTAAAACTTATTCAAAAAAGTTTAAAGCAGATTGTTTAGCAGCTAAATCAAAATATATAAGTGATAAAATTCTCAATAGTGCAGACAAAGTTAAATCTACTTGGAAAATTATAAACGCGGAAAGAGGTCAACAAAAATTAAATGATAATCATTTTAAACTTAATATAAATGGTAAAATAACTACATCAGACTTCGAGGTCGCTAACGAATTTGAAAATTTTTTCTCCCGAATTCCTGTAGATTTGACAAAAACCCTAGGCTCTTCAACCCCCATTGCAGAATCTTTGTTAAAAGCAAACGTTCCTTGTTGTAACGTTATATTTAAATTCAGTAAAGTTAACATAAACACTATCTTAAAAACTTTTAAATCTTTAAATATCAAGAAAACAGCTGACCTCTGGGGCATCTCTGTGTATTTAGTAAATTCTTTTATTGAAATGGTTGCTCCTGAACTAGTAATAATATTTAATAATTGTGTTGATAGTGGTGTGTTCCCTGATTTAATGAAATCTAGTAAATTAATTCCCCTGTTTAAATCGGGTAGTACTTCAGATCCGTCCAATTTCCGTCCCATTTCTGTACTACCTACATTTAGTAAAATTTTTGAAAAAATTATGCTTAATCAAATGCAAAATCACTTTAACGTTAATAAACTATTACATACAAAACAATTCGGTTTCACTCGTGGTCGGTCCACCACTGATGCCGGTATTAAATTATTAGAGTGTATATACAGGGCCTGGGATGAGTCATATGATGCTTATGGTGTATTCTGTGACTTATCTAAGGCCTTCGATTGCGTTCAGCACCAGACCTTAATTAAGAAACTTGATCATTACGGAATCCGGGGGACGGCCTTGAATTTCGTCAATTCTTACTTAAGTGATAGGGTCCAGAAAGTAGTGATCAATGGTAAACAGTCACCTGGTTCTCCTGTAGCAATGGGGGTACCGCAGGGTTCAATTTTGGGCCCTTTTCTTTTTCTAGTATATATTAATGATCTCCCTCACCTCATAAGAGACGACCACGAGGTAGTTTTGTTTGCTGATGACACTTCTTTAATATTTAAAGTTAAACGTGGACAGCGCGAACTTGACGATGTAAACATTGCCCTCTCTAGGATAGTCCACTGGTTTTGTGCTAATAATTTATTATTAAATGAAAATAAAACTAAATGTGTAAGATTCACCTTACCTAATGTAAGACTTGTTAAAACCAGTGTTAAGGTTAGGGATGATATAATAGAATTGGTCGATGACACTGTCTTTCTGGGCATAACGTTAGACTCCAAATTGCAATGGGGGCCTCATATCGGGAAAATTTCGGCCAGGCTTAGTTCAGCAGCCTATGCTGTCAAAAAGATCCGACAACTTACAGACATTAAAACGGCGCGTCTACTTCAGCTACTTCCACAGTATCATGACATATGGCATACTACTGTGGGGTAACGCTGCCGATATTGAATGCATCTTTGTGTTGCAGAAGAGGGCTATCCGGACTATCTATGGAATGGGGTCTCGGGAGTCATTAAGAGATAAGTTTAAGCATATTAACATCCTTACAGTGTATGCACAGTATATTTATGAAATTTTATTGTATACCCACAAGAACAAAAGTAAATTTGTGAAAAATAGTGATAATCATAATCTAAACTTAAGAAATAAGGATAAACTGGCTGTTCCTAAATTTAGGCTTCATAAAGTGAGTAATTCTTTTGCGGGGAACTTTATTCGAATGTACAATACATTGCCAACCGAAATAGCAAATTTATCTGTCAATAAATTTAAAAAACTAATAAAAAGTAAATTGTGCCATAAAGCTTATTATAGTATTAATGATTTCTTAGATGACAAGGCGGCCTGGTTGTAACAACGTAACGAATTGCTCCTTTCTAAATAACTCTGTATTAGATTTAAGATGAAATATTTTGAAAAAAGCCGAGCTGAGTTTCTTGAGGGCTCTTCTCAGTCTCGTTGCATTTTGGAACCCTCGGTAGAGTCACACCAACTTCTGACGAATCTAAATAATTTTCTGAAAATTTCAAAGATAATAAACGTTATTTTATTTTATTTTATTTTATTTTACGCCCGCAAAACACAGGCGTGTGCATTTACAGCGAAGAAATCCCCTTTCCTTCCCCTACCCTCTCTCCAGAATGCATTATTACCAATGAAGGACAACCTTGACATCCTTAGCATAGACGTTCGTCGAGAGCTCAATAATAAAAACTACATCGAAAGATGTATAGGGCTAGCTTCGCGGAAACTAGGAATACTGAATAAGGTAAAGAGATTCTTTACACCGGACCAGAGGTGTCTGCTGTACAAGACGCAGATTAGACCCTGCGTCGAATACTGCTCTCACCTCTGGGACGGCTCCGCGAAGTATCTGCTGGACGCTCTCGACGCTATGCAGCGACGGGCTATCCGTATTATAGGTTGTCCGGAGGTAACGGGAAGCCTTGAGCCGCTAGCTCAGCGCCGAACAATAGCTTCCTTGGCCGCATTCTACCGTATTTACCACGGCGAGTGTTCAGAAGAGCTCTTCAATCTGATCCCACCCTCTTCCTTCAGATCCCGAATAACGCATGCCGGGCAGAGATGCCACTCCCACACAGTGGATAGAATGTTCGCGAGAACCAAGCGTTTTAAACGTTCGTTTCTCTGCCGAACGATAGTGGCCTGGAACGCCTTGCCTGTGCACGTGTTTCCTCCCACATATAATCCTGGGTTCTTTAAGCGGAGCGTGAAGAGGCACATCAGTAGGTCGTCAAGTTGAGGGCCACTCTCTATAGTATTCTATGCTGTGAGAGTGGCCCACAATCGCTAGACGTCGTCACGACTTCCCACCAGGCGGGCGGGCGGCGTCAATTTGGCGAACCCAATATAAAAAAAAAAAAAAAAAGGTTTATTTGTGTGTGTATTGTTTTAGCAAATGCTCGCGGCTCACCCGAAGAAATATTTTTTTCTTTTCCCGTTTCTTAAACGATAGGTATCAGCAGGATAAAATGCTACTTTTATCCTGATCCTAATCCTGATAATTGATCCGCCCAGAATCACAAATTATTTCCGGACCAAATTTCCTCAAAATTCATTCAGAGCCATTTAGTTATTTGATTTTCCGGTGTTTATTAGTTTATTTATTTAATTTATTGATTTTTTTAATTTTTTTAATTGCTATATAATAAAAAAGAAACTTCTTTTTATTTTAGATATTTAGTCTTAGATCAAATTCAGGTATAAATTTTCCCGATAAGAACCTAGTAGAGTCGAGAGAACGTCGCCATCGCGAATATCTGACTTTTTTTTTTTTTTTTTTTAATTCCGCGGCCCAAGGCCGCGGCCGCTCTAACGTCCGTTGCCGGGCGTCCCTGGTTACTAGCAGAGGGTATGTCCAGTGGCGCCCGGCGGACTTTGACCACCCCTGTGGTCTCTGCGGGTGTTTGGTCGGGACGAGAATCCCGCGTCATTGGGGTCGGGTTTTATCCCGCGTCAGTGAGTGAATCTGGTTGCGTGCTATGGGGCAAAGGCCCCGCAGCACGCAACCCTTCTAGCCTGCTTCTGTAAGGACGGTGGGTGGCGATCCCGCCGTCCTCAGGCCCCGATCATGGAGGACGATAGTCTTGGGCGTAGTCGCGTAGTCTGGGGCGGCCTGGCCGCCGACTACGGAACTCGGCGGGGAGGGTACGCTCCCTCTCCCTCCCGGCCGCCTCCTTCGCGAGCATGACTTGCTCGCAGAAGGACACGGCCGCGTTCCACCTACTCCCGCTGGATACCATGGCTTGAAGCATGGTCCCCAGCGAGAGGGTATCCACGCCCAGACCCACTACGAGGTCCCGGCGCTGACTCGCCCACGCTGAGCACTCCACCAACGTGTGGAGTGCGGTGTCGTCGTCGGAAACCTCGCAGTGTTGACACCGGGGTGTGACCTCACGATGCATGCGAAACAGATAGCTACCGAAGCATCCATGCCCGGCAACCATCTGCGTCGCACGGTACGTGAGGTCACCATGCTGCCTCTGCAGCCAATCGTCCATGATCGGTCTCACCGCCGCGATGAAGATGGCACCCCCCTTGGGTTGCTCAAGTCGCACCCTCCATGACTCCATGAGATCCTGGCGGAGTTGGGACCGCTGGTCCTCGATTTCTCGAGACGCAGGCCTGTGGTCCCGCTCCAGCGCCTCCTTGCGCCATTGGAACAATGACGCAAGGGCTCTCGCTTCCAGGTCCCATGGAGGGGTCCCGGCTAGGAGACATGCAGCCTCTCCGGAGATCGTGCGGTACCCCCGTACGGTTCTGACGGCCAAGGTTCTAAGTGGTCTGTTTAACAGAGTCACGTTCCCCTTGACCGCCAACCTATCCGCCCATACGGGAGCCCCGTATAGGGCCATACTCCGCACGATCCCCAGGTACAGTCTCCTGCAGGAGGCGTTGGGTCCCTTTAGGTTGGGCATCAGTCGCGAAAGCGCGACCGATGCCTGCGTCACCTTGGGGACCAAACTTCGGAAATGTGGTCCGAAGTTCCATCGGCTATCAAGTACGATCCCTAGGTACTTCATCGAGGGCTTGATGCCGATGCTAACGCCTCCCACATTTATGCTGGAACCTTCTGGTGGACCGTTCCGAGGTCTGTGAAAACACAGAACCTCGGACTTGTGCAAGGCCACCTCCAGTCCCAGCTGCCGTATCCGACCCACGACTCGAGCAACACCCGTCGTGACCTTGAGTGCTGCCTCCTGGTACGTTGCACCCCGCGCCGTGACGAGGGTATCGTCGGCGTAGCACGTTACGCCGACACCCCTAGGCAACGCACCCCGCAGCACCCAGTCGTAGCCGATGTTCCACAGAAGCGGCCCCAGGACCGACCCCTGCGGAACACCGCACGACACATCTCGCCGAGCTGGCCCGAGCCAGCTGGGGAAAGCTATGGCCCTCTCCGAGAGATAGGCCCCGACAATACGACGGAGGTAGAGAGGCGTTTCGTGATACACGAGCGCCTCCCTAACGCAGCTCCATGGCAAGGTGTTGAACGCGTTGGCGATGTCAAGAGACACCGCCACCACCACCTTGCCCTGCGAGACTGCTTCCTCCGTCAGGCTCTTCACGCGCATGATCGCGCTCACGGTGGAGCGTCCCCGACGGAAACCGAACTGGTTATCCGCCAGGTCTGGCCCCACACTCGTGAGATGCTCGACGAGGCGTTCCGCGATAATGCGCTCAAAGAGCTTACACACCTCGTCGAGCAACACGATCGGCCGGTATCCGGACGGTGAGTCCACCGGCCGCCCCGCCTTACGGATCAGGACCAGTTTCCCCGTCCTCCACACCTTGGGAAACTGGCCCCTTTCGAGGCATGCGCTAAAGAGCCCCATCAGTCGAGGCCCGAGTTCTTCGAGGGCCAGGACCCATGCACGGCCAGGAATGCCGTCGGGTCCGGGGGCAGTGATTTTCCGGCGTTTAAGCCGGAGTACTGCCGCACCTAGCTCCCCCACCCTGACTTCGGGTACGTCGTCTTCGCTGGTGCAATCCGCGTCGGACAGAGACGGAGCCATGCGCGGAGGGACGTGCTCCTCCGCGCTCGTCGGAAACAGGGAGCCCATGACCCGCTCCAGCTGCTGCGGCTGGAGACTCTGGGTCAGTGGGGGCGCCCTAGGTCGGAGTTTCTCCCTGACCTGTAGGTACGGGCGCCCCCATGGGTTCTGCTGCAGGGTCTCCAGGAGCTCCTCGCGGGCCGCCGTCTTGGCCCGCTTTATCGTCTCCTGGAGATTACCTTTAGCCTCCCTGTATGCCTGAAAAAGCTCCGCCTCTCGGGCTGCCGCGTCGTCTGGGCGGCGACGCCTCCGGCGAAACCTGGTGTACCGGCGGCGGGCGGAGATGCATGCTGCGCGCAGCTCTGCAATCTCCGGCGACCACCAGTACACCTGCTTCCTGGCCGGTCTGGGTGTAACCCTAGGCATCGCCGCATCACAGATTTGCGACATGGCTCTCCTGAACCACTCCGCCTCGGCATCCACATCGGCAGGCCGGTCCGGCGCTGGAATCCAGGCCTGCACGATGGATGCCTCCAGAAGAGCCTCCCGATCCAGATGGTGAAGTGCCCAACGCGGATCCGGGGGATTTGCCACCGGCTGTGGGAGGTCAGGTGGGGGGACGACATCGAACCGGATGTACCGATGATCCGAGTGCGTCTCCTCACCCTCCTCCACGCGCCAGCCTGTAATACGGGCGGCGAGGTCAGGGGATGCGAACGTTACGTCCACGATCGATTCCCCCCCCCGCCGCCAAAAGGTGGCGACATTCCCCCGGTTGAGGACCTCCAGACCACGTGTTCTGGTCCAGTCCTCAAGAAGCCTCCCCTTGTCCCTGGTTTCCCGGGAGCCCCACGCCTCACTCCAGGCGTTGAAGTCTCCCAGGAGCAGGACAGGACGAGGACGGCACGCAGCGAAGACGACGTCGAGCTCAGTGAGCCATAGCTCAAACTGAGACTCGTCAATGTTCGGCGAGATGTAGGTGGCCACGACTGCCAACCCATCATAGTCCGCCGCAACACACCCGCGGCCCCTTGCAATGATCGCAAGGCGCGAGTTGTCTGCGGCGGACCCCCCAAAGATACAACAGGCCGAGCCGTCCTCGTCCACCGGGCTTCCCGGGTGGACGTAGTACGGCTCGGCGACCACGGCCAAGTTTATGGACCACTGCCGGATGCTCTGGTACAGAAGATCCTGAGCAGCACGGCAGTGGTTCAAATTCACTTGCAAGATACGGATACGGGCGTCAGACATTAATTGACGTCCATAACCGCATCCCGCCGCGAAGCAACTGGCCGCGCAAGGGCGGCACCCCCACCGCTCTCAGCGGACGGACGAGGTTTTGGCTTCGAGGCGGCGCAGGTTGTGCTGCCGACCCGGTGATCCGCGGTCTTGCCCTCCGCCTCGCATCTAAAGCAGCGAGGCGGGGCGTCACAGGCACTTGCCTTGTGACCGGGCCGGCTGCAGCGGAAGCACCGATCGCCCACGGTGACTTCCGCTGTACACTGCACTCCGACGTGCCCCACCACCATGCACCGGAAACATCTGGTTTCCCGGGCACGAAGGAGGTGCACCTGCGCCTTTAGGAAGCCCCCTACGAGGAGGCTTCGTCCGTCCGCCACTTTCAGTGCCGCCGCGACGGGGCACTGGACGACTGTCATCCCGTGACCAGTGGAGCCGAAGGAGATATCTGAAGCCTTCACCTGGTCACGGGGGCAGCCGCCCGCCTCCACGACGGCGGAGACAACTTCCTCCGTCGTGGCCGCGTCATCCAGACCCGTGATGCGCAATGCGGCGCATTTGGTGGGTCTGGTGACGCGGACGGCTTCTTCGTCCAGCGCGACCCTAAGCTGAGCCGCTAGGGCGTCAGCTTTAGGGCCGCTGGAGGCGCCGGAGACCTCGAGGAGGCGAGCCCCGGTGCGTGTCGTCTTGCACCGGAGCCCCCCTTGTATTTCGAGGGCCGAGAGGTTGACTGAGGACTTCACGGTCCTCAGTACGTCGGCGTACCCCACCCCTTTCTCCACACCTACCGTCGTCACCGTCAGGACGACGGCGGTGGAGCGAGGGGGGCGGGGCCTCTTCGGCGCCTTCGCCGCGGCGGCTTTGGCCGCTTTCTTGGCAGCCTTCGTCTTCCTCTTCTTGGCTCCCACTACTTCCCATCCCTCCCGTCTGGAGGGATGTAAGGAAGCAACGGGAGCGACGTTAGAGGAAGACGAGGCGGCAGGGGTGCCACTCTTCTTACCACGCCCCTTGGCCTTCCGCGCCTGGGCCGCGGTCTCGGCCGGCATCCGGTTCGCTGAAGCGGACGGGGGCGGAGCGGGGCGGCGGACAGCGGGTGTGCCGCTTGGACCCGGAGCGGGAGCACCGCCGACAGCCGCCGCGTATGAAACCGCGGGACGCGCTAGCGGAGGGCGGTACGCCCGGTCCTCCAGGACCGCGAGGCGCCTCTCGATCGCCGTCAGGACCTGCACCGTAGTCGGTACAGGCTTCGGCGGCGAGCCGGGCGCCATGGTGGGCGCGGTCCTAGGCGCCGTCTTCGGCGCTGGTCCAGCCGTCAGAGGAGGAGGCGGCATGGGACCTGGAGGTGCCTTGACCGCTTTGGTCAGCTCAGCGACCTCCCGACGGAGATCTTCCATCTCCTTTCGGGAGGCAGTGAGCTCCACCTCCAGGCTCGCAACCTGCTTGCGGAGCTTCGCCTCCTCCTCTGTGACGCTCCGCTCGAGGAGCTTGTCGAGGGAGGATTGGGCTTCATCCACCAGTGAAGCCACAATCTTCTTCCTCCCCGACATGTTTTTACTCCCCCGCATGGCCGCGTTCATGCGGGAGAAAATACTCATTATCTCCCGCGCGGGCGGCACACCGATATCCCTGCGACTGCGCAGGGACGGCACAGATGACGGGGGTGGTGTTGGCGGGCGCTTTCTGTAGGCGTCGAGACGCGTGCGCACCGTCTTCACCGGCACCTCCTCCTCCGAATCGCTGGAGAGGAGGGACCCCCACCCAGAGCAACTAGTGCTCCGGTCGCGCGGTAGCCCCCCCTTCTCGAGGGTCCTCTTCTGCGAAGAAGAAGGGCCCTTACCCCTCACACTACTGGGAGCTGACCCATCGTCAGTCCCAGCAGCAACATTTCCTTGGGGCGTCGACGTCGCGCTGCAACTAGGCGGCGTGACGCGAGCCCCCAAATCGATAGGCATAATCAGGTTCCGGGAATAATGCAGTAAGTCGTCGGCTGAGACTGCCCGGGGAAGGGCAGTGTCAGGACCGGGGGTCTCTTCTGGCTTATTCATGATAAGCAGTTTCTTCCTGTGTTGGCCACTCAAGTTCTCGATGTCGACGTTCGGTCACCCAACTTGCCACTGCGTTACCGTGGTCAAGTTGGGGTCCAGGGCGGACGGCGAGGACGTAGTCTAATCTCTTGGGGCCCCGCCCCCGAATATCTGACTTGGCATTATCCCGACCATAAATTCAATGAATCCTATTTTAGGGATATTATTTGAAAAAGGAATAAAGCTCACATATATCAGTTCATGGTCGAAGGTGAGCGGATGTTCAGCGCGTCGCGTCGGCAACTCTCTCCCCTCTCGGGACCACATTATGTTAATATCTATCTATGTTCATATGCTGATTATGGAAATCATTTGGTGTAACAGCCTTACAGACATGTCACGAAAAAGCTTTTATGAAGATACTAATACCTATTTATAGTTTTGGTTTGAATAACAACTAAAGATGTAGAATATAAGCGCCGTGAAACATGCACTGCGTTCCGCTTGCTTGGTTTTAAACTTGCGACGTCAGCATCGTAGCTGTATGCACCATCGACTCCGCCTATGAAGCAATCGATGAATTTATGAAACGGGGATTGAGGTGCTGAAGACTTTTCATCAAGACTTCCGAGGAGCAAGTCACTGACCAGGGTCTATTACAATTTTGTATCCAAACTTCGACCCCCACACCGGCACGCAATGAGAGGTCGATCGAATCAGATAAAAATGCAGCTCTTTGGCCTGAACTGATTGGAGCACATACACGATACAACTGCATCACTTCATTCCTGCTTCTCCGACCATTTTATCAGCAGGCCACAATACACACACACACACGAAGCAAATTTTCATCTGGTCAGGTAAACCCGAAGGTAAATCACTTCGTATAATTATGGTGGGACTTTCAGATAAACGGTCGTGACTATTATATGTGCGTGTATGTTATGTACATAGAATGAAATAATGTCAACGCTCATATACCTATAATGACACGGACTGCATTGAGTAATGTTATGTAGGTATTAATGATTGTCATCATTGTTTTTAAATAATTCACGTACCGACAGCGATGTAGTATCGCTACTACAATTACATCAGATCAAAGATTTTGGTGATTGTTCACGAACGATGCATTTCGTTTTAAAAATGTTAATATTTCAACAACTGATTTGGAAATAAATGCCAAAACGTGTGCGGTTACAAAAGATTAAATCTACCTACTTTTTACTCGTATTTTAATTGTTCATCTGAATACGTCGTTGTCCGTTGTTCTGAATTTGAATAATGACATGTATTAAATTTATAACATCTACATATCAATACAATTTAATCCTCTTTATGGAGCGCACGTACGAACTCGTATATTCGTCAATAATTAAAGCTTTAGTAAGCGTGTTGCTTGCTACTTGCTACTGTGTACATACAGGGTGTTACGAAAGGGTTATATCAACCCGAAGTCAGCATCTTCAGCTGGTCGACCATAATCCGTTTCGATATATGGCGACCGCAAAAGAAGAAAAAAAAAGTTCATCAAAAAAATTTAAAAGATATCAAATCAAAACAAACGTGTCCCAACGCTACGGCTTGACGTAGCTACAACTAGACAATGAGCGCGTGGTACGTATGTGCAATGCCCTTGGCGGTGGCGCGAGCGTCGCGGCGGTGTGGGCGTCCTTAAAGGATTATTTTTGTTTATGTAAATAAAATTTTGACCAACACATAGTTATGTTTCCCCGGATCCTCGTCCGTGGTTCGACAGATGCACCACATGCAAGTGATAGTAAAATCTCTGTCCCCAATTTTAGAAAAATCTTACCTGTTTACAGGAAAGGTTAATTTCTTGTGTAACAGTGCTAAATGCGGTTTCGACTCGACTGCGTACACAGTATTTTTAGGTATCAAAACTCACGGTACAACTCCCGGGCAAATTGCCTTCTGATGCTCCTACACACAGCGTCATCTCGTAATACTCTTCGTTATTCAGAGCCATTACTACACAACACAATCACTATCACACACAACTTGACACAACTCACAAATTAACACACTAAACAACTATTTAGCTACCTTACTGCACAAAGCAAAGAATGCAACTGAACTGACCTGTGACCTTGCTTTGCTAAATGATATTTTAAATAAAACTCTAGGAAAATTCAAACGGCGATCGAAGCCGATCGAACGCACGGCTTCGCGCGGCATCGCTTGATGCGAAACAGAGACAAAATGTTCCTACCAGGAGTGAGACGGAAGGCTTTTCACAGGCGCGCATTATTTGTACCCATTTTGATGTCGATGACCGAAGCAGCTGATTTTAGCTAGTGTTGTTTAAACAAGTATGTATTTTATTCGGTAATAATGTATTTTTATGAACATTTTTTTCTTCTCTGGCGGTCGCGACATATCGAAACAGGTTCTGGTCAACCAGCTGATGGTGGTGGCTTCGGGTTGATATAACCCTTATGTAACACGCGGTATACAAGAGCATCAATTCGGTTACTCGATCCCTGTTTCTCGGGTGATCTCTTACTATCTCATGTTGGTTACTTAGTACATTATAAAAACAAATAAAACCACAAGTATCAAGTATACTCGTAGATCTACAAGTTAGCCAGTACTTAAACAAACACATACTTGGATCAGAGAGCAATGTGAGGGTAAGAAATGATAATGTATCGTTCTAGCTTTATGCCACTTGGGAAGGACATAGCACAGTGGTCATTAAATTTGAGATAAGTGGTGCTGTGATTATTTTTTTTGGAATATCATCTAACTGGTGTCTCGGAGAGCACGTTAAGCCATCGGTCCGTGTTGTCATACAAACATCTACTTATGGCAGTCGTTAGGGGTGGTTGGAGTCCTAAATCAAAAATCCGACCGGTCTAACTACAGAACTTCGATATCGCCCATGGGTTGTGGAGGTCAGATGGCAGTCGCTTCACGGAAAACATCGAAGTTCAACCGCGAGCAGTTAGACTGGAAAGCCGACCCCAACTGCGTTGGGAAAAAGGTTCGGTGGATGATGATCTAACTGATTTAGGTGACGAATGTTTTAGTGACGATTGGGGAATCTCTTCTCATTTTGACTAGTTAGTTTTTTTGGTTAAGTTTCCTTATTTAGGTTGGTCTGTAACATAAAGTATTATAGGTCAGGCGTTTTTTTAATTTTACTTGGTTATGTAAAACACTAGGTAGATTGTAAAGTTAGAACTTGTTTCGTTTCCCACGATGACAGCAATAAGGAATTTTAATAGCCGACACGATATTTAATATAGTTAATTAAGTATTGCTTTTTTATGTGATCAGAATTAGCAATGTCCAGATTCTTATCTAGCATTACCGAAGGAGTTGGCAAATTAAACTTTTTATATGGATATATCCATATTATGGAAAACCTGCATAAAATACCATGTATAGTATGCCATGGTAAACCTATAAAGAGGTGTATCATGTATGGGCAACACAGGTACTAACATTTTTGTGCTAATAAAACGGTTCTAGAAATACCTACCCTGTGTGATGATTATGATACTAAGATTTAATTTATTTAGGTACCTATACCTAGATGCAAAATACCTGTACAATGAATCGAGTAGGCCATACTTTGAGATGTGCTAAGAGTGCTAAGCATTAATCATACAACTTTCATTGTTTGTTTATATTGCCTTTATCTTAATTACGTGATATCCCTCCATGCGACATGGAAGCGAGAGCCCTTGCGTCATTGTTCCAATGGCGCAAGGAGGCGCTGGAGCAGGACCACAGGCCTGCGTCTCGAGAAATCGTGGACCAGCGGTCCCAACTCCGCCAGGATCTCATGGAGTCATGGAGGGTGCGACTTGAGCAACCCAAGTGGGGAAGCACCATCATCGCGGCGGTAAGACCGATCATGGACGACTGGCTGCAGAGGCAGCATGGTGACCTCACGTATCGTGCGACGCAGATCGTTACCGGGCATGGATGCTTCGGTAGCTATCTGTTTCGCATCCATCGTGAGGTCCAGCCGGTGTCAATACTGCGAGGTTTCCGACGACGACACCGCACTCCAGACGTGCTGCGGGGCCTTTGCCTCACAGCACGCAACCAGATTCACTCACCGACGTGGGATAAAACTCCACCCCAACGACGCGGAATTCTCATCCCGACCAAACCCCCGTAGAGTCCACACAGGTGGTCAAAGTCCGCCGGGTGCCACTGGAAATACCTTCTGCGTGTGAACCAGAGACGCCCGGCAACGGACGTTAGAGCGGCCGCGGCCGAAGGCCGCGGAATAAAAAAAGTATGTGATATTATTCTTAACTAGCGGACGCCCGCGTCTTTACCCGCTTAAATATTAAATATTTAAACCTTCCTCGAGAACTACTCTATCTGTTAGTAAAAATTGCATAAAAATCCGTTGCGTAGTTGTAAAGTTCTAAGCACAGAGGGACAGACAGACAGTGGGAAGTGACTTTGTTTTGTTCTATGTTTAGATAAGTACTAATTGTTGTTAATAACTAATAGATTTGATGGGTAGGATATTAACTAATTCCTATACCTACCTTTATGGTGATATATCCATATAGACGTGTAGCGTAAATGTAGGTGACTATTAGTTTATCTGGGTTAAATAGCGAACCTAATAAGTTGTATACTATACTGGCCGTAGAAAGAAACGCGAGGTCGTACGCCCGAGGCTCCGGACTTTGATTATTGCCGGCTGTTCAAGTTAAATGAGACTTTATAAAATTAATGAGTCGTTCGTTTTGTTTAATGGAATTTTTTATATGACTTCGCTTCAGTTTCACGTCGCACGCAGATTTAGAACCTGTGAACTTGATTAGGATTGTCGAATGTTGGTAGTCTTTTAGGACAATTAATTTTCTTAAAAGTTATATGAAACTTCAAACTTTTTAGTTTGTAGCTTTTGAGATGTAGACAGATTGTAGCTCGATCGTGGCGATAGTGTATTGTGCGTATCTCATCCCACTCGGTTTTTGTTTCCCAAATTTCATGTAAGTGGTACTAAAGTGTTACCGAAATTTAATCAAAATAAATTACATAGAGCTTCAAATTAATGTAACATTTCCATTGGATGCCATTAATCAAATCCCCAATAATAGCAACCTTTCCTTTCACATTGATTATCAACGGCTCAGAAGGACCAATCAGGTCGCTTCATTGTCTTAATTTCGAATGTCGATAGTTGATTCGATTACTTTCGGGGTTTTAATCATGGTTTAATTTAATCAAATCACCCATATTTGATTACAACACTGGTACAGGTTAAAAAGCAACCAGCAACCTACTTCTTTGATTAAATACTTACCTGTTAACATAAAAGTTTTCTTACGAATTTAATTTAAATATTCGTTATTAATTAAGCGCTTGTACCAACACAAGAGAGCTAATCTTAGTTTTGTTAAGTTTGTTTTGCGTTATAAAAGTAGTGGTCACCCATTGGTCGGACAGAAGACTTCGCGAACTTTAAAAAACCGGCCAAGTGTGAGTCGGGCCACGCATAAGATAGGGTTCCGTAGTTACCCATAAAAGCCTCTATAACTCCTGAACTAACAGTCATACCATCCGTTATAGTTTTCCTTTAAAGTTCATTACATGGACTACCATCACGATTTTTTTCAGTTTCTTCACGCCAGCCGTTTAGATTTTAGAGGGGTGGGGGGATCAAATCAAAATATTTTTATTCAAAATAGGAGCAGTTAATACACACTTTTTGAACGCCAAGAAATCCGCCCATTCGATAACAACTAATTAAAGAACAATTGTGCTAAGTTTCATGGAGATCGGACAAAAATGTGGTCTCGAGCCCGGAATACACATGCAAGACAGACAAAAGCAATATTGTCCAGTCTTGAAATGTTCACTTCGTTTGCTCTCGGCCAAAACAACATTTTGGTAATTATGTATGTATTCCTCGTGATAAATGTGTTTTTGAAGTTTATTTATGTGCTTTGTTTCATAAGTACCTACATTGTTAAAAGTTCGTCATATATATTTACAATAAGATAATGGTATGTAACAAATTTACAATAATTAGTTTTTGGTACAGAGAAAGGAAAACCTAGCACTAAGTTTTAATTGGACTTATAAAAGTTTTACTACAAAAAACTGTTTATTGCAGATGATTCATGTCTGTATAAAGTTTTGGTTATTAGGTACTTTTCTAAGCTTATGTTTGCCCTCAGTTATGACTAGGTTATTTGATATAATGTCCATATTACTGACGCTATCAGGGAGGAATGTAGTAAATACTCGTATAATTATTCTTTTATACTTAGTCCTAGTACAACCTATCCGTGTGATCAGTTTAAGGCATAAGGCACCCTGATATCAGAATAATATGTTTTTATGACGTCTGAATTACTGGGCATAACTTCTAGATTTACAGAGATAGTTTGGGCCCTGAGGTTAGACCTCTTCTTATGCCGACATTTCATGTAAGCATTGAGACCAATAAACCTCAACAACAGTATCTTATAAGTACACAACCAGACTAATTACTAACATCCTTCTACTTACTACTTCCATCCCATCGCTAGAACTTATAAATGTATTATCCTAGATGAATCAAATCAAAAAGATTATTGAAAGTCAATAAAGGAATCAAACGCAACGAGGATCCATGTGCATAATGGAATATTTACGAACTGACATCACAACACAGGCATAGCATTCCATCACAGCTAATGTTTTACAAATCTAATGTGAAGTTATAAGTAATCTCCTTTGTGTGTCAATACCGAACGATTCTACATCACTCACTACTAGGTACACAACCGCCATTCAATAGGTACGTGCTTAAACAACAATGCATACCTATTAAACTTACGTAACATTTGAAAGTACCATAAGTAAAAGTGATACTCGCAAGAGTTCAAATACCTATGTGGTATCAATACCCAGAGTATTGGGTATTGATTTAGCATACATTATTAATATGACAGTACTAGCATGTGTTTATGTATTGAGTTACTATGATCGACAGTTAGAAAGGTCGTTGACCGTTCGTCCGTGGCATAGAGGCTGGCGGATGTCGTGTACTTGCGCCTGCCCTCTCCACCTATAAGCTGGCCGGTACTAGCTGCAGCGTGCAACTTGCATTCGATCGAATCGAGGAGAAAGCTACGTCCGGGACTTTGTTCGGTTCAACTATTCATGTCGCCATGTGTACTGACAGTTTGTATGTAAGCTTACAAAGTAAACGTGAGAATTAAACGTGTACGTGTGATTACTCGATGGAAGTCATCCGTCATAGTTTAGAAAATATGTTAGGAAATGTTACACACGTCATCTAGCCTTGAGCTGAGCAGAGCTCATGTTTAGAGAGCTAGACAGTGATGTTAAGTAATAGTGACGATTCATAGCAAAAGAACTCTGGTACCTACTTACAATTTTTTTCTGAGCATAGGTAGGCACAAAGTTTTGTTAAAATCCGGGGTTCTACCCGGGTCAAAGCTGACGTAGGTACCTATATGCCAACTACAGACTACTCTACCGGATTCCGATTATACCTCTGTATACAACAGAATATTTGTAAAAGCATTCAAACTAAAGTATAGGTATAACTCAAAATTTTTGATGGCATATTAAAAGTTTAAGTCGTAGAAAACCAGAATAGTTTTACGGAAAACTCAGTAAAACGATATTACATGAATAAATAAACATATTTCACGTAAACGTGTCATCAAAGTGAGAACGAGAGCGTTGACATAAATAACATTAGACCGAAAACACTTTTACGATAATATTCATAACACTTATTATAATACGAGTGTTTTGAATATTATAATGAGGTCTGATAGTAGTTTTCCAGCATTTTCATTATTTTACGTTTGATATTAAAGATTAACTCTTACTTAACATTTAAGTCATTTATAGGGAAGTAGGGACATGTGATTTCGGACGACAATGGAAAGAAGGCTATAGAATGCTAAATTAAAAATCTATTGATATAGGTCACATTTACTGCCAGATTCTCAAAGCTGTTGCTTTGCGGTAGAGCCTGTGAGTAACAATCTGGCAAGAAATCTCACGGCCACTTTATTTCAAATTATCTTTTATAAAATATTTAGGTAAATATTTCTACTCAATAATGAAACTCATCTTACAATAGCTTGTGTTATGAGAAGTAGATGTAAATATAAATATCTGTTACAAATACCCAGAATAATAGGTAGAGTTATTTTTGTAAAAGCAACCGGATCTGGATGTTCTCATCATTCAATCAATTTAGCATGGTCAAAGACCTCTAAAATGATGTTGAACTTTGTTATGTGACATTTTTTAGATTTTATGAAAAAAACTTTCGAAATCTCTAAAATATATGGCAAATTTTGCCATATTTTTAACTTGTTGTATAGTATGTACATGACTGTACTAAAATATAAATTTTAGATAATTATCATATTAGGGGTTGAGAGTGGACGAGATACCTATTTCGTCCACATTAAGGGTCGAGAGGAAAGAAATCTTTGTTTAGGGGTCGAGGGGTCGAGAGTGGACTAAACCAACTCAAATAGGTTTTAGTTCGACTCCGATCCTGGGATAAACACAAGACTTCAAGCAAATGTATTATAACACACAACGGGCTGTACTATACTCGTATTAGTTCAATACACCTAGTACACAATACCTACTGGTCTACAGAGCGCATATCTGGCAAAAAGTTACGTGTCTCCAGGCCATCGCCTTCCGCGGGTGACTCTACAAGAACTGTTCCATCAAAGGCATCTCGTTCAATGCAGTTTTATAGAGGTACAAAAATGGAGTGTATGCAGTTCAAACATGTTGTCTTGTTGATAGCCGGACAGCGACTGGGAACATGTCCTCAATACGTTGTGCCGAGATGAATGGCTTCATTATAGAAGGAAGTTTCTGAAGGTGAATATTGTTAGTATAGTTAAGAGAAGCACTTAGATCTTTTATTGATGAAGATATAACTAGCTGTGTGCGTCGTGCGAGGTATTCATTAGGACTTTTATGATTGTGGATTGTGATGATATTGTGCTCATTTATATTTATTAACTCGAACCAATAAAAATACACTCTTTTGACAATAACATTAGGTATTACAAAACTCGTATTTTTGATGGGCAATGAACCTGAACATGGAACTTTTTTTTTTAATTTCGCCGCACAAGGCCGCTGCCGCTCTCACGTCTGTTGTCGGGCGTGCAGCGCCCTTCTAGCCTGCACCTGTAAGAACGTCGGGTGACTATCCTGCCGTCCTCAGGCCCCGATCATGGAGGTCGATGATCTTGGGCGTAGATGAGTCTGCGGCGCCCTCGCCGCTGACTTCGGAACTCCTCGGGGAGGGTACGCTCCCTCTCCCTCTCGGCCGCCTCCTTCGCGATCAACAAGCACCTGAAATAGAATTCCTACCAAGAGTGGTACAGATATTTTAATTGATAGTAAGAATTACAATATACAAAATATACATAATTATACATTACAAAATATCGTTTAAAAAATCCTCCGCGTCATTGCCGACTGGGAAGGTTCCCAGAATGCTGGCTGTGTTGCCACGTTGGATGGCGATACTTATTCTTTGGGCCAAAAAATAGCCAGCCTTCTGGTCCTGAGAAGCATCGATTAGGCGTTTAGCAATGTCTCTATAAAGGCGGTGAGCACTCGGACCCCATGACCCCAGTGTCTCGACCCAAAACGACTCAAATATATAATCACCTGCTAGGTTAGCATATTTACGCCGTTTAAGGCCTTCAGCCGATGCAGCAGCGGCGCCAGCACATCCGGATGTGCTTGGAAGGTGTGAAGGTGCTAAGGTGTCAACGCATGTAGCGTCCCACACCAAAGGCCTTCCCATCTTCCACGGTAGCAACGACATACCGTCCGGTCTCTTTCCATCGCTTCGTGCTAAACCATTTGGTTCACGTACGGCCAGAAGACCTGCGGTGGAAAGAGCCAAGAGTTGACCTAAACTTTTCTGTGAAATCTCAAGTTAATTGTTGTAATAAACTGAGATATTGAACAACTTGTGTTCAGTTTTCCTCCTCTTCTGAAGTCAGTGAAAAATAACATGTTTGAACACAATGTCACATGTTGCTAATTAAAATGTCAAAATGTCTAACTCACTTAGCTGAGATGAGATGTCGTGAAGAATGACTTTCAGTCACTTAAATAAAATTGTTTGATTGAAATGTATTTGACGTGTTATAATAACAGACAGTCATCAACCCATCACAAATAAATTAATATTTTATATTTATCTGTGGTTAACAGTATGTAGGTATAAATGTAATTAATATTAAGTCATTTGGTACTCGAAATCAGAGCGGAAGTATTTGAAATTACATACCAAAGTCATGTACTTAGGTACTAAATTATAAATAGCGGTCAGTGATGTGCGAATGAGTCAGTTTTAATCGAAGTCTGATTTATGAGAACTATTTCCGTTCGGTTTAATTAAATGGTAAAGTAATACGTTATGTGGCACTTGTGGGCCATGCGTCAGTGGAACAGTGGCGCCGGCGCTAGTACTGTACGTAGGTACCTACCCGACGAAAGATATACTGACTCTGAGTTGAGCAGATCGCGCCAGTAGGTACTCACCACTAAAAATACTTCAAAATAACATTTTATTTTTCCTGTTGTTAAAATAGCCCACGAGCCTCGTGAAGATTACTGATCTAACTACAACATAAGAGTTAGAAATCTAGGAAACTACTTATAGCACAATAGGGATACCCACATAATACATACGCTTCTTGTGGCGCCTTGATACTGGTTCTTTGAGGAACTCCGGGATCGAGTCATCATCCCACGGAGCACCATCCGAAGTAAACACGGGATTCTAGTAAATGTTCCTAGCGAAAGTTATCGTAATAGGAAAACGAGCAGGGCATGCTCGCGAAGGACGCGGCCAAGAGGAGAGTACCTTCCTCTCTACTAATCAATGCCCAAGACTTACTCCATGATCGGAGCAAGAGAACGGCGGGTTTTTAAACAGGCAAAATAACTACCTGCACTCAAACATTGATCAACAAACATTAGATATGTTAGTTAGTTAGTTAGGTGTAAAACGCTTACCCGGAACTCCGGGCAGTGGAAGTTAGGGAGGACTTTCGGTTAAACGCCTCTATCAGCTCTTTCCTTGCTATAGTCGTGATTTTAGAGGCTTGATTATATCAGTTGTCAAATGTATGTTACTACATAGTTAGTAGAGCATGGATTAGTCATCGTATTTTAATATCATTTGATCCGCATCACAACCGAATGTCCATTACATAGGTATATGTACGAGTACCTAAATGTTTTACGAAATGATACGATTAATGCCGCGGATGTGATCTATGACGCACTCACAACTGTTTTTTACGATATCAGAACTTTTGACAGTGTTAGCTATTTTAATGGCGGTAAATCAAAATAATCGTCACATATACAACGAAACGACAATGTACCACCCCGCCACCGTGCGTCGGAGTACGTCGGAGTACGTCGCTAGTACACATACGCGGTGTTATGTTTACAAATAAAGATGTATTACAACTGTCCATAAGTGTATGTTAATGTGTACTGTCTGATAATGCCTTGTATTGAAATGTTACGATAATGTTGAACACATGTGGCTGTGAGTGGGTATACCGGGCACCAGCAGTGGTTGGCCGATGCACCACTTCACTGAGACCAGCCAACACTAAGTGCATCACAGTAAGATGCATGAGTTGTTAATTAAAGTATCTCCTATCTAATATTTATGACTAAATATGTAGAGCTTTAGGTTATTTATTACTTACCTTTCTTTAAAAACAGAAACGTACCTATCTACTTAGAAACGTTAAATTTATAACGAGTAGAGGAAAATTATTTATTTGTACTTATATAGGTATTTTTGTTTAGAATAATGGCTCTAAAATTTGTTTGTTACATAATAATAATAAATAAATAGTAGTTATCTATAAAGTACCTATAAAATATTTATAATTATACACCAAAGATTAACAAAAGTAAGTACCTAACCTAACCTAACATATTAAAACAGATTTTGGGCGTCGTTCCTCCCGAATGATGTCAACCAGGAGACAACGTTACCACATTCTAAGATGTAAGTTAGAAAAGAAAGTACCTACCTAATATTTTTCCAAGAAATCATTTAACCCATTATATCGTAAATACGAGTAGAATGTGTACATATGGAGTGTCTCATAAGAAATGAATAACAATAAAATACCAATTAACAGTGACAAGTAGAACCTCTATAGAAATACGGATGATTGCCAGATTGTACTTGTAACAATGTTCATTAGAATGTAGTTAGAATATAATGAATCTGCTGGGGGCAGAATAATACAGGCAGGTCTTGACTGTCCGTTCACTGGCTCTACGAGTACCTAACTACTTGGCTTTTATATTTGTGTCATTTCCATACAAAAGCGATCCAACATCTGATCCTGATAAAAGTAATCTGTGCATTTTCAACCGACTTCCAAAAAAGGAGGAGGTTCTCAATTCAACGTTTTTTTTAAATGTTTGTTACCTCATATTTCGGACTGGGTGAATCGGATTTGTATTTTTTTTATCGGAAGCTACTATTTCCTAAGTACGAGTAGTACAATTCCGACAACTATTTGATCCCGTTTCGGTAGTTTGAAATCGGTTGTTGTGTCAATTTTTGACGTGTATTTTGTATGAAAAGGAAGTGTCAAGTCAACATACGAGCGAAAAAAATAATACAAAATATCATTAAATAACAAACAAACATCACGACAGACATACCTGTACCCATCCCCGAAGGAGTAGGAATAGGTACATTACACGCCCACACTCTGCCAGTACTTTGTGGCCCCGCGTGATAACGGCAATCCTGTTGCCACTCTGTAATTCAAACTAAATTTCTAATAGCCAGGACAGTTGTTACCTGGACTTGCAGCAAAATATGCAAAAGACAAAATCAAAAAAGTGAACACTGTATGCCTAAAATGCCCAACACAACCCAGTGTTTGTAGCCAATGTTATGGAGAAATTCACATACAAATAAAAAAAACAATAAAATTCACAGTTTTCTTTTTTCTCATTTTCATTTCTAATTTTGTTTTTTTTCTTTATAATTTCTAATAAATATCTGATATCTTTACTTTTCAATGGGTTTTATTACTTAACTTTGAACCTTATATTATACTAGCAAATTAAGTCCGATTTTCGTTTTTATTTGAATCATGAGAATTTTTATTCAAAAATTCAATGGTACATACTAATATCAAGTCCTTATTTAGCAAGCCACGGTCTAAAAATTTGATTGAAATTGTGGGACCACGCGGCCTGCAAGTAAAGTTTACGAGGTGTCCGGCTCGCAGCCCACGTGGCCTGTTTTTTTTTTATTATTTTATTTTATTTAGGTCGACAAATTGACGCCACCCGCCTGATGGTAAGCTGTGGCGACGTCTGGCGATTGTGGGCAACTCTCACAGTACACAGGAATACTATAGAGAGTGACCCTCAACTTGACGACCCAGTAATGTGCCTCTTCACGCTTCGCTTAAAGAACCCAGGGTTATATGTTGGAGGAAACACGTGCGCGGGCAGGGCGTTCCAAGCCACCATCGTTCGGCAGAGAAACGAACGTTTAAAACGCTCAGTTCTCGCGAAGACGGTTTCCACGGTACGAGAGTGACATCTCTGCCCGGCACGCGTTGTTCGGGATCGGAAGGAAGAGGGTGGGATCAGATTGAAGAGCTCTTCAGAACTGGTACAGAAGTTTGACAAAATTGGGTTTGGTGGGCGGCGCGCCGCCCCAATGGCCTGCTATTACAGAATTACTTTATATATATGTGGCATTGAGAGTGTTAATAGTATACCTATATTTTCCTTACCTATTGTAAAATTGCCTAATGTAGAGTCAGCTCAAATTAACTGGGATGGTAGGAACGAAACGTCGGGAAACCATAACTTATCTTACCTTTGCTATTATAACAATTAAGTCCCGTTGATATACCGTAATAAACTCATATTCAAAAATATTAATTTATATAGGTTATAAAATAACACTTAACGTAGCACATAAGAATTTACATTTAAAGTCAGATTCGCAAAGCAATAGGTGGAGCCAAAGAGAAAATGTATTTATTTTATTTATTTATTTAAACATTTAATTCAGATATTACAAATCCATAATTTATTATTAATTAAAAGAACCTGGTAATATAAACACTCCCGGCCACGCTATCTATGGGTGTAAATCGGAAGTTCTTAATACATTGCATTAAATAGAATGTTAAAGAGTATTTCTTCGGCTACCTTTTACAAATAATGAGGCCAATGATGGTAAGTCAGTGACTCATAGTCACAAGTTGTCTTACAACGACACACCTACAGACACGAGTAGGTCTCGAACATCTGTGACCCTGCGGAGATATGACCTTGACACGCAGCCTCACCTATCTGAACACCCATCTGGCTTAACATTATAATTACTTTCTCACAATTCCGTCGATGACTTAACTTTGATTCCAGATATGTAGATTAATTTCATAACATTAAAAAGTTACTCCTGATATTTGGTTTGAGCACAGATATTCCTAATATTAATATTAGATAAAGGGTCTAAATTTAAGCAGTTTTTTAACCCGATAACAGGTCCCATGGGGGCCATGGGACTGGAGAACTTTAGAATGAAAACTGCACTCTGTAATGAGGTACCAACCGCGCCAGTTACACATGATATCACCACTTTCACATAAACTACTGAAAATTGAGGAGATAGTTATTTTATAGACACTGACAGATATTGTCCATAGTAACCTACAACACAATGCATGTCCACAGTAATGCGTTTACGGAATGATTTCCTTGTTGAATACTAGTTGGCCTTAATAAACGAGTTCTGTGTTTGCATTACTTGAATGCAGTCAATTGAACAAGCGGGCTCTTTGTATGTTCAGTGTTTCTCTAAGGATAGTTCATAGACCTCTAGCCTACGAACTATGTCTCCTCATCAATCTACTAAATAATCGTATTTTAAGGTCAAACGGTGGGCTAACGACATTCTAAATCAGAAATGTTTGATAGGGATTTCAGTGTTTACAAAAGATTATGAAATATTACGTTATGATTAACACTAAAACTGATATTGCAAACAGGATATATTATTACCGTACGATTGACATTATTGCAAGCTCCGTGGTAGCTTAGTCACGAAATCGCTAAAAAACGGTAAACTACCTTGTTGCTTGGTGGTAAATAATATAGAGCTCCAGTTGCTTTACTATTTATGTACTTTAAACAATCTCTAAGAAGTGATCAACACTTTTTATAAGTGCCATTGTAAGGGAAATTGTCAAACGCAGCAATGCCCCCGTATCGAGATAAATGTGTACAATATACCCCTCTGTATGTACCGGATATAACTTCAGATAAAACATTGAAAGTAAGCTTACTCAAGTGGCGAAATGTTTGGATACACAACTGATACGGATACTACTGTAGGTATGTACACTTTTCGTTGCGGCAACAGTTTGTGGAAATCTGTTCAAGGATAGAGCATGCATTAGCTAGTCATACGGTAAGTAGGTATGTGTTTGATTTTAAGAACCTGTATTTAGTCTAGTATCTATCTATACGACCTAATATTTTAAACGTGAAAGTTATATTTCACGGGCGGACACAACAATAAAGCTAGGAATGTAAGCTCGCTATAACTTAGTACTGCATTACTCAATGCTATGGTACCTATCTACCTACCAAATAGACCGAAGCACCGTGCGTGCCTGCATACTGTGTACAGCGTGTACTGCACCTCGGAGAGTCGAACCCTAGTTTATTGTCTATGTCCACTAACTGGGCATTCAGTACTAATAATAGACATTCCATATGCACGTAGTCGCTTAGCGCACGGCGCGGCGTACTATCGCCATTATGGCATCATAGCGTCCACGGAGATACATATAAGTACTCGTAATTTACAACAATCAAAATTCATCTAATAGTAAATTGAGCCATGACAGAGCAGATTATACTATACACACTGCAGTTTGGCGAGATACGAGTAGATATATAAGTTAAAAATATAACGCCTACTTGGGAAATAAACAAATAAATGAAAAAAAAAATATTATTTACTCAACTTGGTAACTCAAAAATACCATGTAGCAGCTTTTTGCTCTAACTGTGGTTAGTTAGTGGTTAAACGGATTTAGCTCAAACGCAAATAAAATAGGAGCAGTCAACAACGGTGCCTCAATGTTTAACTAGTTGCATGCAAATATTATATATAATCTGCATGTCTACAGTTGAATATCACGTTCACTTTACAAAAAAGAAACGTTTGTAGGTGTTTGGTCTGTTTTCCCCGAGGCGCGATTGTTTATTCATAAGCCAGCCCCGGATGTAATTCGATGCAGAAGGCCGGGTTCGGTGCCGAGCTGAATATTCTGAGCGAGTAGCTGGGTTCGTTAGTATGCGGCTCCGCGTCTCGCGTCGGCCTTATGCTTCCATTTACACACCAATTACCGAATAAGAAAGGTATCAAATTACAAGAAGTTGCACGATTTTAGTCATTGACTTTAAAATGGTTCACTGATTTTCGATTAGTTGCTACGACACATTGAAAAATCCTAAGATATTCGTGAGACAATATTGCAAATGAAAGCAACAGAAGTTAACCGAAAGTCCCAGTAAACCAACAGAGAGAAACACTTTTATAAAACTAAAAAAATCTTTATTTGTATTAGTCTCTGATTGTATTTGTATTTTGTTGGAACATAATTTGATTAGTCTCTGATTGTATTTAATTGTTTAGTTTCTTTCATATCAAGATTATTTTTGTTTTAAAACGTCCTTCATACAACCTTGACATAATAAAATATGGAGGCGATTTAAATTATAATAATAAGTGAAGTGGTCAAGTCATGCACTTTAGGCGCATTGGTTATTATGACTTACACAATATTTTTTTTTATTCCGCGGCCCTAGTCTGCAGCCGCTCCTACGTCCATTAGCGTCTCTGCTGAACTCCCATGGAATTTCCAGTGGCGCCCAGCGGACTTTGGCCACCCGTGTGGCCTCTTCGGGGGGTTGGTCGGGTTTCATCCTGCGTCGTTGGGGTTGGGTTTTATCCCGCATCGGTGAGTGAATCTGGTTGCATGCTGCTGGGCTGAGGCCCCGCATCAAGCGACCCTTCAAGCCTGCTTCTGTAAGGACGGCGAGTGGATATCCCGCCGTCCTCATGACATGTCCTCATGCCCCATCATGGAGGTCGACTCGCCCACGCTGAACACTCCACCAACATGTGAAGTGCAGTGTCTTCATTGGATGCCTCGCAGTGTTGAGTTCGGGGGGTTCTTCCAGGTGCAAAGGTTTTCGTACCAGGATTGATTAGTGTTTTGTCTGATTTGTTTGACTAATGATTTATTATTCATCATCATTGTAAATGTGTATTGATTTATGTCAACGTCAATTATTTAAAAAAAATTGAGGATTATCACTATTTAAGGATATTATAAAAATGTTAGTTTAATAGTATAGTATTCTTATATCTGTGGTTTAATAGAAATACCACCCAAGTAACTATACCTACTTCTTATTTTTCTCCAATGGCGTCTCACTAACTGTGGTACCCATAAAATTCTTTCCATGTAATAGTTAGACGTACATGGGGCACACTAAAAGTTTTGCACTTCTAGCTAATCGGAACTATTTGAGTTTCGAATGTTATATTTTTTTAAACGTTGCAACCTTCGTCGTCGAAATCATTTGTCAATTGTTTTATATCACACATCAAAGTTCTACGTATGCAACGAAAATGGAATTAAGTCGAAAAGGTTTTAGAGCGATGATTTTTTATGATTTTAAAAGTTCTCTCTCTCCGCAAGACTGTACCACTCGTATTCAAAATGCTTTTGGGAGAGAAGCACCTTGTTTGAGCACCGTGAGGCGAGGGTTTGCTGAATTTGAGAGAGGTCTAGTTTCTTTACATGACGAATTTCGTGAAGGGCGACTTTCAACGGCCGTCAACGAAAATAATGTGGCTACTGTTAAGCGGTTAATTGAAGAAAACCCGCGGATTACCTATGAGACAATTCGAGGACTATTGGGGATTGGTATGAGTCAAATCCAGAAAATTTTACACGAAGAATTGAAAGTTCGGAAACTTTGTTGTTGTTGGATCCCTCATGAACTGACAGCGGAGCAGAAGCGGGCTTGCGTGGAAAGGTGCTCACAGATGCTACTGAAGTACGACCACGGACATTCTAATGCTGTTTATGACATTGTCACAGGAGACGAAACGTGGATTTAGTGTTTTGAACCCAAAAAAAAACAGCAATCTTGTGAATGGGTGTTTGAAAATGAGAACATGCTAACAAAAGTGAGGCAGACGAGAAACGTTGGTAAAAAAATGATCGCGTTTTTTTCTCAGCTACGGGTCCCATTTGTACAATTCCACTTGAAGATCAAAAGAGTGTTAATGCCGAGTGGTATTCTATCATTTGTTTACCCAGGGTGTTAGAAAAATTTCGCGAAAGACGACCCAAAAGCCGCGTTCTCCTACATCATGACAACTCTTCTTCACACACGGCCAACAAAACAAAGTCTATTTTAGCTTCCGAAAAAGTACAACTCGTCAACCGTCCTGCGCATAGCCCCGACCTAGCACCCTGTGATTTCTGTATTTTCCCCAAAATCAAAGATTTGATGAGAGGTATCACTTTTACCAGCTCCGAAGAGGCAGTGATAGCGTACAATCAGCACGTAGAAAACATGTCTTCAGATCTGTGGTCCTCCTGTTATAAAAAATGTTTCGATCGCATGAAAAAATGTTTAAAATGTAAAGGGAGGTATTTTGAAAAGCAATAAACATAATATTTTGGTTAGTAAGTACAGAGACTCACCCGGACCCGCCATTTTTCTGTTTCAAATGTATTATTATGCTGATATTATTGCTTGCTCAATCATGTCTTAATTTAAAATTACCAGTATCTTATGATGCGTGAACCTACAGTAACAATTACAGACAAATATTTTAATGGTTTATTTGGTTTTTGCCTTTCCCATCCGGCTCCGGCCATTACTACAGCCAAAGCTGATTAAAAATGTGGAAAAAAACTTGTCAGCTATCCGCTTCTCGCTCGTTAAGATAATTGCTGGAGATGTGAACTATTTGTGAACATGTTGTATGGATAGACCTGCATACTGACAAGTGTGCAGGTCTGTGTTAGCCTCACAATGAATATAATGGATAAATATTATATTATAAATGTAAAATGTGTAGTGAATTAGTGAATACCTTTGAAAATGCCATAGAGCGAAACCGGTCAGGTCAATACCCAATTAAGAATTTGTGGAATATCTGTACAAGTGAGTTATTTCATAATGTAAGATATCCAAAGCTTGCGAGTAGATGGAGCTTGTGTCTTGAGAACTAACAGATAACTGATAATAATGCAAGTATTATACTTTTTAGGAGACATATTGTTGACATGCAAGTTGATACCATATATATATATGAACTACGTGAAAAATACCACCACAGCGATAATAAAGTAGATGACTAACCACGACCAGAGCTAGCATAGCGGTCGGTGGAGTTTTGTCTACGATAGACTTTATCCCGAAGTCGATTCAAGATGGCAAACTATATTGATAACCCCCGAGACAAGGAAAATGACCACAATAAGAGAATAATCGACACCGTGTAGACCCGACACTACACGGTATGAAGCTCTATGTTAGCAAATACATAATTAATTAAAAAGATAACATTATTAGATCAACGTGATCGAAATTCCCTATGAAATAATGGTATAAGCAAGTAGATCGTCTTCCGTCGACTGTGTGATGCTAGCCGGGCAGCCGTGACGAGAGTGTGCGATGGTTTGCACCTACCTATACTTACTTTGCATTCCCCACTAGGTAGGTACAGGGTACAACTTTTTATCTCGCTCAATCTATGCAAGATAATGAATTGTGTAGTTATACAGTTTATTGAACCTTATATTATAACTAGCAAGCCCTCGCGATTTCGTTTGCTTTATTACAAATTCTCTTGTTTCTGCAGAATGTAATGAAAGATGTAAGCTCTTTTAGTGCCTCTTTCGTGATGCTCCACTCCTATTGGTTGTAGCGGGATGTTATGTATTTTACAGCCCTTTCAGGTAAATGAGCCATGCAACAATAAAACTATTTCGTAGTCCTACTACCTACCAATCCAGTAGTTCCTGGGATTGTTATACAACAATCCCAGTACTCAGGCAAACAAACTCTTCAACTTTATCAACAGCAGACTTTAGATAGTACACCTAAGATAATAACTATTAAACACTTAATTGCGTTGATTGGTATCTAAAACGAAATAGCATCAGGTTTTGTATTTTACGGTCATTAAATAAATTTTAAGTCGCTTTTTTTAATATCTTAGATTTTTTAAGATAAGGTATAGATATTTTAAATAGATTTGCTTTTAAATTGTGAATATAAGTGCCTATTCAATACATTGACAGTCGGTATTAGTTACTTAGTCGCACCCAACGTAGACAATATACGACTTAAGGCTTTTTTTAAAGTTCGCGCGCGCGCGGCATCTCGTACGTTCATTGCCGGGCGTCTCTGGTACGCCAGGAGGTATTTCCAGTGGCACCCGGCGGACTTTGGCCACCTGTGTGAACTCTTAGGAGGTTTAGTCGGGAGGAGAATCCCGCGTCTTTGGGTAGGGTTTTATCCCGCGTCGGTGAGTCTGGTTGCGTGCGTAATATTATCAAAATCAAAAACAAAATATCTTTATTCATGTAGCTTCTACATTTACATTTACCGCCAGATTCGCAAGGCAATAGGTAGAGCCTGTGAGGAAAGAACCTGGGAAGAAAAGCTCACGGCCACTCTTTTTATTCGCCAGTAAATACAATGATTTTGTTACAACAATAAAAAGAGGGCAAGGGCAGTACGTGACCATGTGTGGACCAAGTGAACTCAAAAATTATGTATCTCTGTTATTCACAAAAAAAGTCAAATACTAGTTAAAGGTGCCACATAATCTGAAAGTACCCATACTTTACAATCATAAAATAAATCATAATAATAATAATTTAACAATATTAAGTGAGTTTCAGCAATAAAACAACATTTCAAACAGAAGTAGCCCCTATGTAGCTCGAGTGATGAGCAAGCAACTCATTGCCATTTCTCTGTATCGTTTATAATCTTTAATAGTATAATATGCCTTTTTTAGGAGGTGTGTCTTAACAGCCACTTTGAATTTATTCAAAGGAAGGTTCATAATGTTTAGAGGAATTTTGTTATAAAACGCACACCAAATCCTGCAAAGGAGTCATGAACCTTCTGTAAACGATAACACGTCCCAACCAATTTATGCTTATTTCTAGTATTTATTGCATGTATGTCACTGTTCATACTGTATAAATGTATATTCTGTTTAACGAACATAATATTCGCATATATATATTGTGATGCAACTGTTAATATGCCTATTTCTTTAAAGCAATGGTAAGTAAAATGTTTGAAGAAAAACCTTTTTAAAATTTATAATAGCATAAATTTTTCGCAGAATTAAAAAGACAACAAAACGTCGACAATAGATTCGCCTCTAAACGAGGCATTATCAAGACTGTCTCAGAGAGAACAGCAAAATTCGTGGTTGGAACGTGTTTGCTTATAAGTAAACGTGTGCAAACTTCATTATCGCGATGTAGGATTCTTTACAATAACTAACGTGGGTAGAAAACTCAGATCATGCTAACTACATAAGTTCCAAAAATAGGTATTCACCAATACAAGACCTTATCTGTTTGATTTATTTCCTGTCTTTTGATAAGTTGCGTAGAAAAGCCAAATGACACACACAAACCAACAACAATTAATGTGTCTGTCTGTTCGTAAACAGATTAAGTAAGGGAGATGTGTGAAAATCTATTTGTTCGTTGAGTAAGGTGTCCGCGTCTCTTCTAACTATTTCTAGCCTTTCCCAAACACTTAACTTGAACCCTTTCTCACATAAACGTAAAACTTTAAAAGTGTTACTATTGTTCAAGGAATGACCAGTGTCAAGAAGATGCTTCGCGAAGAGGGATTTCTCAGGACAACCATTGCGGGACGCCGCTCTATGTTCCTTATATCTAATCTCGAAGGACCTGCCAGTCTGTCCCACATACTTCAAACCACATTCATCACAACTCAACAAATAAACCCCTGATCTGCGTGAGACCGACACCGAATCCTTGCCATTACATAGCTCCCTCAAGGTGTTCTGAGTTCTAAAAGCAACAAATATCCTACTTTTCTTTAAATCTTTCTCTAAGAGAAACTCGTGCATTCAGTTTATAAATCGCACGTATAGCTCGCTTTTGGAGTATTAAAATGATCTCTATATCAGCTGCCTTGCCCCACAGTAAAATTCCATACGACATGACACTGTGAAAATAGCTAAAATAAACCAGCCTGGCAGTTTCTACATCCGTGAGCTGTCTGACTTTACTAATAGCAAAAGCCGCAGAGCTAAGTTTCCCTGCAAGACCCGATATTTGCGCGTTCCACTGTAATTTACTGTCTAGAGTAATACCCAAAAATACGGTTGATTCTACAAGATTAACGGTATCACCGTTCAAAATAATATTAGTACCGTAGTTCTGAACATTAGGCATACTAAATCTAACACACTTCGTCTTTTTTGCGTTCAGAAGTAAATTGTTGGTTGTAAACCAATCCAGAACTAGTGCAAGTGAACTATTTACTTCGTCAAAATTCCTCAGCTTGCGATCAACTTTAAAAATTAGTGATGTATCATCGGCGAATAGAACAATGTCGCACAAGTTCTGTACACAGAATGGTAGATCATTAATGTAAACTAAAAATAGAAACGGACCTAGAATTGATCCTTGTGGCACGCCCATAGCTACAGAAGCCCCTAAAGACCGACTACCATTGATATCAACATGTTGTATTCTATCACTGAGGTATGAGGCAACTAATTCACTTTGAATCTACAGAATAGTTGCACATCCGTAGTGTCTAGTCACCAGACGACAACTATTCTGTAGATTCAGATTAAAATTCTGAGCTCTATTTAATTCTTTTTATAGTTGTATTGCGTGTTGCATCGGCTTTACTTATATTACAGAGATAATGAAAACAATAAGAGCTAGAGTTATCTAGAGTTGTTGGTGTGTCTTCTGGATTTATTACTGTTTTATAACTCATCTGTCAAGGACGCCCCCATTAAAAAAAGCTCACGATGAAAAATTATTTTAAATCAAAAATCGAACGAAAGAACCGAAACACACAGACAGACAGATGGACGAAAGCGAAACTGTCGAGTCTCGAAATGTAAATGCTTTGCTCGTTTCGCTCACTTGACCTCGTACAAAGTATGTCTGCAACACAATAACTCAGCTCAACTATTTTTGCTTCAACGACCTACATTCAGAAAGCTCCAAGCCCGTTGGCTGCATTAACTATTCGGTGTTGAATTTGAATTCAGTAGTTCAGCTATTTATACTTGACACAAAGTCGATATTTGCTTTATTTGAAACTGTCTTACCCATTTCACAGTAAAATTGTATTATATATATTTTCTATAAAATTATTAGGCTCCCTTTTCGTCAAACGGCTCTAAGGGCCAGAAAGATACCTACTAGTCAGAGACGAGTAGGTTAGGCTGAGAAAGGGATGGTATATTCGATTAGGGAAATGAGAGGATTTACCTTATCCCTTCATTTCGACACATTTTAGGTTCATTACTGTGAAGATTTAGGTAAGATTACCTACTTATTTTATGTATTAAGTCTAGGTGTGGTACAATCAACCTGATTTTGCAATTATACATAATATTCTATCAACAGTTCACACATGATTAACATTACAACCGTATTTTCCTAATGAGTTATTTATATGTACCGAAACTCAAATATATTTAGGTATATATTATATTTATAGTTAGAGTTATAAAATAACTTTTATTAACATCAAATATTATCAAAAAAAAAAAACATTTTTAGAAGTTTCAAGGCAAATTTGCAAAGAAATAAAAGAACCTGACAATAAAAACTCACGGCCACTCATTCCTAGTCATTAGTATTCAGTAAGATGCTGCAATTAGTACGAGTACACCACGCGTGATGTTATTCCTTATATAATTCAATATAGGTATATAAGGTATAATTGGATAAATATTATATCGTTAACTACCACAAATAGGCACAACTAATACTCTTACACTCGCCGTTTCTGTTGTATCCTCGACAATCCACGTAGGTATATCATAAATACGAGTATCATAGTTGACCAAAACTAACCAAACTATCTTAAATTATTTGGTTATATAGAATACGTTAGACCTAAGTCTCAGAATTTCCCCAGAGAGGGTTGGGGTTAAACAGGCGGTTGAAAGCCTACATAACTAGAAGAACGCATATACCTACCTATCCACGTACCTAATACTTAGCCGAAAATGACTTGGTAAGTCAATAAAATACTGTAGGTAAGTATATTTACTTACTTAACTAGGATATTTGTGGCTAGTGATCCTCGTCTACACACGGTGCACCTGCGGACAAACGGTAAAGGGTTCTGGCAACTTATCCAAAGTACCCCGAAACAGCATTAGGTAGACGAGGCCCTATTACGGGACTGGCGAAATGTGGGAGTTTTAAACGCCTCTGACAATAAAGTCGTGATTTGAATGAAGGAATTTTATGTGGTAGGAGAAATTGAAAGTAATAAAATAAGGCACTGATGTAAAGAGGCAGCTGCAAATAGCAGTTTTGGTAAGTTAAAAATTATAAATAGCACGTTTAATAACTAGTTCAGCAGTTAAAACTAAGCAGTTAAGTAAACAAAAATGAGTGATAATAAAAATAATGAAATGGGTCAGTGAATATATAATTGAGCAGGAAAATAATTAAATGGGCGGTAAAAATTATTGAACGAGCGGTTACGTGTGGGCAGTAGTAAATCGGGTTTGAGTTTCGGGTAACCTATTAAAAACAAGTCGTGTCTTGTTTCTCGGTCGAAACATATCAAAGACATTCTGGGCGATCAGCTGATGGGGTTGTCTTCGGGTTGATATAACCCTTACGTAACATCCTGTATATAATAGTTTTCCAACTGATCACCATAACATCTCGAATATTTAAATAACAGCTCAAAAAATTAGCTCCGGTACAATAATAAATAAATATGATGGGACAATTCACACAACGCCATCCAGTCTCAAACTGAGCAGAACTTGTGATATGAGTACTAGATAAACAGTAACTGATATAAATACTTAAATACATTTTTATGTAAATACATACATATTATACATCCAGACTTCGGTACAAATGTATCTGAATCGAACCCGAGACTCCGGTGTCGAAAGCGGATGCACTACCGACCACGCCACCGAAGCAGTCAACTCGAGTATCGGCGAACCTGCCGTCATAATTTCAAACTAGCAAAACAAATTTTATAATCAAAAAGTATAATCTGTATTGGCAATCTAACTTTGTGATGATACAGAGTTCGGGGACCATGGGGAGAAATACTTGTCACATTATATAGATGGCGATTTGCGCTTTCTGAATCGGAAATCATCAATTTTCGACTAAATTAAACTTTTTTCTCTACATACTGAATGTATTTAAACTTTTTCGTATCTGTTATTCTTATTACGAGTAGTACCTACATAATGTCACATGTCAAGTTTATAAACTCAATACTTTTGTCGCCTTGTTTCTGGTTTATTTTATATTTAATGTCAGTGTTTAGATTTTTAACAAAAGAATGTAATTAATACCATACGACCGAATACGTCACTCAAATATTTAGCAGCTGTATAAATGCTTAAGCAGTCCTTAAACTTAAAATTTTCATACAAAACTTCACTTTTGAGTATCTGAATATTTGAGTGACGTTTGAGTATTCGGCCGTGAGTCTTGTAATTTTAGATACATAGTGCGATGGAGGAAGCTGGTTATTAGCTCGCTAAAGAATTTATTTTTGTTAATTCATCTGAACAGCAAATTCAGATTTGTCCGAGCACTAGATTTTCCTCGTACAAATTGATCAGTGAACTATTTTCACTGATCAATCTGTACGAAGAAAAACTACAGGATTTTCCTTTGTTGCTCTCCAACAAATACCCAGTGGGAATTGCCCGTTCGTACCATTAACTTTTTTGATATCAAGATTCTTTATTCTCGTGTGTATTCGTTATAGATTCATTTAACATATCGCTAGGGGTCGCCCATTTGGTCGAATAGTGGAATGTGGTGGACTGGGACCAAGACAAACTGGGACCAAACAGTGGTACTAATTACCTAATTGTAAACTGTACTATTGAAGCTATTCAATGTACAGTTTGCAGAAAAATCAAAGTTACAAATCACATTTTTACCTTACTCCATCAGCGAGGGTTATGTTTTACGCGCGTATGAATGTCTTAGTAGTTTTTTGTTGTTCTCCCCAAACCTAACGGCTGAACGAATTTCTATAATAACTGACACAGCTATAATGTTTTTTACCAACCAATATTTTTCTTAAATGCCGCCCTGAAATGAAATGAAATGAAATTGAAATTTTGAAATGAAATTATTTATTTATTTGTATAGGTCAATAAATGGCTCTTACAAACGTTAGTAAGTACTTAAAATAAAAAATGTCATTGCTTCTATATTTACATGTACTGCCAGATTCGCAAAGCAATAAGTAGAACCGAGAGAAAGAACCTGGCAATAAAACTCTCGGTCACTCTTTTCAAATAATTGACTCATTTACACATTTTTCTTAAGACTAAATGTGGACGAATGTACATTGGTCTCGTGTCAAAATCAAAAAGAGTGTATAATACAACAAAAAAATTATTATAGTCGCCTAAGTACAATATGCTACAATTACGGCATTTTAGGAGGCGCCTGCACCATGCTCAAGCCAGACACTTTTATCATTAAGGTAATCAGCTGTCTTATAATATGCTTTTTGACATAAAGTGGTCTTTATAAAGTTTTTAAATTTATTGTCGTGCATACAAAGGACCGATTCAGGCAATTTATTATAAAAGCGTATACCTTCCCCCTTGAAAGAATGACTAACCTTGCCAAGCCGATAACACGGAGGGAGTAGTTTATTTTTATTACGTAGATTTCTGTCTGTAACGTCACTTACTTTAGTATAGCTAGATATATTTTTCCTGACATACAGTATGTTATCAAATATATATTGGGAAGCTAAAGTTAAAATATACCTAGCCCTACCATACTTAACCGGGCGACCCGGGTACACCCTCGTTAGTATAACCCCTGGACGCCGGACCCCCATGTGTCCTCTGTTAGGGGATGGGTCGGGTGTTATCCCGCATCTTTGCGGGTCGGGTTTTTTTCTGCATCGGTGAGTGAAGGGTTTATGAAAGTATATGTATACGATCCTTGCCTGTCTGTCTGTTTGATTCCGCTAAGCTCTAGAGCGGCTGCACCGATTTTGACGGGCTTTCACGGGCTGATGTAATAAAGGGGGCTACATAGGCTACTACTACTACTACTACTTCATAGGCTACTTTTAATCGCAGTAATGTTTTTACGCGGGAGTTGGGCACCTTAAAACTATTTCACACGGGTGAAGCGAATATAATACATATTATTTTGAAATGAGATCTTTACTATCTAACATTACTTTGACTTTTTGAACAGACGAAATACGGAGGCGGTTTCTTAATTATGTGTTTATTTTTTATGTATAACCGTGCAGAACTTTTTACCGTGTAGTCAGATTTTGATCGATATTAAAATTATATTTGTATTTCAAAGCAATGAGTTGGCTTAATTAAACTGTTCTTAAAATATTAAGAAATAAATTTAATTTTTCGACACTGAAAAATGTATTTACAATAAGAATTTCAATATACAAAATGTACATATTTATAGACTAAAAATATTATTATATACATTACAAAATATCGTTTAAAAAATCCTCCGCGTCATTGCCGACTGGGAAGGTTCGTAGAATGCTGGCTGTGTTGCAAAGTTGGATGGCGATACTTATTCTTTGGGCCAGAAAATAGCCAGCTTTCTGCTCCTGAGAAGTATCGATTAGGCGTTTAGCAATGTCTCTATAAAGGCGGCGAGTACTCGGACCCCATGACTCCAGTGTCTCAACCCCCAAACGGCTCAAATATGTAATCACCTGCTAGGTTAGCATATTTACACCGGTTAAGGCCTTCTGCCGATGCAGCAGCAGCGCCGGCACATCTGGATGTGCTTGGTAGGTGTGAAGGTGCTAAGGTAACATCGGCGGTCAACGCGTGTAGCGTCCCACACCAAAGGCATTCCCATCTTCCACGGTAGCAACGATATACCGTCCGGTCTCTTTCCATCGCTTCGTGCTAAACCATTTGGTTCACGTACGGCCGGAAGACCTGCGGTGGAAAGAGCCCCACGAATTATGTCGTTTAGAATAGTGTGCCGAGGTATACGACCTGCGCTTCTGCTACAAGAAAGGCCATGGTATCCCAGATTATCGACGGCTACTCCACAGGTGCAATGATGCGGGGATACACAAGGTGTACCCAGCCGAAGGCAAGTGGCAATGCGGAAGGTTGTGTCGTCCAACATTGTACCAATGTTAGGCGATGGGAGCGCCTGGATCCATAACCCTGACTCCTATTCTCCAACAGCTAGTAGGCGTGCACGTTCTGAAATATTGACAGAAGTGTCAATTAGTGTATTAATTCTCAATTTACAGAGCGGCGAATCCCACAGTCGCTGTGAGCCTAGAAAGAAAGAAATTATAATTAGATCACAAAAACTGATGTCATCGGCAGGACTCGAACCCACGGCCTTTCCCTAACAGGGGGAATGCTCTGACCACTGAGCTACGATGTCACTCAATGACATCGTAGTTCAGTGGTCAGAGCATTCCATCAGTGTTTGTCATCTGTTTATAATTTCTTTCTTAAGATATTAAAATTAACGGATAGGGTATAAGGTATACCTCGAAGTCGGTCTCATTTAAATTTTACTGAAATTAGTTGTGCTTATTAAAAATTCATCAACATTTTAGAAATCATTGTAAAAATTAAGTAAATCCGCTGCATAATTCTTGTTTATAATTATGTAGTCTATGACTCCCAATATACAGGGAACAGGGTACAGTAAACAGGGGAAAACATCTTTCATTCGAGACCTCATTAATGTAAATCAATAAAGTTGTTAGGTCTAAAGACATTCTGTAGACGAAAACAAACAAAACTATATACATTATCTACTTATAAACAGACATAAACACACCACATACCTAATTATATGTATTTACATCAAAGATAACCCTGTAGCTGGCGTAGTCAGGTAAAACACCGATTGCACTTACCCAAACTTATAACTATAGGTACATACTTAAGCAGCAGCTGACGTCGGACTTATGTGTACTATGTAAAATATATTTCAAACTTCGTACCACCTCAATTTTAGACTTTAAAAACCTTCCCTGAAATTTTACCAATATTTCAAGACAAAAATGAGCCAAATCAGTCCAGCCATTCTTGAGTTTTAGCGACACATGAAATGATTTTTTTCAAATCTAGGAATACTTGTGCCTAGTTTCGTGGATATCGGATAAAAATTGTGGCCGCTAGCCCAGCACACACACATACCTTTAGAGACAGACGAAAGCAAAATTATCCAATCTCGAAATTTAGACGCTTCGTTCGCTACAACTAAAAAAGTCTTGGAATATTTCAATTTGCAAATTGTTCTCCCTATCCTACTGATACGAGTACCTACCATAAATGCAAAAGTTTAAATTGATAGATGGATGCTTGTTACTCTTTCACGGGAAAAGTATTGAGGGCTTTTTCTGAAACTTTACCAATTTAGCTTCTACCTCTGAATAAATACTACTTTTAAGCCTCGTATAGAATTTGGGAACAGAAAACTTTCTCTATTTCACGTTTGATTAGATTATAGTGTGATGGTTATCTAACAAACCAACCAACCAAAGGAGTGTCCTCGTGTACAGTTCATTGGTGGTCGGTCATCGTATTGATCTAAAGCGTGTGGTCCGTTAGTTTTACCTTCGCCGTCGTCGTGTCCGGTGGGAACTGAGTCTGCTGGACCGGTCCCACTCGACTCGACATAATTACCTTCATATATCGATCCACTAAGTTCCTTGTCGCCTACAAGTACTTACATTAAAGTGGACTATTATCTATAGTACCGTTTTTGTATTGAATCTGAATATTTTAACGGTTATTGACCAAGGGACAGTTATCGAAGGATCTAGTCAATATACGTACAAGATTCGAAGCTACCTAACGACCCTCGCCAGTTCGCAGTGCACTTGCTGTGAGTAGGATGACTCTGGCAAATGTATCTAAAGTGCGGTACGAAGTGCAATAGACTCGCCTCGTATTACGTGGACCAACTGTGTTGGGCCGCTCCTGGCGAAATGTAGGTTACGAACGCCACTGCCGATTATTTCGGGGATAAGGGCGTGATTTAGCGTGTATGTTGTAGATCAAGAGTCATTTATCTAAAGGATCTAGTAATTATCTGAGCGAGCTTCAACCAACTAACTGCATATTAAAACGGTAAAGCGAACAACTTCCGTCTGAGAAATGAAACATGTAGACATGTGGGCCGCGGTTCTACTCTGATTGAGGATGTGGACAAATTACATGATTAGTTATTATACTAACTTCGATTACGTTAAGCGCTTCCTTGTCTTTATTTATTAGTATCGTTGTAAAGTTTGTTTATTTGGTTATTAGGTTCTTCAAAACAGCTGGAGCTATCTTGATATGGTATGAAAATGGTATAACACCCTGGGCAGATGTGCTATTTCTCCAGATAAAAGTTTTAATGAGGACGAGTAAATTATTATACACGGATGCATCATGTTTAATGTAAGTGTAGCAGACACCAGGCATGCAAGTTCTTTCCCTATATAATAATATAGAGCTAAGCTGACCTAAAACCTACTGGAGTTATTCAACACACAACCTCATCGTAAACGGTAAGGTTTCGAATCACACTAACAACGAAGAAACCAGGGAAAAGACTCTACTCTTTGGCCCGATAAATTGTTCCCAACGAAAAAGAGAAGAGTATACTGCCGGAAGGAGTCACGGTACATCATAATATTATCGACACCCAGTCTAGACACGTGCACACTTCACCACCACACACGTTATTTGTATTCAATCATACCACACATACCCATCATTTTGTATACTGTTGGAAATGTCGGAACAACCGCACGGAAAATTGCTCTCATGAAAAGTTTTCAATGGAGTATTAAATGCGAGGGACCCAAATGGATTAAAGTAAGTTTGTGGCGACACAGAAATAGCCGGTCCATTAACTCGGAGCCCAGCACATGACCACAGATAACTGAACGGTATTAGTGTGGACATAATGGAGTGCTATCCACTTTGATATTTAAATGAGTTCCATTTAAGGGTTGAATTTTTGTATGCCGAAAGTATTAAATAATGGACAGTGTAGTCTGATGGTGAAACATTTATCTATTCACTGGCGGTTGGTTTATGTTTTGTATGTAAGAGTAATGTTGCACTTAAAGCTTTTAGATTGAATTGTGTTAAGTTCCAAACATGAGGTAATTCCACAACCACACAGGTTGTGGAATTACCTCATGTTTGAAACTTAACTGAGCTTAGGATTCGATGCCTGCGTAATGTAGCTGTGGTAATCTATGTCAGTCCCGATCATAGTAAAACTTTGTGTAATCAGTAAGTATACCTAATATAAAGTACTCATATGTTACGTAGTTAGTAGTTATCTAATTCTCAAGCACAAGCTCTGTTCTGGCTAGATAGATGCAGTTCCGAAGTTTGGTCCCCAAGGTGACACAGGCATCGGTCGCGCTTTCGCGACTGATACCCAACCTAAAGGGACCCAACGCTTCCTGCAGGAGACTGTACCTGGGGATCGTGTGGAGTATGGCCCTATACGGGGCTCCCGTATGGGCGGCGCGGTTGACGGCCAACAACTCAACGCTCCTTAACAGACCGTTGAGGACCTTGGCCGTCAAAACAATAAGGGGCTACCACACGATCTCCGGAGAGGCTGCATGTCTCCTAGCCGGGACCCCTCCATGGGACCTGGAAGCGAGAGCCCTTGCGTCATTGTTCCAATGGCACAAGGAGGCGCTGGAGCGGGACCACAGGCCTACGTCTCGAGAAATCGATGACCGGCGGTCCCAACTCCGACAGGATCTCATGGAGTCATGGAGGGTGCGACTTGAGCAACCCAAGTGGGGTGTCACCATCATCGCGGCGGTGAGACCGATCATGGACGATTGGCTGCAGAGGCAGCATGGTGACCTCACGTATCGTGCGACGCATATCGTTACCGGGCATAGATGCTTCGGTAGCTATCTGTTTCGCATCCATCGTGAGGTCACACCCCGGTGTCAACACTGCGAGGTTTCCGACGACGACACCGCACTCCACACGTTGGTGGAGTGCTCAGCGTGGGCGAGTCAGCGCCGGGACCTCGTAGTGGGTCTGGGCGTGGATACCCTCTCGCTGGAGACCATGCTTCAAGCCATAGTCTCCAGCGGGAGTAGGTGGAATGCGGCCGTGTCCTTCTGCGAGCAAGTCGTGCTCGCGAAGGAGGCGGCCGAGAGGGAGAGGGAGCGTACCCTCCCCGCCGAGTTCCGTAGTCAGCGGCTAGGGCGCCGCAGACTCATCTACGCCCAAGACCATCGACCTCCATGATCAGGGCCTGAGGACGGCGGGATCGCCACCCCTCGTCCTTACAGAAGCAGGCTAGAAGGGTTGCGTGCTGCGGGCCTTTGCCCCATAGCACGCAACCAGATTCACTCACTGACGCGGGATAAAACCCTACCCCAACGACGCGGCATTCTCATCCCGACCCAACCCCCGCAGAGACCACAGAGGTGGTCAAAGTCCGCCGGGCGCCACTGGAAATACGTTCTGCTTTTAACCAGAGACGCCCGGCAACGGACGTTAGAGCGGCCGCGGCCTTGGTCGCGGAACTAAAAAAAAAAAAAAAAATTATAAGATAGATGCAGTTGTGAAGAAAATGTCCTAACATATTTACCTATTAATGTAAGTAGGTAGGTATACCTGTTTCTAACCTGTAATAAACTAATAAAGCAATGGAACTCACGCATAAGACTAAGTAAGTAAGTGTATTCAATCGAAAACAATATTCAAAGCCGTCTGTAGCAGTATTGTAGGTTACAGCTCATAGTATCAGTTTTATTAGTTACGAAGTTGCGTGTTTTGGAACGGGATTTAAGCCGTAATACAAACTTAACATTACCCAGTTTGTAGCAGTTTATTCGTAGCAACTTTGTTCACAAGAAACGTAAGTTTGTTAACTCCTGAAACTTTTTAAACAACAATATATTCGTAAACATTCATTACCGACTTCTATGGTACATTTGTGTTTATTTATTCTATATATTTATATATATTATAGGAAACGTGTCAAATAAAATAATAATATTGGTTTAAGTTTAGTAAGTTTTTATAATATCGATGCATTATCTAAGAACTGGACTCGGAGGTTTGAATTCCACTCAGGGCAAAACTTTGTGTAATGAGCACGACGACGCGGTTTGTTCTGTGTAATTTATATACAGTAAGTATTTAGAAGTATAATAATAAGTATGTTCCTACTTATGCTTATTAATTATCTACTATTCAGTATCTTACCCTTTAAAAAATCCTTTAAAGTAATTTTAAAAAGGCTGGCATTCTTGGTATTATTATGCGTTTCATCAACACAATTTGTATAATGCGGCAATGTGTTTGGATAGAAGCCAGCGCACACGCCCTTTGCATGCGTTATTCGACTTATCTGCATTCATAGAGACCTCAGTCTAGCGTCACCAGGCAGTACATGCAGGCATGCCTGACGCCATCATGTTTTATAATGGAGGACGTCTGCTACATTATTCCTTAGTCAATTATTATAATTGATTAGGTTTAATAATAGATATTGAAGGTACGAGAGCGGGCACTTTATGACGTCAACCAACTATTTCTGCCTCATTTGCATGAAATTTTCTGTTTTTGTATTGTATAGTTTGGTCTATTACAAGATAATCTTATAACATTACTAGATGTCCCGGTGAAATTTGAGTCACCACTATACGTTTAACTTCCTTGTAACCTTTAACTCACTTCCTAACTTGTACAAATAATTTAAAGCCAAAGTAGCCTTATCGGTCCAGCTGTATCTAATTGAGCGAAGCTCAATCTTAGGCGACTCATGTATTTCGTTTGTCCTATACTCCTCCTAAACGCCTGAACCGATCTGCTTCAAACTTACCACAGCGAAAACGTGTAGCGTGAGGGTGGTTTAGAACAATAATAATTAAAATCTAAGATCTATAATGAATAATCTACTCAGTAATAAGCAATATTATTATAACAAGTCAGCGAGAGAAATTTCCAATTGTATTCACAATTACCTGCTTTTATTAATTTATTATTCGGTCCAGCGCATTCATATTTGCGATGAGACATAATAATACTCAATATCCATTTATCTAAACAACTATAATAATACCTAATAAGTCGTTATTCTGAGCCGACTAGTTACGATCTTAAACTAGTCGTTACTCACAGCTCCGCCCGTGTGGGATAGAGTTTTCTCGTTCTAAATCCCACGAAGGTAGGTACTGGTATTTGTTGTAACCGTTTACGCATCGCTTGCAAGTCTTGCAACGGAAGCTCTCCATTTCTGCACCATTTTCTCTTGATATTTACACACAAACTCGACAGGTGCACTGCACCTACGCCATCAGCCTCATCATTATGTACATTTTTGTACTTTATACAAACTATTTACATACTTACATACAATCACGCCAATATCCCACATTATAGAACGCAATGCCGCAACGCTATAACAGCATTACAGGAGACAATCTACCTTTACTGTAAATGCTAAGAAATGACCTGGTTTAAAGAAATAACGAAACCTTGCGATTTAAATCCATTAATAATTGATTGTATCATTAACGGACGTTGTGTTCTCTCTATGGTTGTACTAAGTGAGGTAATTATATCCAAGTATCGTCAATATATCCTAATAATTCATACTACTTTTTTTTTTTTTTTTTAGTTCCGTGACCAAGGCCGCGGCCGCTCCAACGTCCGTTGCCGGGCGTCTCTGGTTACAAGCAGAACGTATTTCCAGTGGCGCCCGGCGGACTTTGACCACCTCTGTGGTCTCTGCGGGGGTTGGGTCGGGATGAGAATTCCGCGTCGTTGGGGTAGGGTTTTATCCCGCGTCAGTGAGTGAATCTGGTTGCGTGCTATGGGGCAAAGGCCCCGCAGCACGCAACCCTTCTAGCCTGCTTCTGTAAGGACGACGGGTGGCGATCCCGCCGTCCTCAGGCCCCGATCATGGAGGTCGATGGTCTTGGGCGTAGATGAGTCTGCGGCGCCCTCGCCGCTGACTACGGAACTCGGCGGGGAGGGTACGCTCCCTCTCCCTCTCGGCCGCCTCCTTCGCGAGCACGACTTGCTCGCAGAAGGACACGGCCGCATTCCACCTACTCCCGCTGGAGACTATGGCTTGAAGCATGGTCTCCAGCGAGAGGGTATCCACGCCCAGACCCACTACGAGGTCCCGGCGCTGACTCGCCCACGCTGAGCACTCCACCAACGTGTGGAGTGCGGTGTCGTCGTCGGAAACCTCGCAGTGCTGACACCGGGGTGTGACCTCACGATGGATGCGAAACAGATAGCTGCCGAAGCATCCATGCCCGGTAACGATCTGCGTCGCACGATACGTGAGGTCACCATGCTGCCTCTGCAGCCAATCGTCCATGATCGGTCTCACCGCCGCTATGATGGTGGCACCCCACTTGGGTTGCTCAAGTCGCACCCTCCATGACTCCATGAGATCCTGTCGGAGTTGGGACCGCCAGTCATCGATTTCTCGAGACGCAGGCCTGTGGTCCCGCTCCAGCGCCTCCTTACACCATTGCAACAATGACGCAAGGGCCCTCGCTTCCAGGTCCCATGGAGGGGTCCCGGCTAGGAGACATGCAGCCTCTCCGGAGATCGTGCTGTAGCCCCTTATTGTTTTGACGGCCAAGGTCCTCAACGGTCTGTTAAGGAGCGTTGAGTTGTTGGCCGTCAACCGCGCCGCCCATACGGGAGCCCCGTATAGGGCCATACTCCGCACGATCCCCAGGTACAGTCTCCTGCAGGAAGCGTTGGGTCCCTTTAGGTTGGGCATCAGTCGCGTAAGCGCGACCGATGCCTGTGTCACCTTAGGGACCAAACTTCGGAAATGTGGTCCGAAGTTCCATCGGCTATCAAGTACGATCCCTAGATACTTCATCGAGGGCTTGATGCCGATGCTAACGCCTCCCACATTTATGCTGGAACCTTCAGGTGGACCGTTCCGAGGTCTGTGAAAACACAGTACCTCTGACTTGTGCAAGGCCACCTCCAGTCCCAGCCGCCGTATCTGACCCACGACTTGAGCAACACCCGTCGTGACCTTGAGTGCTGCCTCCTGGTACGTTGCACCCCGCGCCGTGACGAGGGTATCGTCGGCGTAGCACGTTACGCCGACGCCCTCAGGCAACGCACCCCGCAGCACCCAGTCGTAGCTGATGCTCCATAGAAGCGGACCGACCCTGCGGGCGGAACACCGCACGACACATCTCGCCGAGCTGGCCCGAGCCAGCTGGGGAAAGCTATGGCCCTCTCCGAGAGATAGGCCCCGAAAATACGACGGAGGTAGAGAGGCGTTTCGTGATACACGAGCGCCTCCCTAACGCAGCTCCATGGCAAGGTGTTGAACGCGTTGGCGATGTCAAGAGACACCGCCACCACCACCTTGCCCTGCGAGACTGCTTCCTCCGTCAGGCTCTTGACGCGCATGATCGCGCTCACGGTGGAGCGTCCCCGACGGAAACCGTACTGGTTGTCCGCCAGGTCTGGCCCCACCGTCGAGAGATGCTCGACGAGGCGTTCCGCGATAATTCGCTCAAAGAGCTTACACACCTCGTCGAGCAACACGATCGGCCGGTATCCGGACAGTGAGTCCACCGGCCGCCCCGCCTTACGGATCAGGACCAGCTTCCCCGTCCTCCACACCTTGGGAAACTGGCCCCTTTCGAGGCATGCGCTAAAGAGCCCCATCTGTCGAGGCCCGAGTTCTCCGAGGGCCAGGAACCATGCAGGGCCAGGAATGCCGTCGGGTCCGGGGGCAGTGATTTTCCGGCGTTTAAGCCGGAGTACTTCCGCCCCTAGCTCCCCCACCCTGACTTCGGGTACGTCGTCTTCGCCGGTGCTATCCGCGTCGGGCAGAGACGGAGCCATACGCGGAGGGACGTGCTCCTCCGCGCTCGTCGGAAACAGGGAGCCCATGACCCGCTCCAGCTGCTGCGGCTGGAGACTCTGGGTCAGTGGGGGCGCCCTAGGTCGGAGTTTCTCCCTGACCTGACGTACGGGCGCCCCCATGGGTTCTGCTGCAGGGTCTCCAGGAGCTCCTCGCGGGCCGCCGTCTTGGCCCGCTTTATTGTCTCCTGGAGATTACCTTTAGCCTCCCTGTAAGCCTGATAAAGCTCCGCCTCTCGGGTTGCCGCGTCGTCTGGGCGGCGATGCCTCCGGCAAAACCTGGTGTACTGGCGGCGGGCGGAGATGCATGCTGCGCGCAGCTGTGCAATCTCCGGCGACCACCAGTACACCTGCTTCCTTGCCGGTCTGGGTGTAACCCTAGGCATCGCCGCATCACAGATTTGCGACATGGCTCTCCTGAACCACTCCGCCTCGGCATCCACATCCTCAGGCCGGTCCGGTGCCGGAATCCAGGCTTGCACGATGGATGCCTCCAGGAGAGCCTCCCGATCCAGATGGTGAAGTGCCCAACGCGGATCCGGGGGATTTTCTACCGGCTGTGGGAGGTCAGGTGAGGGGACGACATCGAATCGGATGTACCGATGGTCCGAGTGCGTCTCCTCACCCTCCTCCACGTGCCAGCCAGTAATACGGGCGGCGAGGGCAGAGGTCGCGAACGATACGTCCACGACCGAGCTGGTCCCCCGCCGCCAGAAGGTGGCGACATTCCCCCGGTTGAGGACCTCCAGACCACGTGTTCTGGTCCAGTCCTCAAGAAGCTTCCCCTTGTCCCTGGTTTCCCGGGAGCCCCACGCCTCACTCCAGGCGTTGAAGTCTCCCTGGAGCAGGACAGGGCGAGGACGGCACGCAGCGAAGACGACGTCGAGCTCAGTGAGCCATAGTTCAAACTGAGTCTCGTCCAGTGTCGGCGAGATGTAGGTGGCCACGACTGCCAACCCATCATATTCCGCCGCAACACACCCGCGGCCCCTTGCAATGATAGCAAGGCGCGAGTTGTCTGCGGCGGACCCCCCGAAGATAAAACAGGCAGAGCCGTCCTCGTCCACCGGGCTTCCCGGGTGGACGTAGTACGGCTCGGCGACCACGGCCAAGTTTATGGACCACTGCCGGATGCTCTGGTACAGAAGATCCTGAGCAGCGCGGCAGCGGTTCAAATTCACTTGCAGGATGCGGATATGGGCGTCAGACATTAATGGATGTCCATATCAGCATCCCGCCGAGAAATATCTGGCCGTGCAGTAGCGGCACCCCCACCGCTCTCAGCGGACGGACGAGGCTTTGGCCTCGAGGCGGCGCAGGTTGTGCTGCCGACCAGGTGGTTCGCAGTTTTGCCCTCCGCCTCGCATCTAAAGCAGCGAGGCAGGGCATCACAGGCACTTGCCTTGTGACCGGGCCGGCTGCAGCGGAAGCACCGATCGCCCACGGTGACTTCCGCTGTGCACTGCACTCCGACGTGCCCCACCACCATGCACCGGAAACATCTGGTTTCCCGGGCAAGAAGGAGGTGCACCTGCGCCTTTAGGAAGCCCCCTACGAGGAGGCTTCGTCCGTCCGTCACTTTCTGTGCCGCCGCGACGGGGCACTGGACGACTGTCATCCCATGACCAGTGGAGCCGAAGGAGATGTCTCCAGCCTTCACCTGGTCACGGGGGCAGCCGCCCGCCTCCACTTGGCGGAGATTACTTCCTCCGTCGTGGCCGCGTCATCCAGACCCGTGATGCGCAATGCAGCGCATTTGGTGGGTCTGGTGACGCGGACGGCTTCTGCGTCCAGCGCGTCCCTAAGCTGCGCTGCTAGGGCGTCAGCTTTAGGGCTGCTGGAGGTGTCGGAGACCTCGAGGAGGCGAGCCCCGGTGCGTGTCGTCTTGCACCGGAGACCCCCCTGGATATCGAGGGCTGAGAGGTTGACTGAGGACTTGACGGTCCTCAGGACATCAGCGTACCCCACACCCCTCTCCACACCCTCTGTCGTCACCGTAAGGACGACGGCTGTGGAGCGAGGAGCGCGGGGCCTCTTCGGCGCCTTCGCCTTGTAAATTGAGTAATTAAGACTATTTAGTAGATACATGACAAACTTCTGAAAACCTTCTCCTCTTTTACGTAGGTCACACTATAAGTTTTGCGTTACTTAAAAAAACAATATGTTAAAACCAAAATATTATGTTTATAGCTTTTCAAAATACTCTCTTTTACATTTTAAACATTTTTTCATATGATCGAACCATTTTTTAAAACAGGAGCACCACAGATCTGTGGGCATGTTTTCTACGTGCTGAATGAACGCTATCACTGCCTCTTCAGAGTTGGTAAAAGTAAAACCTCTCATCAAATCTTTGATTTTGGGGAAAATACAGAAATCACAGGGTGCTAGGTCGGGGCTATGCGCAGGATGGGTGACGAGTTGTACTTTTTCGGAAGCTAAAAATGACTTTGTTTTGTTGGCCGTGTGTGAAGAAGCGTTGTCATGATGTAGGAGAACGCGGCTTTTGGGTAACCAAATGGTAGAATACCACCGGCATTAACACTCTTTTGATCTTCAAGTGGAATTGTACAGATGGGACCCGTAGCTGAGAAAAAAAACGCGATCATTTTTTTACCAACGTTTCTCGCCTACCTCACTTTTGTTGGCTTGTTCTCATTTTCAAACACCTATTCACAAGATTGCTATTTTTTTCGGGTTCAAAACAATACATCCACGTTTCGTCTCCTGTGACAATGTCATAAACAGCATTAGAATGTCCGTGGTCGTACTTCAGCAGCATCTGTGAGCACCATTCCACGCGAGCCCGGTTCCGCTCCGCTGTCAGTTCATGAGGGATCCAATGACAACAAAATTTTCCGAACTTTCAATTCTTCGTGTAAAATTTTCTGGATTTGACTCATAGCAATCCCCAATAGTCCTCGAATTGTCTCATAGGTAATCCGCGGGTTTTCTTCAATTAACCGCTTAACAGTAGCCACATTATTTTCGTTGATGGCAGTTGAAGGCCGCCCTTCACGAAATTCGTCATGTAAAGAAACTCGATCTCTCTCAAATTCAGCAAACCATCGCCTCACGGTGCTCAAACAAGGTGCTTCTCTCCCAAAAGCATTTTGAAGACGAGCGGCACAGCCTTGCGGAGAGAGAGAACTTTTAAAATCATAAAAAATCATCGCTCTGAAATCTTTTCGACTTAATTCCATTTTCGTTGCATACGTAGAACTTTGATGTGTGGTAAAAAACAATTGACAAATGATTTCCCGCCAATTGTTTTTTTTATTACTAAGAAGGTTGCAACGTTTAAAAACCGGTCAAAAACGTCAAAAACAAAAAGTCAAAAACGGTGAAATTATACTTATACAACATTTCTTTATCTAGCTCGGAGATACATTTGGCGAGTAAGAATTAGACATGAACAAAGACGCGGGTATTCCATAGTGGGTGGAGGCTTGAATATTATACGAACACATTTATATTGAATTCCAAACTTAGTTTCTATATTCGAGCTGATCTATACACAGTCTCCCCGGAGACAGAGTCGAGGAGGTACAAGCTCACCTTGAACTACTGTTGGAGCTGCACGGAGGCCACAGGATCCACAAACCTTGAAGGCTCTCTTATTATGATTGAGTGTTATTACCACCATTCTTCATTAAACTTAATTTGGTCAAAATGTTTCAGAGGAAAGTAAATAAAATTTCCAAGGTCTAAAATTAATGAACTCTGAAATGTAAATTGTGTCTGGAAAGATCACCAACTTGGCTAATTCGAAATTTAAAGTTTGTTATTCGATTTATGCTTTTCATACACTAAACTAGGCACAAGGTCTCGGTCGTAATGTCCTAAATATTCTTTTAAAACTAAAATTCAATAGATTGGTAATCTGAAAACCTCCATCACGCTCAGACTTCGCGGTGATTAGATAAAAATGAGTGACAGTTGTTATCTTTGTCTCACATCCAGTAGAATATTGTCTCGGGTTCAGTTATGTCAAAGGCAACAGTTAACATCTTTGCTAAACGCGTGAGTAAAAATAGATTAGAGCCGATTTTATTCGATAAATTCAAAATAGAGCACTGAGAAAAAAATAAACATTCCATTTTTAAAACTGTTCCATTTTCAAAATTTCAAACTGTGCTAAGTACAGATATAAACCAAAGAGTATGTACTGGTAATAAATAAGTAAATTAGGCACAGACTATGATGAAAAAGTGTGTAATATTATTGTGTATCCTTGTCGATATGTGTACAAGTGGTCGTGTGTTAGTGGTATTTCCTATTCCGGGCAGGAGTCACACCACACTTGGAGATGCAGTGGTACGGAGCCTACTGAAAGGAGGTCATAATGTAAGATTAATGCAAATGATCTTTAAATAATAAAAAAGTTTCTATAAGCGACCATACCCCCTATTTAGTGGGATCAACGAAGCTACTGTCGATTTGTGGGCGTATGATATGCCTCTACCTATCTCTTTAAGAAAACAGATGTGTTATACGTGTGAATGTATGTTGCTAAATACGAATATATGCGCTAATAGTTACTCTTATTTAAGTCAAATACGTCAAATAAGAATCTAGAAAGCGTTTCAATTTTATTTCAGACTGGCAATACCCAAATAATAGAATTGGTTACGATGTATTATCATACCGACACCTGCAAGGAACAATCGCTTGTAATGTTAAGTAAGTTGTACGGGATATCATAAGAGTTAAACTACGTTCTCCTTCCAGGTGACCTACGTCTCTACCAGTACACAAATGACACACACGAACCTAGAAGTTATTGATGTATCTCCCCCCGGCGAACTCTACGATCCAGGTATCTCATTCAATATCAACATATCCGCGTTTTCTATTTAATATCTACTTAACGACTTGATATCTTAGGAGATTTTACACGATTGTAAGTGAAAAATCTTTTCAACAATTTTAATTCTTGAACCTTAAAGAGTAACAGTAGGTACATGCTACAGTCATCCAGGTCACCCTGTGCCTCATTAGTTGCAGTGCAAGTAAATAATAGGTAACGTTACTAATAATAAGCTGCTAATTGTGGCGAATCAGGGATGTTTGCGGAGATTAGATATTGTATAGGGCGGCTTTAACTTGTAGCTTCTGCAGTTTCCTCAGATTGCTTATGGTTAGGTGGGATTGACCAATGCTACGTTATTGGATGAAGCTGCATTAACGGAGTACTAACGGTACTAACGTTTCCCAATCTACCAACATTAATTCTATCTCATTTTGTAGATGGTGAACGACCGCGACTGTCAGAATTACTTCAGAACTCATTACCATCGCACCAAGATCTGACTACAGGTGCCAAGTACGCTGTGCGAGCTCTCCGGCATGAGGCAGTGCAGCAACTAATGAGGAATAAAGAAGTCACCTTCGATGTGGTGGTGGCTGAGTGGTTCTACAGTGCGTTACTGGCTCCGTGAGTATCAGCTCAATAAACCGCCAGTAATTTTTTTTTAAAACAAAATATCAAACAGAACCTTCAAATCAGAATCATCACAGATGAGATCTGACTAATAATACGTAGGTCACACTATAACTTTTGCGTAACTTAAAAAAACAACACGTTAAAACCAAAATATTAAGTTTATTGCTATTGATCGAACCATTTTTTAAAACAGGAGGACCACAGATCTGAAGGCATGTTTTCTACGTGCTTATTGAATGAACGCTATCACTGCCTCTTCGGAGTTGGTAAAAGTGAAACCTTTCATCAAATCTTTGATTTTGGGGAAAATACAGAAATCACAGGGTGCTAGGTCGGGACTATGCGCAGGATGGGTGACGAGTTGTACTTTTTCGGAAGCTAAAAATGACGTTGTTTTGTTGGCCGTGTGTGAAGAAGCGTTGTCATGATGTAGGAGAACGCGGCTTTTGGGTCGTCTTTCGCGAACATTTTCTAACACCCTGGGTAAATAAATGGTAGAATACCACTCGGCATTAACACTCTTTTGATCTTCAAGTGGAATTGTACAGATGGGACCCGTAGCTGAGAAAAAAAACGCGATCATTTTTACCAATGTTTCTCGCCTTCCTCACTTTTGTTGGCTTGTTCTCATTTTCAAACACCTATTCACAAGATTGCTGTTTTTTTTCGGGTTCATAACAATAAATCCACGTTTCGTCTCCTGTTACAATGTCATAAACAGCATTAGAATGTCCGTGGTCGTACTTCAGCAGCATCTGTGAGCACCATTCCACGCGAGCCCGCTTCTGCTATATACGCTGTCAGTTCATGAGGGATCCAACGACAACAAAGTTTCCGAACTTTCAATTCTTCGTGTAATTTTCTGGATTTGATTCATACCAATCCCCAATAGTCCTCGAATTGTCTCATAGGTAATCCGCGGGTTTTCTTCAATTAACCGCTTAACAGTAGCCACATTATTTTCGTTGACGGCAGTTGAAGGCCGTCCTTCACGAAATTCGTCATGTAAAGAAACTCTATCTCTCTCAAATTCAGAAAACCATCGCCTCACGGAGCTCAAACAAGGTGTTTCTCTTCCAAAAGCATTTTGAAGACGAGCGGCACAGTTTTGCGGAGAGAGAGAACTTTTAAAATCATAAAAAATCACCGCTCTAAAATCTTTTCGACTTAATTCCAATTTTGATGCATCCGTAGAACTTTGATGCGTGATAAAAAACAATTGACAAATGATTTCCCGCCAATTGTTTTTTTTATTACTAAGAAGGTTGCAACGTTTAAAAAAATATAACATTCGAAATTCAAATAGTTCCGATTAGCTAGAAGTGCAAAACTTTTAGTGTGCCCCATGTATATAATTGACTGAGACTGATATAATTTACTTAATGTAAAAGTATTTTCTTCCTAGTTTAGGTGAAGTGTTCGAGTGCCCCTTTGTCTGGTACAGCCCAGTAGACGCCACCTGGATGAACCTGCAACTGGTGCACGAGGCCCCCAACCCTGCGTACGCGGTGGACCTGCTCGGCAGTAACAAGGCCTCTGAGGTACCTAGCGTCACCGAGAGGGCGCACAGGATATGGAGACAGATGTATCTCACAGTATGGCACTAGTAAGTACTAAATTAATCGATTTACCTAATTATTTAATATGAAACTATTCTATCCACCACCTATTTGAGGGGTTTAAGAGTTGTTGCTCATCTCTTCATGGGGAATATTAGAAATTAATGAACTTCATCAACACCTATACTGTGAAAAATCACTGTTTCCTCAGTTACATGACGCACCACGTGGAGGCCCCCTTATATTACGAGCAGTACCAGCTCGCGATCCAACGTCGCGGCCGGACCCCCCCGCTGTATGAGGAGCTGGTCTACTCCGGCGCCATGCTACTTGTCAACTCTCAGCCGGCGCTCGGACAGAACTTGCCTCTACCCAACAATGCCAAGTATGTCGGTGTGCACCACGTAGGCGCTGCTGAGCCTTTGACTAAGGTACGAAATAGAATAGAAGCCTAGTTTATTACTGTGAATTCACCTTTTTTTATCTGACCTATTTGTCACAATGTTTAGATCTTAAAAAAATACACCTACGACATATACTCGTACTACCAAACGAGTGTACTAAGAATTAAACTGCTAAAACACATCTGTATCCAGGAATTGAAAACCATACTGGATAGTTCACGAGCTGGCGTCATCTATGTAAATCTTGGCTCGACGATTAATGACGAGCTCTCTGGAGAGAAAATAGAAGTACTTCTCAGGATATTTCGACAAGTCGAACAAGATATCGTTTGGACGTATGGAGAGAAGATAGAACGTGTTCCAGCCAATGTCTACGTGGTTAATTGGGTGCCCCAACAGGCCTTACTAAGTAAGTTTATGAAATATAACAAATGTCGGACTCTAGTAAAGATACAGCAAGAGTTACGAGTATTAGCATTCTCGGTAGTTAAACCCTTCAGATAGGCTAAGAGTAGGTAAAGAGTAGATTGATAACCAGGTTAAGTAGTTATTAAAACCAGTCAGAAGTTTTCATAAAGACTTCCATTAGTACTTATTATTTACAGAGCACCCCAAGGTGATGCTGATGGTTAGTCACGCCGGCTACCTGTCCTATATGGAGGCGATGTTCTACGGAGTCCCTCTCGTCGGGATCCCGGTGTTTGGAGACCAGCTCTTAACCATGGACCTCGCTGTAGCCAGGGGAAGCGGCGTCAAAGTTCACTACACTGAGAAGTTAGCGATCAAGCTGAAAGAAGCTGTCATTGAAGTTCTTGGAAATGCCACGTAAGTTATACTATCACTTAGAAAGAAGAAGAAAGAAAGAATATTTTTATTTATGCATCAACAGTTTTCAAGCTATTTAAATAACAAACAGTTTGTTTACATTTTATTTTCTTCATATATTTTTTTCAATCGGCTGTAGTTGCAAAAAACTAAGGTTCTGGATGTCAGTAAACTTTGCTAATAATTTGAGCACACTTTTGCTGTACATTGCATTTTATAATCATAGATACCAATAATCAGATTAGTTTATTTATTTATTTATTTTAAGCCTTTTATTACAGATACATTTTTAAGAATTTTTATATTTCACACTACGACATCGACACTATCTGAGTTAGCCCTTTTTTGGCAAAGGCCTCCTCCAACCTCTTCCAATCTTCCCTATCTCTCTCTGTCCTCGTCCATGTTTTCCCTGCAGTATACTTTATCTCATCCTCCCATCTTTTAAACTGTCTCCCCCTCTTTCTTTTGTTGTATTTCGGGAACCAATTCATCAAAATTTTGCTCCACTTCTCTTTTCCTCTTATTGTATGTCCTGTCCATCTCCATTTTAGTGTATTTACTTTGAGTGTAACATTTTCCATTTTTGTTCGTCTTCTTAGTGTTTCGTTTCTAATTTTGTCTAATTTCCTTTTGCCGAGCATACTTCTTTCCATGGCAGATTGACATACTTCTAACTTTTTGGCATGAGCTTTAGTTAGGGCCCAGGTCTGGCACCCGTATGTTAGAACTGGGAGAATACAAGTATTGTACAGTTTTCTCTTAAAGTACATGTTCATTTCTTTGTTTTTCATAATCTCCCTAAACGACCAATATCTTTTCCACGCATTAGCTGTCCTTACTTCTAGTTCTTTTGACATTAAGTCTGTTGGCGATATTATTTGACCTAGATAAGTGTACTCATTTACGTATTCAATATTATTGTTGTTTATGTTTATTGGTACTTGTGTGTCGTTTGTCATCATTTTGGTTTTCTCGGTGTTCATGGTAAGTCCTGCTTTTCGGCTTTCGTAGTCCAGCTGGTTAAGCATTTGTTGGAGTTCTTCTTTTGTTGATGCGAATATAATTAGGTCGTCGGCAAATCTCAAGTGAGTTAATTTCTCTCCATTTATATTAAGACCAAAGCTGTCCCAGTCAAGATGTCGGAAGATGTCTTCAAGAACGGCTGAGAATAGTTTTGGTGATAAAGGATCTCCCTGTCGTACTCCTCTTTCTATTTTAATATCCTCTCCTTCTCTTTCTAATTTGACTCTAGCTGTACTTGTTCTGTATATGTTTCGTATTATTCTTATATATTTATTTATTATCGACTCCCTGATTCTTGAGAGATATCCATGTGCGTTGATGTTCTAGGGAGTCAAAAGCCTTGTTATAGTCGACAAAACAGCAGTAAAAGGTAATTTTATATTCTTTGCTCTTTTCGAAGACTTGTTTCACAACAAATATGTGGTCTATGGTGGAAAAATCACTTCTGAACCCCGCTTGTTCCTTGGGTTGGTTCTCATCAAGTGTTTTTGTTATGCGTTTGAGGATTACCTTCGCAAAGACCTTGTAGATGTTCGACATTAGACTGATCGGCCTGTAGTTGTTTATTTCGTTCTTGTCTCCTTTCTTGTGTATCAGAATAATGGTCGAAGAAGTCCATTGCTGAGGAATTATTTCGCTGTTTAGGACTTCATTGTAGATGTGAGTTAGAATTGGGGCAATGGAAGTCTTACCGGCTAAAAGTAATTCATTGGTTATTTGATCTGATCCTGGTGCTTTATCTCTTTTTTGGGTTTCAATAGCTCTTTCTACTTCTTTGATCATGATTCTAGGAACATCAGTAAAGTCTGGTAGTTCAGTTTCTTGGGTGTATGTTTGTCTTGAATACAGGTCTCTGAAGAAAGTTGTAGCTATAGAAATCAAGTCTAGTCTATTCGTTTTGGGTTTTCCTTTCTTGTCTTTGAGGTTAGGTATCCATTCTGTTGTGTCTGTCAGCTGTTTTATAGCCTTTTTTATTCCTCCTGTTTTCGATATGTGATTCTCGAATGTTTTTAATCTTAACTTCTGCCTATCTTTTCTCATATTAGTTCTAATTTGTTTACTTAGTTTCGTTATTTCTGTTCTTATTTGTTTTGTTTTGATATTAGTTTTCATAAGTTCTGCTCTTTTTTCCAAGATATCTATTGTTGATTTAGATATTTTTTATTTCTAGTTTTTAGTTTTGCTGGCGTTGTTTATGGATTTTAAATTTAAAATATCATGTAATTTTCCTAGCTTTTCTTGGGTATTCATATCTCTCGTCTCAGCTATAAAGTCCACTAGTTTGTCTTTTATTAGTGTAGTTGATGTTATATTCGTTACTGGTGCTTGTTTTGCTATAAAAGGTCTATGTTTCTTTGATGTTTCTAGTTTAAGTTTTGTCCTGACCATTCTATGGTTGCTGTTGAAATTTATATTATTCAACACGCTACAGTCATCAAAAGACTTTGGTCTATTCGTAAGAATGAAATCTATCTCATTCTTATATAGACCATCTGGGGATATCCAAGTCCATTTGCATTGGTTACGTTTCTTATATTGGCTATTCATGATTCTGAGATTGTTTTCATGCGCTAATTCTATGAGTTTAGCTCCGTTTCGTGTTCTTTTTCCTTCGCAGTATGGGCCCAGTAGTCTTTCTTCTCCGTGTCGTCTTTCTCCGATCTGTGCGTTGAAGTCTCCCATAACTATGAGGTTCTTATAAGTATGTTCTTGAATGGCGTTGTTCAGCTTAGTGTAGAGTGACTCTATATCTGTGGTACTTGATTGTTCTGTCGGAGAGTAAATCTGTACTACTGACCATTTCTCCTCATGAGAGGGGAAACTTATGTTTAGTATGGCAATGCGTTCTGATATACCTATTATTTCTTCAATTAGATTTTTCAGGTATTTTTTTATTAAGAAGCCTACGCCATACTTTCCCGGTGTTTCACCTTTATGGTAAAGTATGAATTCATTATGATCTTCAATTTTCTCTCCAAGCCTACGTACTTCGCTTAGTCCAATAATTGGCCATTTTATATTTTTGAGTGCTGTCGTTAGTTCCAGCAATGCCTCGTTCGTTCTTAATGTTAGGGTATTGTAGGTTGCTATGTGTATGTGTTTCTTTTCCAGTTTTTGTGCAGGTGGTGAGGTAGTTGGAGGGTAATAGTCGTTCTTCCTCACGGTGACTAGCCGGCTTGAGGAAGTGTTTATAGTAATAATTAATAATAATAAGAACAACAACTACACTAAACCAAAAATGGTTTAGTGTAGTTGTTGTTCTTATTTGTATGTGTTTTCCGTTGTCGATGTCGTTTAATAGTTTTTCGACTTCTCTGATAGTGAAGCTGATCTTCCACGAGCCATATAGTCCAACATACTCTTTTTGATGATCTTCTTTGGAGCTGAGACCGGCTCTTGGTTAGGCGAGGAGTCCGAAGACTCCAGGCTATTCCTCTTCCTTTTGTCTCTTGGGTCTTCCCTGGGTTCTCTTATTATAAGTTTATCGCCTCTTATGTACGCTATTTTACCTTTCTCCCGTTCTTCTTTCAGCTTTGGTAGCAGTTCCCTTCTTTTTTCTAGCATTTCTTTGCTGAAATCCTCCTTGAAGTAGATGTCAGTGGTAATTCGTTTGTTTTTCTTCATAACTTCATCTCTTTTCCAAGTTGTGGTGAAGCTTACTAGGATTGGCCGTGTTTTTTCGCCTCGGACTCCTAGTCTATGAGCTTTATTGATTTCGTATTTTTCTACCTTAGCTTCAGTTTGAGTTTCTATTATTTTCTTCACTTCGTCTATCAGATTTTCCTGTTGATTTTCTTTTGCCCCAAATACTAATAAGTTATTCCTTCGTTTTTCATTGTCTATGTACTTAATTTTTTCCTGCAGGACTTTCACTTCCGTCTTCAAGTTTTTATTCTCTTCCAAAATTGCTTTCAATTTGTCATCGATATTTTCGGAGACTTTTTTAGTGACGGAGTTGGTGATATTTTCTGTTTGTATAGCCATTTGTTCTTTTATTTTAGTAAGTAATAGTTCCATATCGTTGTTCATTTTTGGCAGAAATTTATTTCCAAATGGTAGTCTGGTTGAGTTTACTGGTATCACTGAGTTATAGTTTCTGAACGCACTTTTCTTGATCTTGCCAACAAGTTTGATTCGATATGTTGGTAAAACTGATTGTCAGCTGTCACTCGAAGAAATATTTATGGTAAATTCTAACCTCTGAACTCGCTGTAATTTTGGTGGATCTTCTTGTTTTTGTTTTTGTTTTTCTGTCTAGCGAAAGTATTGTAAGAGGATGCGTACTGAAACACTTAATAATATTAACTGTTAGGCACGGTAAACAATTATATTTTTACACTGTTTTTGATTTTTGTATGTAGGAGCAAAAGTACGTGTTGTTTACTGTTCGACACCGGAAGTAATACTGTCAGTAAAGTAATACTGTAATCAGATTAGTATTAGTTACTAATTATATCAGTTTCTATAGATACGTCAAGGGAATTCGTTAAAATTGCAACTTAACTATTGAACAGATACACGTCTATAATATTATTTATAAACGGAGCTTATTTCCCGTAAGACCGTTGTTGGTGTATTTACACTTCATAGTTCTACAGTTTTATTTATTACCTACTAGCTGATCGCCGCAGCTCCGCCCACGTGCTTTAGTTTACTCGTTCCCAGTTCCCGTGGGAACACATTATCGGGATAAAAAGTAGCCTAAATTACTCAAGGTGAACGTAACTTTCCAATGGTGAAAGAATTTTTGAAATCGGCACAGTAGTTTTTGAGTTTATTCATTACAAACATACACACAAAAATACAAATCTTTCCTCTTTATAATAGTACGAGTATAATATAGATGAGAGTTGCCCCAAGATTACTTTCCTTTGTCTGTTGCGTGCGATCCATTACCGGGCAAGTTACGTACGACTACACAAATGCTTTAAATTATTATTTATCATTATTAAGACCATTATGTGAAGTGAAATGTGATTGTTCTTTAATGAGGGAAGTTTATGTATAGAGTTACATAATTTAACGAATAAAGCCTGGGGTTGATGGTACTTTAATTAATGAATACTGGTGTATTTTTGTTGTAGAGTATCAACAAAATATGATTTATAAAGTTTTGATTTTAAAGTGATATTACGTTGCTATTATTAATTGGGCTTGGGAAATAATCTAATCCTAATAACCCCTTACCTTTCCAACTGGTTAGACAAAACATAAAAATAACACTAAACACTGCAATTGCTATTTACTCCCTTAGATATAGAACCAACGTGAAAGAAGTATCTTCCATACTGCACCGGCAACTAGTACCACCTTCACAGGAGCTGAGGTACTGGGTGGAGTTAGTCATGTCGACTGGTGGAGCCTCCCACCTGCGCTCCCCAGCCCTACCGTTGAATATGATTGAGAGATATCACGTGGATGTCGCCGGTTTAATATTCTTGCTGTACTGGTTCCTCTCGAAGGTTGCCAAACTGTTGAAGGTGTACTGGGATGACTTTGGCACTGACAGTGGTGACGACGATAAAGAGAAAACTGAATGATATATTAGAACTATTACATTTTTATCTAATATTATATTAGAACATTCATCGTAGCGCATATCGATATTATAAAGTTGATATTCCTGCATGAGGCTTATTATTTCAATCATTCCATTCACTTCTCAATAAACCACTTTGAAACACTTCTGCTGCTGCTACTCCCTTACGGGATAAAGACACGACTTGAGTATGTATTGTTTAAGACTCCAAATAAGTGGAAATCAATATGTTCTCACTTCACTATAGAGCCCTCTTTAGTGAAGTGAGTTTCATTATAATACAACAGCAAACTTTCATCAGTTGGTACAACAATACAGTTGATTTGCATATAAATGCTATTGCGGACAACACTCGATATAAATATGAACTCTATTATTGTGGAGAAACAAATAGTTTTGTTATCATCGGGGACCAGTCACAGTGGTAGAGCACTGTGCAGTTTATTTATACAGGGGCTATTGAAGTCATAACCATTATTTTAAACTAACTTATATACAGACCTTCTATTCATCATCATCTACCTGCCCTTATCCTAAATAGGTTGTGGTCGGCACAACATATCTTCCTCCTTCACACATCCCTGTCAAACGTAATCTCCTCAGTCACTGATTTACTTGTCATATCCTCTTTCACGCATTCCATTATTTTTTCTAGGACGTACCTCTATCTATATCTTCTTCTTCTTCTCATAATATGTCTATACCATGACATCCACTAGCTTCACAATTTTTCATTCACTAGGTCAACTTTCAATTTTCTCCTAATATACTCGTTCCTTACTCTATCCATTCTTTTTTCCTCAACAGAAATCCATCTGCAGAAATATCTCCGCTACATGCAGTTGTCTTTCATACGTTTGTTTAGATAACTATTAATACTTAGATATAGGTAAAAAGGCGTAAGCTGAGTTTTCATTTGTGCGTGCACGACGTGAACGTATAATGTGACTTGTTTTGCACACACATGTGTTGTACACACAGCTACACATAGTCTTTTTGCTTTACTTTTCGTAACCACTCACACAAATGCAAAGCTCAGCCTACCTTATTGATGTTAATTTCATTACGTCTATTTTTTGCATAAACAGAAGTCGCAATAGTATCTAAACTTCCCATAAATCCTCGTCTCCCAGCGGCCGCATCAAGTCACGGCGATGAGTTGAATGTACAAAGTGACAGTGAACCAGCAATATGTCGCCGATATTAGTATTTACAGTCTGCTGCTAACTTAATATACTCCCGGCGGAGATTTATATTGACGGGATTAGCTTAGTGATTTATAACGTTTCTTTTAGATCTCTGGCTTGAGTTATTGGTGTATAAAATACAGGGTAGGCAGTTATTTCATGCTTACATAAATTATGTTCTTATGAAAATGTAACGGAGATACTTTATTAAAACAGTAGAAATTGTGTGTTAAAATTAACAATATTAAGAAAAAAAATGTTTGAGAAATTAGATTAATTAAAACACTAAAAAGTTTTTTTTAATTCTCGTCTGTCTGTATGTATGTGCCTACACGCGATACCTACACGCTAGTTCGTATGTTGCAAAACGAATTTGGTTACAGCGAAAATGAACTCAGCTTTTTAAGCAAATACCTAGCCTAACTAACTGCCATTTTCATCAAAATCATCAAATCAAAAAATAATATGACACAAGGACCAAATCAAAACTAAATAGCGTTTAAATCGAAGTTAGATTTTTACTGAGCGCGTGCCAGGTGACTTTTTAGGTTACCTCTGGCGCTTCACAAAAATCTGGTTTCCAGACTCTCTCATACCGAACAACGTTTCTTGTCCTGCACCTGGAACTAGTTGGGAATAACTAGTTCTTCTGTGCGGGACTATCAACTAATCAAGCATTACCTTGACATTGGCGAATCATCGATAAATATCGATGGAGCCACGTTTTTAAAGAAAGAAGAAGAAGAAGCGTATAAATCACTTAATAATAATGTCAAAAATACACGTCAAAAATTGACATAATAACCGACTTCAAATTATCGAAATGGGACCAAATAATTGTCAAGATGAGACCAAATTGAAAAGAAACAACTTGGGAAAAAAATTAAAGCTACTATTTTTCATCTCTTCCCCCAGTGCAAAGGTATGAGGTAACAAACATACAAAATAACGTACAGTCGAATTGAGAACATTCTCCTTTTTTGGAATTCGGTTGAAAATACACATTGTCTATCTAAATGGAGAAAATAAAAACAAACTTTTAAAAGTTTCTTACAACTTATTTAGCGTACCAACCCTTACTCAAAGCTCAAGGGTCTAAGTCTAGGAGAATCTTACTTAATTAGGTACTAGGTAGTTCAAGACTTGAACACTCACAATGTATTACAAACTAAGCACATGACATGTGTACATCACTTACTCCTACACTAGTTCAGTTAATATACCTAGCATACTCGTACTAGGGAAACCCCCGCCGCTGTATATTTGCCGCGGGAACAATACAATTGTTTTAGGTCTTTGTATTTTTTTATTTCTCTCATACCTAACCTTAGCCATTTAAGTAGCGAAAGCTGTCGAATAGAAAGAAAAATCCAGTTCTAGCGTTATTTATCATCGATACTTCGCTCTTCTTGGAAGTATTAAAAGTCTAGAATTATGATTAAACACAGACTTGGAGCAACGGGTTGCAACCTTGCCAGCCCAGGACTATAGTTTTTGTGATTTATATTGTAGTATATGATATAATAATTTAGCATACTTCATCTATAAATTCATTAATACAACCTTCCTAATAGGGTAACACTAAAAGCAGATTACCATTTGAACCACTAGTTTCTGAAGGAAAACTCTCCACAAAACCCTACAGCAACTTGTTCAAAAAGCGTTGTATAATGTAGGCTGGAATCTTCTTTGAGGGAAGCCTATATTCAGAAATGGGCATCAAATGGGCTGAGAGAAGAAAGAGAGATGAGAGTTCGTGAAGTTAGGCGGTTTGGTATAAACAAACTAACTCTTCAGCTTTATAATTCTCACAGTAGGTATAGACCTTGCTAACTCGAAAAGAAGTAGGTGTCCGCTGGGAGATCTCACTGGCGATGATTATTATTAGTAAGTAAGTACCGTAGAAGTTAACTATTAACCTTGATTGTTTTGTGCTAACAAGAACTTTCTAATCATAATCGTAAACTTTGCCTACCGGACTCCCATGACTGCCTTCGCGTCTTATGTTACTTCTCAAAACTACTCTATAGGTGCTAGGTAGAGAAATGTTAAATACTTTAACTGCGTGTGTATGTGTAATAAATTACATCCTGACCAAACAAACTATGGTACTCATAACATAAAGTAGTGTCATAGGTGGGATTCGAATCCTCGACTGCAACAATGCACAACACAGCTGGACACAGGTAGACAGACAATACATAATAGATGTACCAAGTTACATTATAATCATAACAATATCTACTAGAAACGGTTACGGTGGGTACATCCATTCTGACCATTTCACAATTCACATTTCCTACAGATCAATTTGAAAAGGTCAATACATCAGTACGTTCCATACATCTTGGCAATTCCCAAAGCCGCCTACACAGTCTAATTAGTTTAATCAAGGACTGAGATCAGCATCGCTATGAAGGTCGCATCGCAATGCTCTATTATGTTACTCGGTAATATTAAACACATTTCGTCTTTAGAAGTTAAAGTAAGTTATAAACAGTAAAAGTTTATGACAACAATGTTATTAATTATTATTGTGGCTTGTGTACATACTGTTTATTGCCTGGCGTTTCGGTCACTGGCTGACTATGACCACGGCCGGTGTTCCTGGTCGAAATGTCCACAAATTGCTTCTGGATAAAATTGCATATAACGGCATCCGTGGAAACCTGCTGCGATGGTTCATGGCTTATGTTCACAATGGGCTCAAAGTGTAACTGCTCATGGCTTCCGGTCCAATTTGCTAACCGTCACTTCTGGGGTACCCCAGGGCTCTATTTTAGGACCCCTTCTTTTCACTCTCTTCATTAATCATATTAATAACTGTTTCATCCATACTAAATTTCTTATGTATGCGGATGACATCAAAATTTATAAGTCTTGTAAAACTATACACGACTGTCTGCTTTTGCAGGAAGATCTTGATAGACTCTCGCAATATTGCTGTGATAACCGACTTAACTTACTATATCAAAATGTAACGTAATCACATTTACAAAAAATAGAAACGTATTATATTACGACTATAATCTGTAATCTGCAGGCTGCATAGGGTTGACCATGTGCGAGACCTTGGGGTCGAAATGGATTCAAAATTGCATTTTGACGTTCATATTACTAATATAATTAACAAAGCCTTTCGCATGTTCGGGTTCGTCGCGAGGTCTTCAATTGGCTTTAAAAGACCAGGCACTTACTTACTCCTTTACAAAGCTTTAGTTCGCTCTCAACTTGAATTCACAGTCCCGAACTGGTGCCCTATCTATAATGTTTATATACAAAGATTGGAACTGGTTTAAAATATTTTTTTAAAGTGTATGCACTACAGATGCTATAGGTCTATATTGCCGAACGAACAGTTATTGTTGCGCTATGACCTTCAGAGCTTGGAGTCTAGATGCAGATTACTGATGGTGATGATGCTTCACGGGCTGTGTAACAACAAGTACGATTGTAGTGATATCACGAATAATTTATGTTATACTGTACCTAGAACAGCTTTGACCCGCGAGGCGCGGGCGCCCGTCTGTTTCATCTTGCTCGATGCAGGACAAACGCGGGCGCCCGTGTTCCTCTGCGGCCGATGGTAGAAACTTATAACACACACTACTCAGAATTAGATGTATTTGCACTTACAGATACCAAGTTTAGACGCTTGGCTATTGAAATGTTGGACTAATATATCCACTTAATTTGCATTTGTGTACTTTGGCGCATGTTTTTACTTTTAGATACTTATAATTTATATAATATTACTTCGCGGACATAGAAGTGGGTTATGCGTTTACTTAATTTTTAGAATTGTATGTTATAGTAATACGTTAACGTGTAACTGTTATGTGTCCCTGTTGAAAATAAATAAATAAATGTCAAGCAATAAAAATAGGTACCTACTTGCCTGCCTATGCATATCTACGCCATATTTATTTAGTAAAATAGTGTAAAATCACAAAACAAAGTATTTTTTCACTGTCGTCGGTTTGTATTTAATAGTTAATTTTGCGAATTTACCAAACGGATTTTCGTGCGGTTTTCACAGATCCTACCTACCTACTCTATAGCTCAACTTGCTTCTTCAAAATCAGTCGGTAGAGTACAGTTCTCATCGTAATGAGCTATTCATGCAGACGGAGCATTAGGCATTAGTAGTAAGTGATGCATGCTCGTAGCCCTTTGCGCGGTGACCTTGATTTCATACGCATTTCATAAATTTTACTCATTACTCGGTAATTGTCGCCTTTTGAGCTGTATATATAAATCATTAATAATCGTACCGTGTTTCTTTCTTTCTAGGGCAATTCAAACACATTTTTATGAAAAGCAAAAACAAATAAGTAGGTATGTTGGTACTTATTAAATAAGGAAATGTAATGTATATTTAGTTGATACAAATGATGGTGGCAGTGGAACGGAAACAATTCGGTATTGTTTCAGTTCACATTAACTATAATTTTCTATTCAAATCCTTGTGGAAATAGAGCGGCAAATTGTCGGTTAGTGTGGTATAGTTTGGTGAAGATTCTTAGCAAAAATGCTGCAGTTTTCGACAACAATGATGATCATATAGATAGGCAACAATTTAGCTTTTCACAAAATTAGTGCTTGGCACGAATGACCAAATTGTTACTACATACAACGCGGTACAACGGTTTACGCGTAGGTACTAGTTAAGTAAATAGGTAAGTACCCACCTAGTGATTTATTTAATTAATTGTTGTTACAAGTACCAGAAGTTTTATACTCTACATGTTCAGTGAAGCGGCTTTTCCGGCTCAAATGCTATCATGTTACGGTAGGTCGCATCGGATAACAATGTGGTGACGAACAAAGTCAAATACGGTTATGAAGCACAAATAACTTATTTTTTTTCTAATTCCGCGGCCCAGTGCCGCGGCCGCTCTAACGTCCGTTGCGGGCGTCTCTGGTCACAAGCAGAACGTATTTCCAGTGGCCCCCGGCGGACTTTGACCACCTCTGTGGTCTCTGCGGGGGTTTGGTCAGGATGAGAATCCCGCGTCGTTGGGGTAGGGTCCGCGTCAGTGAAGCACAAATAACTAATTTAAAATGGATAAAAAAGTCATGAAAAGAATCTATCTAACTTCTTGCATAACTTAGCCTTATAGATAATGAAACTTTGTGATAACAAGATTGTTATTGTATTATAATAACTGGGACAAAGAGGTTTACTTTTTGGTTCAGATAACAAATTGTGTCATTCGACATGACAATGGCGAACCACCAAACTACTACTACTACTCACATCAACACAGTGGGTACAAGTTGTAAGTCGAGTCGGGAGAGGAGAGATGAATTACACACCCATATATTGTGTCATTTGACATGACAATGGCGAACCACCAAACTACTACTACTACTCACATCAACACAGTGGGTACAAGTTGTAAGTCGAGTCGGGAGAGGAGAGATGAATTACACACCCATATATTGTGTCATTCGACATGACAATGGCGAACCACCAAACTACTACTACTACTCACATCAACACAGTGGGTACAAGTTGTAAGTCGAGTCGGGAGAGGAGAGATGAATTACACACCCATATATTGTGTCATTCGACATGACAATGGCGAACCACCAAACTACTACTACTACTCACATCAACACAGTGGGTACAAATTGTAAGTCGAGTCGGGAGAGGAGAGATGAATTACACACCCATATATTGTGTCATTCGACATGACAATGGCGAACCACCAAACTACTACTACTACTCACATCAACACAGTGGGTACAAGTTGTAAGTCGAGTCGGGAGAGGAGAGATGAATTACACACCCATATATTGTGTCATTCGACATGACAATGGCGAACCACCAAACTACTACTACTACTCACATCAACACAGTGGGTACAAGTTGTAAGTCGAGTCGGGAGAGGAGAGATGAATTACACACCCATATATTGTGTCATTCGACATGACAATGGCGAACCACCAAACTACTACTACTACTCACATCAACACAGTGGGTACAAGTTGTAAGTCGAGTCGGGAGAGGAGAGATGAATTACACACCCATATATTGTGTCATTCGACATGACAATGGCGAACCACCAAACTACTACTACTACTCACATCAACACAGTGGGTACAAGTTGTAAGTCGAGTCGGGAGAGGAGAGATGAATTACACACCCATATATTGTGTCATTCGACATGACAATGGCGAACCACCAAACTACTACTACTACTCACATCAACACAGTGGGTACAAGTTGTAAGTAGAGTCGGGAGAGGAGAGATGAATTACACACCCATATATTGTGTCATTCGACATGACAATGGCGAACCACCAAACTACTACTACTACTCACATCAACACAGTGGGTACAAGTTGTAAGTCGAGTCGGGAGAGGAGAGATGAATTACACACCCATATATTGTGTCATTCGACATGACAATGGCGAACCACCAAACTACTACTACTACTCACATCAACACAGTGGGTACAAGTTGTAAGTAGAGTCGGGAGAGGAGAGATGAATTACACACCCATATATTGTGTCATTCGACATGACAATGGCGAACCACCAAACTACTACTACTACTCACATCAACACAGTGGGTACAAGTTGTAAGTCGAGTCGGGAGAGGAGAGATGAATTACACAACCATATATTGTGTCATTCGACATGACAATGGCGAACCACCAAACTACTACTACTACTCACATCAACACAGTGGGTACAAGTTGTAAGTCGAGTCGGGAGAGGAGAGATGAATTACACACCCATATATTGTGTCATTCGACATGACAATGGCGAACCACCAAACTACTACTACTACTCACATCAACACAGTGGGTACAAGTTGTAGGTCGAGTCGGGAGAGGAGAGATGAATTACACACCCATATATTGTGTCATTCGACATGACAATGGCGAACCACCAAACTACTACTACTACTCACATCAACACAGTGGGTACAAGTTGTAAGTCGAGTCGGGAGAGGAGAGATGAATTACACACCCATATATTGTGTCATTCGACATGACAATGGCGAACCACCAAACTACTACTACTACTCACATCAACACAGTGGGTACAAGTTGTAAGTCGAGTCGGGAGAGGAGAGATGAATTACACACCCATATATTGTGTCATTCGACATGACAATGGCGAACCACCAAACTACTACTACTACTCACATCAACACAGTGGGTACAAGTTGTAAGTCGAGTCGGGAGAGGAGAGATGAATTACACACCCATATATTGTGTCATTCGACATGACAATGGCGAACCACCAAACTACTACTACTACTCACATCAACACAGTGGGTACAAGTTGTAAGTCGAGTCGGGAGAGGAGAGATGAATTACACACCCATATATTGTGTCATTCGACATGACAATGGCGAACCACCAAACTACTACTACTACTCACATCAACACAGTGGGTACAAGTTGTAAGTCGAGTCGGGAGAGGAGAGATGAATTACACACCCATATATTGTGTCATTCGACATGACAATGGCGAACCACCAAACTACTACTACTACTCACATCAACACAGTGGGTACAAGTTGTAAGTAGAGTCGGGAGAGGAGAGATGAATTACACACCCATATATTGTGTCATTCGACATGACAATGGCGAACCACCAAACTACTACTACTACTCACATCAACACAGTGGGTACAAGTTGTAAGTAGAGTCGGGAGAGGAGAGATGAATTACACACCCATATATTGTGTCATTCGACATGACAATGGCGAACCACCAAACTACTACTACTACTCACATCAACACAGTGGGTACAAGTTGTAAGTCGAGTCGGGAGAGGAGAGATGAATTACACACCCATATATTGTGTCATTCGACATGACAATGGCGAACCACCAAACTACTACTACTACTCACATCAACACAGTGGGTACAAGTTGTAAGTCGAGTCGGGAGAGGAGAGATGAATTACACACCCATATATTGTGTCATTCGACATGACAATGGCGAACCACCAAACTACTACTACTACTCACATCAACACAGTGGGTACAAGTTGTAAGTCGAGTCGGGAGAGGAGAGATGAATTACACACCCATATATTGTGTCATTCGACATGACAATGGCGAACCACCAAACTACTACTACTACTCACATCAACGCAGTGGGTACAAGTTGTAAGTCGAGTCGGGAGAGGAGAGATGAATTACACACCCATATATTGTGTCATTCGACATGACAATGGCGAACCACCAAACTACTACTACTACTCACATCAACACAGTGGGTACAAGTTGTAAGTCGAGTCGGGAGAGGAGAGATGAATTACACACCCATATATTGTGTCATTCGACATGACAATGGCGAACCACCAAACTACTACTACTACTCACATCAACACAGTGGGTACTGTAGGGTATTTTGATATTTTTAATAAAGCAGTCAGTCAGCCATTAGCCCGTGTTTTACTTGACACTACACTGGCGACGAGGTGTTAAAATAATTCAATATTCGAGTATAAGTTGTGAGTTTGTGGTAGAAAAGATGCCGATAGGTAAATTGGATTCATTCGACATGCATTCATTGCAGTGGCCGGCATATATTCGGCGCGTGAAACAAATTCATAGTGATAATATTATGTTACGTTGTTACTCGGGTTCTCAAATTGTATCGGTAGGGCATATTATTGTGAATGTTACGCTGGGTTCTGTGTGTGCGAAAAATGTGTATCTTTATGTAATTAAGAATGGAGGACGACCTTTACTGGGTCGGGATTGGCTTAGATCTCTTGAAATTAAGCAAATAAATTTTAACCAAATAGGGTCAGACCCATTTGTTAGTGGACTCTGTAAGGAATTTCCCGAAGTTTTTACTGACAAGTTGGGAAAATGTAAAAAACTGCTTCAACTGCAGCTGACCGACCGCGAACCTGTATACGTTCGAGCGCGGGCCGTCCGCTAGCACTACGCGCACGCGTCGAGCGCGAGTTAGAACGACTCGAGCGAGAGGGCACTATTTACCGCGTTGAACATTCAGAGTACGGGACACCCATCGTACCGGTTATAAAAACCAACGGCGATATACGTATCTGTGGGGACTACAAGGTCACTATTAATAGCAAACTTAAGCGTGAATATTACCCAATGCCACGCATTGAGGAATTGTTTGCCACTTTAAGTGGGGGGCTTGAGTATACAAAAATTGATTTGACGCATGCTTATTCACAGACTATGCTAACTGACGATTCGCAACCGTGTACAGCTATCACCACACATATAGGAACATTTGTATATAGGCGGACTCCGACAGGCTTATCTTGTACACCAGAAAAATTTCAAAAGTTGATGGAGGAGACCCTACGCGGTGTCCCGGCTACTGTTGTGTTCCTGGATGATATTTGTGTTACTGGGGTCAATAGGGGGGCTCATTTAAAGAACTTAAGAGAAGTTTTAGGCAGGTTACGGAATATGGGGTTAACAGTCAAACTAAGTAAATGTAATTTCCTACAAAAAAGTGTAGGGTATTTAGGGTTTATAATTGATAACAAAGGATTGCACCCAGACCCGAAAAAGGTTGAGGCTATTTTGAACGCCCCTAGCCCCAAGGACACAACTCAATTACGTAGTTTTTTAGGTCTTTTAAATTATTATGGTAAGTTTATTTCCAAGTTAAGTATTTTATTGCATCCTTTGCATGAACTTTTAAAAAAAGGAGTAAGTTGGAATTGGAGCAAGGAATGCGATAAAGCGTTTGTAGAAGCGAAACAGACATTATCCTGTGACAGGGTTCTTGCGCATTACGACGAGGGGCGGCCCTTGGTGTTATCGGTGGACAGCAGCGCGTACGGACTGGGCGCAGTATTGGCGCATAGGTACGAGGACGGCAGTGAGCGGCCGGTAAGCTGTGTGTCCCGCACACTTAATGACGCGGAACGTAATTATAGTCAAATAGATAAGGAAGCCCTTGCCATATTTTACGGAATCACTCGGCATCATCAGTATCTATATGGTCGTAAGTTCGAATTGCGTACCGATCATCGACCTTTAAGCTACATATTTGGTGAAAAGACAGGGATACCTTTAACGGCAGCCAGCCGCTTGCAGCGGTGGGCGGCACGTCTGGCTGGTTATGAGTTTAAGATAAAGTTTATTGATTCTAAACAGAACGGACCCGCGGATGCGCTGTCTCGTTTACCGCTATCACACGAGGGCAGCGGCCGATCTGCTGACTCAATAAGTTATGTACACTTAGTATTGGAAGACATGCCAATTAATTTTCACATTGTTAGTAAAGAAACCAACAAGGATAGTTTATTATGTAAAATAGTTGGCTATGTTAAGTTTGGGTGGCCAGCGGTTCCAGGCTGTGATGGGGAAAAACCGTATTTTTTTCGTAAGCAGGACCTAAGCGTTGATTTTGGTTGTTTAATTTATAAATATCGTATCATAATACCTACAACGTTACAAAATAATATTTTGCGAGAATTACACCAAGGTCACTTAGGTGTCAACAAAATGAAAAGTATTTCGCGTAATTATGTGTACTGGCCTAGCTTAGACAATGATATAGAAACATTGTGTCGTGCTTGCGAACCGTGCCGTGCGGTGCGCGACGCGCCGCCGCGGGTTGAGCTGCACCCCTGGGAATTTCCGTTAAATCCGTGGCAGCGAGTTCATATTGACTTTGCTGAATACTTAGGTAAGCGATATTTAGTATTGGTGGACGCTCATTCTAAGTGGATCGAGGTCCTACATATGCCTAGGACGGACGCCCAGTCAACAATAACTGCTTTAATGTCAGTATTTGGAAGGTTTGGATTACCATCGCAGCTTGTTAGCGATAATGGTCCCCCATTTCTATCACATGAATTCAAAGACTATTGTAACAGGAATTTTATCAAACATATAACGGGCGCCCCCTATCGGCCTCAGACCAATGGAGCCTCCGAGATTTGTGTAAAGACAATAAAAAAAATTATTAAAAGAGCTGTCATGGAGGGACAAAATGTAATGCAAGCCTTGCATATTTTTTTATTATATTATAGGAACTGTGACCATGCTACTACTGGTGTGCCACCGGCATTGCTTTTGACCGGCCGTAGAATGAGAACGCGACTAGATGCTTTACGACCCGATGTAGCTGTAGTGGCGCGTGACGCGCAAAGTCGGCAAATGGCTAATGCAGGTGGTACGGTCCGCCCAGGTATGTGTGTAGGTGAATCGGTGCTGGCGCGAGACTATAGTAATGCATCGCGCACAAATAAATGGATACCCGGCACTGTAACAAAACAAACAGGCCCGGTGTCGTACCGTGTGGATGTTGGTGACGGTGTAGTGTTGCGACGACATCAGGACCAAATCTTACCGGTAAGCAATAAGTCCCGGTTCTCACTGTCACGAGCGAGCACCGATTCTTTTCGAGACAATGATGAGCAAGTGGGTGAAGAAGCGCCTGATGCGTCAGGGGGGGATGTGGCGGGGTCGATAGTTCCTCAGAGGCAAGCTAGTGATGGGTTGTTTTCGGACGTGACGGCGATGGACTTGAACAGAGGTGTACCCCAAAAGGATTCGACACCACCACCTTCACCCGCTAATATGACAACAGCTAGGGCTCAGAGAGCACTCATCCGAGCTCAAAATAAAACAAATGTGTAACATTGTAGTTATAAGACTTATAACATACACCGGTATAGTTATTATTATGGTATAAAAGTGAACATTGTACTTTAATTTCTAAGTAGTAGATATTATATAGTTGTATTATATACCTATAGTTAACCTTAATTTAAAGATACTGTTGCTTTTAGTGATTTAGGGTATGGTCCTTATTATATAGTTTATAGACTTATATTTAAGGGGGGAAAAGTGTAGGGTATTTTGATATTTTTAATAAAGCAGTCAGTCAGCCATTAGCCCGTGTTTTACTTGACACTACAGGTACAAGTTGTAAGTCGAGTCGGGAGAGGAGAGATGAATTACACACCCATATATTGTGTCATTCGACATGACAATGGCGAACCACCAAACTACTACTACTATTCACATCAACACAGTGGGTACAAGTTGTAAGTCGAGTCGGGAGAGGAGAGATGAATTACACACCCATATATTGTGTCATTCGACATGACAATGGCGAACCACCAAACTACTACTACTATTCACATCAACACAGTGGGTACAAGTTGTAAGTCGAGTCGGGAGAGGAGAGATGAATTACACACCCATATATTGTGTCATTCGACATGACAATGGCGAACCACCAAACTACTACTACTACTCACATCAACACAGTGGGTACAAGTTGTAAGTCGAGTCGGGAGAGGAGAGATGAATTACACACCCATATATTGTGTCATTCGACATGACAATGGCGAACCACCAAACTACTACTACTACTCACATCAACACAGTGGGTACAAGTTGTAAGTCGAGTCGGGAGAGGAGAGATGAATTACACACCCATATATTGTGTCATTCGACATGACAATGGCGAACCACCAAACTACTACTACTACTCACATCAACACAGTGGGTACAAGTTGTAAGTAGAGTCGGGAGAGGAGAGATGAATTACACACCCATATATTGTGTCATTCGACATGACAATGGCGAACCACCAAACTACTACTACTACTCACATCAACACAGTGGGTACAAGTTGTAAGTCGAGTCGGGAGAGGAGAGATGAATTACACACCCATATATTGTGTCATTCGACATGACAATGGCGAACCACCAAACTACTACTACTACTCACATCAACACAGTGGGTACAAGTTGTAAGTCGAGTCGGGAGAGGAGAGATGAATTACACACCTATATATTGTGTCATTCGACATGACAATGGCGAACCACCAAACTACTACTACTACTCACATCAACACAGTGGGTACAAGTTGTAAGTCGAGTCGGGAGAGGAGAGATGAATTACACACCCATATATTGTGTCATTCGACATGACAATGGCGAACCACCAAACTACTACTACTACTCACATCAACACAGTGGGTACAAGTTGTAAGTCGAGTCGGAAGAGGAGAGATGAATTACACACCCATATATTGTGTCATTCGACATGACAATGGCGAACCACCAAACTACTACTACTACTCACATCAACACAGTGGGTACAAGTTGTAAGTCGAGTCGGGAGAGGAGAGATGAATTACACACCCATATATTGTGTCATTCGACATGACAATGGCGAACCACCAAACTACTACTACTACTCACATCAACACAGTGGGTACAAGTTGTAAGTCGAGTCGGGAGAGGAGAGATGAATTACACACCCATATATTGTGTCATTCGACATGACAATGGCGAACCACCAAACTACTACTACTACTCACATCAACACAGTGGGTACAAGTTGTAAGTCGAGTCGGGAGAGGAGAGATGAATTACACACCCATATATTGTGTCATTCGACATGACAATGGCGAACCACCAAACTACTACTACTACTCACATCAACACAGTGGGTACAAGTTGTAAGTCGAGTCGGGAGAGGAGAGATTAATTACACACCCATATATTGTGTCATTCGACATGACAATGGCGAACCACCAAACTACTACTACTACTCACATCAACACAGTGGGTACAAGTTGTAAGTCGAGTCGGGAGAGGAGAGATGAATTACACACCCATATATTGTGTCATTCGACATGACAATGGCGAACCACCAAACTACTACTACTACTCACATCAACACAGTGGGTACAAGTTGTAAGTCGAGTCGGGAGAGGAGAGATGAATTACACACCCATATATTGTGTCATTCGACATGACAATGGCGAACCACCAAACTACTACTACTACTCACATCAACACAGTGGGTACAAGTTGTAAGTCGAGTCGGGAGAGGAGAGATGAATTACACACCCATATATAGTGTCATTCGACATGACAATGGCGAACCACCAAACTACTACTACTACTCACATCAACACAGTGGGTACAAGTTGTAAGTCGAGTCGGGAGAGGAGAGATGAATTACACACCCATATATTGTGTCATTCGACATGACAATGGCGAACCACCAAACTACTACTACTACTCACATCAACACAGTGGGTACAAGTTGTAAGTCGAGTCGGGAGAGGAGAGATGAATTACACACCCATATATTGTGTCATTCGACATGACAATGGCGAACTACCAAACTACTACTACTACTCACATCAACACAGTGGGTACAAGTTGTAAGTCGAGTCGGGAGAGGAGAGATGAATTACACACCCATATATTGTGTCATTCGACATGACAATGGCGAACCACCAAACTACTACTACTACTCACATCAACACAGTGGGTACAAGTTGTAAGTAGAGTCGGGAGAGGAGAGATGAATTACACACCCATATATTGTGTCATTCGACATGACAATGGCGAACCACCAAACTACTACTACTACTCACATCAACACAGTGGGTACAAGTTGTAAGTCGAGTCGGGAGAGGAGAGATGAATTACACACCCATATATTGTGTCATTCGACATGACAATGGCGAACCACCAAACTACTACTACTACTCACATCAACACAGTGGGTACAAGTTGTAAGTCGAGTCGGGAGAGGAGAGATGAATTACACACCCATATATTGTGTCATTCGACATGACAATGGCGAACCACCAAACTACTACTACTACTCACATCAACACAGTGGGTACAAGTTGTAAGTAGAGTCGGGAGAGGAGAGATGAATTACACACCCATATATTGCTAGTTGGTTTAGTGGTCCCACTTAACAAGGGGCCAGCCTATTGTCGTTAACATGTATACAAAAGCATTTATGGGGCATTTATAGGGTTGTTGGATTTAGCCAACAACCCTAAATCTGACCTTAAATCTTTTTTTTTATAACAGATCGCCAAATTGACGCCGCCCGCCTCATGGAAAGCCGTTGCGACGTCTGGCGATTGTGGGCGACTCTCACAGTACGCAATATGTACTATTGAGAGTGGCACTCAACTAGTGATGTGCCTCTTCACGCTCCGCTTGAAGAACCCTGGGTTGTAAGTAGGAGGAAATACATGCGCGGGCAGGGCGTTCCAGGCCTCGGACTCTAAAGGTCACACTATAAGTTTTGCGTAACTTAAAAAAACAACATGTTAAAACCAAAATATTATGTTTATTGCTTTTCAAAATACTCTATTTTACATTTTAAAAATTTTTTCATGCGATAGAACCATTTTTTTAAAACAGGAGGACCACAGATCTGAAGTCATGTTTTCTACGTGCTGATTGAACGCCATCACTGCCTCTTCGGAGTTGGTAAAAGTGAAACCTCTCATCAAATCTTTGATTTTGGGGAAAATACAGAAATCACAGGGTGCTAGGTCGGGGCTATGCGTAGGATGGGTGACGAGTTGTACTTTTTCAGAAGCTAAAAATGACTTTGTTTTGTTGGCCGTGTGTGAAGAAGCGTTGTCATGATGTAGGAGAACGCGGCTTTTGGGTCGTCTTTCGCAAACTTTTTCTAACACCCTGGGTAAACAAATGGTACAATACCATCCGGCATTAACACTCTTTTGATCTTCAAGTTGAATTGTACAGATGGGACCCGTAGCTGAGAAAAAAAATGCGATCATTTTTTTACCAACGTTTCTCGCCTGCCTCACTTTTGTTGGCTTGTTCTCATTTTCAAACACCCGTTCACAAGATTGGTGTTTTTTTTCGGGTTCAAAACAATACATCTACGTTTCGTCTCCTGTGAAAAAACAGCATAAGAATGTCCGTGGTCGTACTTCAGTCGCATCTGTGAGCACCATTTCACGCGAGCCCGCTTCTGCTCCGCTGTCAGTTCATGAGGGATCCAACGATAACAAAGTTTCCGAACTTTCAATTCTTCGTGTAAAATTTTCTGGATTTGACTCATACCAATCCCCAATAGTCCTCGAATTGTCTCATAGGTAATCCGCGGGTTTTCTTCGACCGCTTAACAGTAGCCACATTATTTTCGTTGACGGCAGTTGAAGGCCGCCCTTCACGAAATTCGTCATGTAAAGAAACTCGACCTCTCTCAAATTCAGCAAACCATCGCCTCACGGTGCTCAAACAAGGTGCTTCTCTCCCAAAAGCATTTTGAAGACGAGTGGCACAGTCTTGCGGAGAGAGAGAACTTTTAAAATCATAAAAAATCATCGCTCTAAAATCTTTTCGACTTATTCCATTTTCGTTGCATACGTAAAACTTTGATGTGTGATAAAAACAATTGACAAATGATATCCCGCCAATTGTATTTTTTTATTAATAAGAAGGTTGCAACGTTGGGTGCAAAGGGGCCCTTCTTACATCTATCGGGCCCCAGCGACCTCACCTGCTAGTGGCGCACCTGCTGATTGACGGACGAGGTTCGTATATTACGGTACCCATGTGGTGGCTTCGGCCCCTACGTGGATACCATGTGGTACAACAGTGTTGGTCCGGGGGGGGGTACCACCGTGCAGCTGTGCTAACGCCCCCCAAGTAACCTAGCCCAGGCTGGGTTGCATTAGGGGTTCAGCAGCTGCACTGCTGGGCCCGGGGCGATATATGGTGCGGCAGGTATGGGTCCAGTGGGGGCGAAGCGGAGTCTAGTGTGGGTGGTGTGGGTCGATTCGCCGGCGAGGGAGACTCTTAGCAACGGCGTTGCCGCGGCCGCCCGCATCATAGTCATGGGGCCCGCCTGGGACCAACCACCCCAGGAGGCTGCCCCACATGTTGCGCATAATCCTGATGTGGGGTCGCCGCTCCGGGTGGTAACCGGTGTGGGGTAGCGGCGGCCTTGCATCAGGGGGGTTTGGGAGCCTTTCCGTCCGGCGGGTCGGCTCCGACCTAACCACACGGTTCTAGACGAAGCTAGCCTCTGCACTTTGTCACTTACTGCCGCACCAAATAACGCCCTGTCTTCACGCTTCCCCATATCTCACTATGACAGTGCAACAAAGTAATAAACGGTACACAGCGGCCTCTAGAAACCCCACAAAATTGATTTCTTTTGAGGTGGAGTTCGCGAATATCCGCAGACTCCATGCAAACCTCGATACCGTCCACCATCACCTAGAGACGGCACGGCCTTCTGTGATGTTCCTAACGGAGACACAGATACGCCGCCCTGACGACACGTCTTACCTCTGTTACCCGGATTATGTCATTGAGGAACAATTCCGCGACAAAGCCGGAGTGTGCGTGTTCGTTAGGGCGGATGTTTGCTGCCGCCGGTTGCGCTGTCTAGAGAACCCCTCCTACTCCGTCCTTTGGCTGCACGTGGATCATGGCTCTATGAGCCAGATCTACGTGTGCGTCTAGCGCTCCCACACACGGGGCACTGGGACAACAAGGCTTTTCGAATACCTCAGCGAAATGGCTGACGATGCGCAGGTGTGGTTCCCGAACGCTGACCTGGTTTTCCTGGGGGACTTTAACGGTCATCACGTTGAGTGGCTGGGGTCCCTTAGGACCGATCATGCGGGACGAACCACCCATGCATTCGCTCTCTCCCACGGGCTGATCCAGATGGTACAGGGGATCACCCGGATACCTGACAGGTCAGACCAGACGCCCGCCTTGCTGGATCTACTGCTGACGAGTCGCCCAGCCGAGTACAGTGTATCGGTACGCGCCCCACTGGGCACTTCCGACCACTGTGTGGTGCACGCCAGCTTCCAAGTGCCACCGCCTGCTCGTGCTGAGCAAATGACTCGACGACTATGGCACTACTCGTCTGCAGACTGGGACGGTCTCCGCGATTACTTTGCGTCCGTCCCGTGGAGCCAGAGCTGCTTTGTAGGGAAGGCGCCTTCGGATAGCGCTGCTGCCGTTGCTGGCGAGATCAGTCTAGGGATAGAATATTATATCCCTTTCACTGATGTCGCCAGCATCCGCAAAGCTCGCCCCTGGTTCGGGCGTGACTGTGCCGAGGCTGTCCAGAAAAAACAGTCAGCATATCGCGCCTGGGTCAGGGCTCGGGCGGCACGGCTTGGTCAGGAGCTCACATCCCATCCCACGGGCAGCCGTGGAAACTGGCAACTGGCTAAAGCCGTACAGTCAAATTTTTGCCAATCCTCGCTGCCACCACTGCGTTTTCCTGATGGATCACTGGCTCACAAAGCCCAAGAGAAGGCGGACATGCTCGCAGACCTCTTTGCGGCTAATTACCGTGTCGATGACCGTGGCCTGCAGCCCCCCGCCATCGCCAACTATGCCTGATATTGTTATCAGGCAATGTGATGTACGGGCAGTGCTGCGTTCACTCGACACGCGGAAAGCCAGTGGCCCTGACGGCATTCCGGCGGTGGTCCTACGAAAATGTGCTGCTGAGTTGTCTCCAGTATTAACGCGTCTGTACCGCCTGTCATACTCTACAGGCCTCGTACCGGAGGTCTGGAAAGAGGCGAACGTACAACCGATCCCCAAGAAAGGGGATCGATCCGATCCAGGCAACTATCGACCCATAGCTGTCACCTCAGTCATTTGCAAGGTGCTCGAGCTCCTTATCAATAAGCAGCTCATGCTGGAGGTTCACTCGCTAATCAATGATCGGCAATATGGCTTCAGGCCAAAACGATCAACGGGTGACCTCCTGGCATTCGTCACGCATGTCTGGGGTGAGGCTATGGAAAAGTTCGGCGAATCCTTGGCTATTAGCCTGGATATCGCCAAAGCTTTCGATAGGGCCTGGCATGCTTCGCTCCTTTCCAAGCTTCCGGCATATTGTCTACCTCCTCAACTGTGCAGCTGGATTGCCAGTTTGTTATACGAGCGCCGAGTGCGGGTCCTCTGCGATAGCCAGGCTTCTCGCTTCTTGCAAGTGAATGCCGGGGTACCGCAGGGGTACGTACTGTCACCAACTCTCTTTCTTCTGCATATCAATGATATGCTTTCCCTCGGGAACATTCATTGCTATGCAGATGACAGCACATTGCACAGGAGTTACTCAGTTCGTCCGAAGGCGGGGCGATATGTGATAGAGGAGGAGAGACGACATCTTGTAGCTGATCTCGACCGAAACCTCGACAGTATTTCCCAATGGGGTGCCGAGAACTTGGTCGAGTTCAATGCCCGCAAAACACAGGCGTGTGCATTTACAGCGAAAAAATCCCCTTTCCTTCCCCTACCCACTCTTCAGAATGCAATATTACCAATGAAGGACAATCTAGACATCCTTGGCATAGACGTTCGTCGAGAGCTCAAAAACACAAAATACATTGAGAGATGTATTGGGCTAGCTTCGCGGAAACTAGGAATACTGAACAAGGTAAAGCGATTCTTTACACCGCACCAGAGGTGTCTGCTGTACAAAACGCAGATTAGACCATGCGTGGAATACTGCTCTCACCTCTGGGACGGCTCCGCGAAGTATTTGCTGGACGCACTCGACGCTATACAGCGACGCGCTGTTCGCATTATAGACTGTCCGGAGGTAACGGGAGGTAACTTGAGCCGCTAGCCCAGCGCCGAACAATTGCTTCCTTGGCCGCGTTCTACCGTATTTACCACGGTGAGTGTTCTGAAGAGCTCTTCAACCTGATCCCACCCTCTCCCTTCCGATCCCGAACAACGCGTGCCGGGCAGAGATGTCACTCTCATACCGTGGAAACCGTCTTCGCGAGAACCGAGCGTTTTAAACGTTCGTTTCTCTGCCGAACGATGGTGGCTTGAAACGCCCTGCCTGCGCACGTGTTTCCTCCAACATAAAACCCTGGGTTCTTTAAGCGAAGCGTGAAGAGGCACATTACTGGGTCGTCAAGTTGAGGGCCACTCTCTATAGTATTCCTGTGTACTGTGAGAGTCGCTCACAATTGCCAGACGTCGCCTCAGCTTACCATCAGGCGGGTGGCATCAGTTTGTCGACATAAATTAAAAAAAAAAACAAAAAAAACCTTTAAAAAAATATAACATTCGAAATTCAAATATTTCCGATTAGCAAGAAGTACAAAACTTTTAGTGTGCCTCATGTATAAGATAATCTAACTCTAATTTAACCTTTGTCACTATTTTAAATAATTTGTTAATTAAACAATATTCTATTTCATGTAACTATTTGTTAACTTTACCATACAAATAAACAAACAGTTGTGTGTAGGAAAGTCTAACACGTGTTAGTGATTTATGATTTGCAGAAGTTCTCAGAAGTGCAGTAAAGTATACTAAATATAAATACAGTCGGTAGTTCGTTTGCTTTATACCGATCAATGTATTTACTGTGATGAATGTTTCTTATATTTGGCATAACTATCCCTTGACCTAATGACCTAATCTTTTAAACGTTTTGATTCTCTTTCACTTAAATTAGACACAATATTCACGAGTCTTCTGAAATATGGGTATTTTTATAGAAGCCAGTTTCTTGAGAAGTTTTTTATTACTTTATTTCTCTGTGTAAATCAATACTTACAGTATCAGACTTATAAAACCTTGTTTGGTTTGGGCCTCAGTAGAAAAAACAAACATTTGTACTCGCGGAAAGTAGGTAATGGTAATTACTTATTCAGGTAGCTTAGTGGAGGTTATTTTGAATCCCACAAAACATTAAAATCGACTGTTCTAGAAACATAACTTTACGGTGGAGTTAGTACTCGTAATTAATATATTTGCGTGAGAAATTGGAGTTCCAGATTTTGTAGAAACAGGTGGCCACAAACGGCATACTTTACTTAAAAATACAACCCCATAAGCAATATGCAAGGTATATTATAGTCTACAAAATGTAATCTACGAGTATCACGTCGTCCTCGCATGTCAAACATGGCTAGCAATTTCGGGTTAGTCACTAACTCGACACGAAGGACTGGACACACTTATGGTCAGTTGGCGAAAATCAACTATAGAACATCGTATTCTTTCGTCATCTTTACACACCAATATTATTACGTTGTCCAGATAGCGAAACTTAAATAAATCACGTTTCAGTTGTCGTTAACTGGACACACTTTCTCATTTTACCTGAAATCGTGACAAAGTACAGTTGCATACGACAGACATACATACCAAAAACTAAAAGAACAGTATTGCATTTACTTCCCATGTACCTACAAACACCGCTCGTTTACAATTTTATAATACCTACATAATTTGGATTCAAAAAGAGAGAGATGGCGAGAGAGAGAAAAAGAAAAAATAAATATATCTTTATGATTTATTTGTTCATAAAAGCTTATTTATTTTTCATGTAAAGACCCATCAGTTCATCAGCTCACATAAATTCTAATTGCAAAGAAGTCTTCCTAATCTATTTAAAGATAAAGATAAAGATTTATTTATTTGCAAAACATGTGTAAGGTGTATCATAACATCGTTAAATGCAGTACCATAGATCTTTCAAAAGTTTAGATTCAACATGTTTCGCCAAAGAAAAAAAATGGCACACAAATATGTTCTATAGTTACAAATAATTATGATGATTTCAGAGATGAGTAGTTAATTACATTATAATGTCATTAATAAATTAGTCCAAGAAGAAAATGTCAGGTACAATTAATACATAATTATATTACAATTCAAAGTCAAAATGTTTTGTCATTAAGAAAGTCAATAATATTATAATAGCATTTGGCAATCAAAATTTTCCTAAGTGCATTTTTGAATTGGAGTGTGTTCAATTGTCTTATGGCGATGGGTACTGTTATAAATTAACGGTGCTATGCAAACTATGCTTTTATGCAGAAGCGCTGTATTTGCCAATTGCACGCATAGCTATCATTGTTCCTACGATTTCTCCTGACTTTGTCCTGTAGACGGGGAAACAAATGAGGGTGGTGTCTCACAAACATAGCCACCTCCAGGACGTAAAGAGATGGTAACGTAAGGATTTTATGATTGATAAAAAATGGTTTGCAGCTATCTGTGCGTTGTGCTCGTGTGCTTAAGCATTGCATTCTAAACACCATGTCTCTATTAGTAGAATTATCCTAGAATATAACACCATACCTCAGAACAGATTCGACCAGGCCGTAATATGCGGATAGTAAAGCCTCGATATTTATGATTCGTGAAAGTTTAAATAAAGCATATGAGATACTGCTTATTTTTTTACAAAGTGTGTCAATGTGCTCCTTCCAGTTCAGTCTATTATCCACTATCAAATCAAGGAAACGATTGGTCGCTACTTCTTCAATTTGGATATTATTATGTACAACATTTATATTAACCCGATTTTGTAGTCTTTGACCAAAATGCATTATGCTTGTTTTTTTTAAATTTATTCTTAAATTAGTATTATTGTCAAGCCAGGAAATAGTTGATGTCAGAGATTTTATTATGTCAGAATTATAAGTTTTTATGTCCTTGAATGTCGTCAGCCAATAGAGTCATTTCAAATGGGCTTATTGATTTTGGTATGTCATTAATGTATATAATAAATAATAGGGACCCAAGAACACTACCTGGGGAACACCGTATGGCACACATTGTCTATTAGAAGTGTGAATTTCTTGAATTTTTGATCCAGGATTAATTCTACCAACTTCGGTAACTTGCTGTCTCTTTTCTAGATAGGATTGAAGCAACTGTAACACGTTTCCTCGGACATCATTCGCTTCCAATTTTTTTATCAATATAATATGGTCTATTTACACAATCAAATGCAGACGACATATCGCAGTATATAGCACATACGGGTGTTTTTTTATCTACATGTGTTACAACTGTTTTATAGAAATCATATTAGCCATATTAATGGTTTTATGTTCCCGAAAGCCTTTTTGTTCTTTACATAAGATCTGGTTTTCTTCGAGGTAGGCGTTTAGTTTATTATAAATATATTTTTCTATTACTTTTGAAAATATTGGTAACAACGCTATAGGTCTGTAATTTTCTATTAGTTGCTTATCGCCTTTTTTTAAAAAGAGGTTTTAGTATACTAGTCTTAAGATCTTTTGGAAACACACCTGAACCAATAGAAAGGTTAATTATATGACTCAAATGATGACAAATGTAGCCATTTGCAGCCTTAACCACTCTAGTAGAGACACCTTCGTATCCCATACTGTGCGTATTTTTAAATTTTTTGATTATCAAACATATTTCATGTAGAGAGCTAGGTGCTAGAAACATTGACTTCAATGGGGTCTGAATAGAACGTGTTACCTTTTCACTTACATATTGAGTAGCAATCCTTTGGGCAAAATAGTTGTTAAATGCATTTGCGATATCGGTCGGATGGGTTATGTGGTTTGAATTGCCGTCATTCAGGCAAGTAATTGAGTCTTTCGGCAAGTTTGGCCGCGTGCTATTGTTGATCCGCCATGCTGCTTTACTTTTGTTCGTAGATGTTTTGATTTTATAGTTATTTTGAGCGCGCTTTGTGAGTGAAATGATTTTTCTTAAATTTTTACTATAATTAACTACGTTTTGATACAGAATGAAAAGATGGATACAAATATTGAGCTTACGAACAATAAAGATATAATTTAAATGTTGTATTGTGTTACGATGTGGAAACATCGACATCAAATAATATTTGACAAATATATTACGTGTTCACATCACTAAATGGAACATACTAGAAGGCCAAGGAACGGGTTTAAGCAATACATAAATTCCTTCGCTCATTGTTCTGTGAAGTAGTTTGAGATCGAACAGATAAGGAATAGCCGCCGGCCAATGGTTTTTTTTTTTTTTTTTTTTTTTTATATTTGGTTCGCCAAATTGACGCCGCCCGCCTGGTGGTAAGTCGTGACGACGTCTAGCGATTGTGGGCCACTCTCACAGCACACATTACTATTGAGAGTGGCCCTCAACTTGACGACCTACTGATGTGCCTCTTCACGCTCCGCTTAAAGAACCCAGGATTATATGTGGGAGGAAACACGTGCACAGGCAGGGCGTTCCAGGCCACTATCGTTCGGCAGAGAAACGAACGTTTAAAACGTTCGGTTCTCGCGAACATGCTATCCACTGTGTGGGGGTGGCATCTCTGCCCGGCACGAGTCGTTCGGGATCGGAAGGAAGAGGGTGGGATCAGATTGAAGAGCTCTTCAGAACACTCGCCGTGGTAAATACGGTAGAATGCGGCCAAGGAAGCTATTGTTCGGCGCTGAGCTAGCGGCTCAAGGCTTCCCGTTACCTCCGGACAACCAATAATACGGATAGCCCGTCGCTGCATAGCGTCGAGAGCGTCCAGCAGATACTTCGCGGAGCCGTCCCAGAGGTGAGAGCAGTATTCGACGCAGGGTCTAATCTGCGTCTTGTACAGCAGACACCTCTGGTCCGGTGTAAAGAATCTCTTTACCTTATTCAGTATTCCTAGTTTCCGCGAAGCTAGCCCTATACATCTTTCGATGTAGTTTTTATTATTGAGCTCTCGACGAACGTCTATGCCAAGGATATCAAGGTTGTCCTTCATTGGTAATAATGCATTCTGAAGAGAGGGTAGGGGAAGGAAAGGGGATTTCTTCGCAGTAAATGCACACGCCTGTGTTTTGCGGGCATTGAACTCGACCAGGTTCTCGGTACCCCATTGAGAGATACTGTCGAGGTTACGGTCGAGATCAGCCACGAGTCGTCGTCTCTCCTCCTCAATCTCAGATCGCCCCGCCGTCGGACGAACCGAGTAACTCCCGTGCAGTGTGCTGTCATCTGCATAGCAATGAATGTTCCCGAGGGATAGCATATCATTGATATGCAGAAGAAAGAGAGTTGGTGATAGTACGGACCCCTGCGGTACCCCGGCATTCACTTGCAAGAAGCGAGAAGCCTGGCCATCGCAGAGGACCCGCACTCGGCGCTCGTTTAAAAAGCTGGCAATCCAGCTGCACAGTTGAGGAGGTAGACCATATGCCGGAAGCTTGGAAAGGAGCGAAGCATGCCAGACCCTATCGAAGGCTTTGGCGATGTCCAGGCTAATAGCCAAGGACTCGCAGTGCCTTTCCATAGCCCCACCCCAGACATGCGTTACGAATGCCAGAAGATCACCCATTGATCGCTTTGGCCTGAAGCCGTATTGTCGATCATTGATTAGCGAGTGATCCTCTAGGAATTGCATGAGCTGCTTATTTATAAGGAGCTCAAGCACCTTGCAAATGACTGAGGTGACAGCTATGGGTCGATAGTTGCCTGGATCGGACCGATCCCCTTTCTTGGGGATCGGTTGTACGTTCGCCTCCTTCCAGACCTCCGGCACGAGCCCTGAAGAGTATGACAGGCGGTACAGACGCGTTAATACTGGAGACAACTCAGCTGCACATTTTCGTAGCACCACCGCCGGAATGCCGTCAGGGCCACTGGCTTTCCGCGTGTCGAGTGACCGCAGCACTGCCCGTACATCACATTACCTGATAACAATATCAGGCATTGTGTGGCCACAGTTGGCGATGGCGGGGGGCTGCAGGCCACGGTCGTCGACCCGGGAATTAGCCGCAAAGAGGTCTGCGAGCATATCCGCTTTCTCTTGGGCTTTGTGAGCCAGTGTTCCATCTGGGTAACGCAGCGGTGGCAGCGAGGGCTGACAAAAGTTAGATTGCACGGCTTTGGCCAGTTGCCAGAATCCACGGCAGCCCGTGGGATGGGAAGTGAGCTCCTGACCAAGCCGCGCGACGCGCTGGGCATCCGCTCTCTTAAAGGCCCTCTTACTCGACTTTGTGGCCCGGTTGTACGCTGCTTTGAGGTGGCCCACGTTTGGGTCGCGCACAGCCCGGGCCCTGATCCAGGCGCGATATGCCGACTGTTTTTGTCGAACAGCTTTGGCACAATCTCGCCCGAACCAGGGACGGGCTCTGCGGATACTGGCGACATCAGTGAAAGGGATGTAATAATCCATCCCTAAACTGATCTCGCCAGCAATAGCAGAAGCACTATCCGAAGGAGCCTTTCCTACAAAGCAGCGCTGGCTCCAGGGGACGGACGCAAAATAATCGCGTAGACCGTCCCAATCCGCTGACGAGTAGTGCCATAGTCGTCGTGACGTTTGCACAGGACGTGCAGGAGGTGACACCTTCATGCCAGCGTGAACAACACAGTGGTCGGAACTACCCAGTGGGGCTCCTACCGAAACACTAAACTGGGCTGGGCGACTCGTCAGCAGTAGATCCAGCAGAGCGGGCGCGTGATCTGACCTGTCTGGTATCCGGGTGATCCCGCATACCATCTGGGTCAGACCGTGGGAGAGAGCGAACGCATGGGCGGCTCTACCCGCATGATCAGTCTTGAGGGACCCCAGCCATTCAATGTGATGGCCATTGAAGTCCCCCAGAAACACTAGGTCAGCGTTCGGAAACCGCACCTGCGCTTCATCAGCCGTCTCGCTGAGGTACTGGAAGAGCTTTGTTGTCTCAGAATCCCCTGTGTGGGATCGGTAGACGCACACGTAGATCTGGCTCATAGAGCCATGGTCTACGTGCAGCCAAAGGACGGAATTGGAGGGGTTCTCTAGGCAGCGCAACCGGCGGCAGCAAACATCCGCCCTAACGAACACGCACACCCCGGCTTTGTCTCGAAATTGTTCCTCGATGACATAGCCGGGGTAACACAGGTAAGACGTGTCGTCAGGGCGGCGTATTTGTGTCTCCGTGAGGAACATCACAGCGGGCCGTGCCGTCTCAAGGTGGTGGTGGACGGTATCGAGGTTCGCATGGAGTCCACGGACGTTAGTGAACTCCACCTCGAAATGTGAAGTTGTGGGGTTTCCTAGGGCCGCTGTGTAACGTTTATTTCTTTTTTGTTGCACTGCCATTGTAGATTTTGAAGAAGAAGCGTGAAGACAGGGCGACATTTGGTGCAGCAGTAAGTGACAAAGCGCAGGGGCTAGCTTTGTCTAGAACCGTGTGGTTAGGTCGGAGCCGACCCGCCGGACGGAAGGGCTCCCAAACCCCCCTGATGCAAGGCCGCCGCTACCCCACACCGGTTACCACCCGGAGCGGCGATCCCACATCAGGATTATGCGCAACATGTGGGGCAGCCTCCTGGGGTGGTTGGCCCCAGGCGGGCCCCATGACTGTGTTGCGGGCGGCCGCGGCAACGCCGTTGCTAAGGGTCTCCCTGGCCGGCGAATCGACCCACACCACCCACACTAGACTCCGTTTCGCCCCCACTGGTCCCATGCCTGCTGCACCATACATCGCCCCGGGCCCGGCGGTGCAGCTGCTGAACCCCTAACGCAACCCAGCCTGGGCTGGGTTACTTGGGGGGCTTTAGCACAGCTGCACGGTGGTACCCCCCCGGACCAACACTGTTGTACCACCTGGTACCCACGTAGGGGCCGAAGCCACTCCATAGGTACCGTAAATTAACGAGCCTCGTCCGTTTATCAGCAGGTGCGCCACTAGCAGGTGAGGTCGCTGGGGCCCTATAGATGTTGGTAGAGCCCCTTTGCACCCAAGCGTAGGTAGCGCGAGCGCGGACATCGATGTGTAGTTTGTCTCGTCACCAAGCGACCGGGAAGGGATACGGCACCACTCAGTTACCGCGGCCGATGTTAGATAAACCCGTGCAGACAGCGTGCAGAGAGATTCGCATAATTGAAATTCTCGTCAAAGCACAGCTTACGTCATAATTGGTACCTCTCAATTTACCCAATAAATAATTATAATTAAATAATTTAATTTAAAAAAGCTGTCCTTGTTATTAATTATTAAGAACAATATCTGCAACAGTTGTTCAATTAATAAAATCAGTGTTTGTGTTCCCGAGTACCCGGGGTAAGTGCTGTGAACAGAATAGCTTCTATAATGTCAACCGCGCGATCTATAATTAGAATATTACCAAATAGCTATTTCATAGACTATTAGCCGGTAGTAAGTTAAAGTAAACATAGTTGTTTAGACTCCGAGATGAATCGAGCCACGGTATTGTAGTTTCAATCGTGTATAAAGTTATTAATATATTATCGAATTAAATATCAGGATCAGGCGGTGCTGAATTTCTTGCCACAAAATATACAAGAAAACATGTAGGACGGTGGGGTTAAATTACTCCACCCCTAAATGCTATAATGATATATGTATTACCTATCTATATATGTTGTCTATGTAATTACCTATTTTATAAACTCGTAGGGAATGTTAGGACCAAGTAACATTGCCCTATCGAATATAATGATAAATTGTTAAAAATATTTCTACCTAAAATTCTCTTAAGGGCTAACCACCTACGGCCTTAAGCAGTAAACTTAGTTTTATAATTCTAAATTGCGAATATCAAGAAAGAGAATCCAGGTTAATGTAATTCATCTACCTGACATATTTTATTGTGAAGCCGTACGATTTGGGTCGTGGCCTTAAGCGGGAAACCGTTATTTTTCTAAATTTATATTGTGTTTAACGTAAATTCAAACTAAAATAAAATAAAATAAAATAACGTTTATTATCTTTGAAATTTTCAGAAAATTATTTAGATTCGTCAGAAGTTGGTGTGACTCTACCGAGGGTTCCAAAATGCAACGAGACTGAGAAGAGCCCTCAAGAAACTCAGCTCGGCTTTTTTCAAAATATTTCATCTTAAATCTAATACAGAGTTATTTAGAAAGGAGCAATTCGTTACGTTGTTACAACCAGGCCGCCTTGTCATCTAAGAAATCATTAATACTATAATAAGCTTTATGGCACAATTTACTTTTTATTAGTTTTTTAAATTTATTGACAGATAAATTTGCTATTTCGGTTGGCAATGTATTGTACATTCGAATAAAGTTCCCCGCAAAAGAATTACTCACTTTATGAAGCCTAAATTTAGGAACAGCCAGTTTATCCTTATTTCTTAAGTTTAGATTATGATTATCACTATTTTTCACAAATTTACTTTTGTTCTTGTGGGTATACAATAAAATTTCATAAATATACTGTGAATACACTGTAAGGATGTTAATATGCTTAAACTTATCTCTTAATGACTCCCGAGACCCCATTCCATAGATAGTCCGGATAGCCCTCTTCTGCAACACAAAGATGCATTCAATATCGGCAGCGTTACCCCACAGTAGTATGCCATATGTCATGATACTGTGGAAGTAGCTGAAGTAGACCAGACGCGTCGTTTTAATGTCTGTAAGTTGTCGGATCTTTTTGACAGCATAGGCTGCTGAACTAAGCCTGGCCGAAATTTTCCCGATATGAGGCCCCCATTGCAATTTGGAGTCTAACGTTATGCCCAGAAAGACAGTGTCATCGACCAATTCTATTATATCATCCCTAACCTTAACACTGGTTTTAACAAGTCTTACATTAGGTAAGGTGAATCTTACACATTTAGTTTTATTTTCATTTAATAATAAATTATTAGCACAAAACCTGAGCCTGACCTGAACCTGTGGCCTTCGGCCCGGAGCAACTCGTCAGCTACCACAATTGATTGGAGGACACCAGCGGATCCTGCCGGCCGACCGTTAAGTGCACCGGGCACTTCCGTAAAACTTGTAACTTCCTAGCAGGGGCCGTATCAATTGCTCGAGAAATTCCTCTTGTCAAGCTATGATCAAATAAATTTTCAACAACACCACTATAAGTTGATACTAAAAGCGACTGATCATAACCGTGACAGTGACGTAGCAAAAAATGAGATTGTTATGGATTCCTTTAGAATCTTAATCTCTAGATTTTCACAATCACAAAATAATCAGGTTCTGGTTGCGATCAAAAAAGACATGAATGATTTCATGTCAACAATCATGATATTTCAGCATAGTGGCAAGTGCAATATTCAAATCCCTTTGTAGCAAGTAGGCAAGCAGACTAAACGAAGTACCACCTCTGACATCACATCATACGAGAAAGCGGTTCTAGTCACTTCTACAAACTTCTACCAGTTTCTACCTGCGCATACGCCATAAGCCACACCTCCTTAAAATTGAACTCGCCGATTAGGTGAAAGTGAAAAATTATAAGTACTACAAATGTATAGGTATATTATAATTGTCCTTTGTTTAGATTCACGCCCATTTAAACCTGTTTGTGTCAATATACTTGAATGATATAAACACGAATACATTTCGATAGTAAAATTACACACACCTCCTTATAATTGAACTCGCCAATTAGGTGCAAGTGAAAAATTATAAGTACTACAAATGTATAGGTATATTATAATTGTCCTTTGTTTAGATTCACGCCCATTTAAACCTGTTTGTGTCATTATACTTGTATGATATAAACACGAATACATTTCGATAATAAAATTAATTACGTACTGTTACTACAATCGGTTCAATACCTCCCAACTGCCACTTCACCTTAATATTAAAATTTCCCTTTTTTGTGATAAAGGTATAGGTAGGTACTTAGATAAGTACTACATACACAGGGTCTGGCACGAAGCCCTTATAGCCAAGCTTCCTGCTTACAGAGTTCCGATTTCAGATTTCCTGAGGGAACGATCTATTCGAGTGGTTGTTGACGGCTGCTCGTCTGATCTATTAGCAATTAACGCTGGGGTACCTCAGGGATCTGTTCTCTCGGCAACGTTATTCCTGCTACGGTATGTGTGGGTATGCGGACGATAGAACGGTTGCAGAGAGATATTTCTCCAGCGCAAAGGCCAAAAAACCGGAAATCGACGATCTTAGAGTGGCAATGGTTGAACGCACTAACTTAACCCTTCAGGTAGTGTCTGACTGGTTCGATGCTAACCTTGTCACATTCAACACCACGAAAACCCAGGCATGTCTTTTCTCCGCTAAAAAGAGCCCGTTCACCAAGACTCCTACTTTCCGGGATGTCCCTGTACTTGTGACTCAGCATGGAAATTGAATTCCCAATGCAATGCAATGGAATTCCCTTCCAGCGTCATTGTTCCCCGATACATCTTGGGATTTTTAAGGCAAGAGTAAATAAGCATTATTTGAGTTTGCGTGCTTCATCTTAGACCGCATCGTTACTTAAAATCAGGTAAGATTGTAGTCAAACGCACTGAAATTTATTCATAAAAGAAAAACATTATTTTCAATAATTGTCGTAGTGGTTTTATTTCTAAAGTTGGGAACACGTTTATCAGTTACTATATTCGATGGTCGAAGCGATTCTCAACCTGACTGTACGGTTTTTTGCAAAAACCTATGTGTGTCCAGTTGACGACAACTTAAAAGTGATTTATTTAAGTTTCGCTATCTGGACACACGCAATAATATTAGTGTGTCCAGATGAAAACGAAAGAATATAATGTTCTACAGTTGATTTTCACCGACTGACCACACGTGTGTCGAGTTCTTCGTGTCCAGTTAGTGACTAACCCGCAATTTCGATGACATATCGTCTGTGGTCTTGGCAGTTTAGTTGGCGAGAACATTTAAGGGAACTGAATGGATGCTGGTTAACATCCAGCAAAAACTTATAACTACTAGGTAGTATAGTTACTTACTTACAAAATCTAATCTTCTAGCATCGATATTGGCGCCAGTGCAAATTTTCATAATAATACCAGTGCATTATAGTAACCCTAGCTTAATTTGGCGTAAGCTCCGGCTACATCCAATGATGTATGTATGTATTTGTGTATTTATGTAGTTATAGTTTATGTAAGTTTATTAACCTGCACACACATCAGGACCTGTTTGCATCACGATCTCCTCTCTTAGGCCCACTGGAAGAGATCTCTTTAGAGATAAGTGGCGCCATTGTATACATGTTTAGTTTGTATCTATTTACTGTTTTATTTACTGTGTGTGTACAAAAAAAAAATAATAATAAAAAAAAATAATAATAATATATATATATATATCTAAATTATTCGTAGATACTTGACTACATTAATAGGTAGTTATCGTTGGCAATTTGCCTCAAGCGCAGGCGCCGCTGACCACCGTACATCATGGCCTAATGATATCAAAAGTAAATCAGATCATGTTTTACTAGCCATAAATCGTAACGAATAGACTGCGGACGAGTTTGTTTGTTTGTTTTTCCGGCTGTAACTGTTGCATGTTGCATGTTGTGTGGATTTGACTGAAGATCATGGCGTTGGTTCCTTTGAATAATAATGTAATATTTAATACTTACATCAGAATAGGGCTTAACCGTGACAATGTAAAGGAAATATAACTTTTTGCTCCTAAAACCCAGCACATTGCAACATTTACAACAGTAGACAGTCAAAAAACAGACAACAAACTTGAAATTCCAAAAGGTATTACTGCGATGAAGTTTATTTTGTTGATCGACAATAATAATTTAGCTCCGAAAAACAGACATATACACACACTATTGAATCTGATATATATGATATTGCATATGACAAATATATATGAGTAAAATCGTATTTGTGCTACAAAAGACAAATGTACTTCTAGTTGTAGCGCTAAACGTTTTCACGCTTTCACCGTTCTTGTCACTTCACCATTATCCTAGCTCGATCTCACCTCAGTCAGGTAACCCCGTGACCCCAAATCAGCCGGGTGCAACACAGCTAATATCTAGCCTCGAGCTTTCTACCCAGTCGTTGTGTGTGTAATGCGCCTTTATTAATAGTATCGTTACTGATAGGTACTTACTACGTTCCTACTTATACTCTTTTTATTTTTTGTTACCTAATTGTCTTTTTAATCATCGTATAATCACGCCTACACTGAAAAGTACTTTTAGTCTTTTGAGAGTGATACACGTAACAGGAGGCGGCTTATTCGGGTACCATTTTTTATTTTTTAATAAATATGTTAGGACAATTCACGCAACGCCATCTAGTTTCAAACTAAGCAGAGCTTGTGATATGAGTACTAGATAAACTGATATAAATACTTATATACATTTGTTTTTAAATACATATTATTTTATATACATAGAAAACACCCAGACTTCGGTACAAATGTATGTGTCATCACACAAAGTTTGTCACGACCGGGAATCGAACCCGAGACTCCGGTGTCGAAAGCGGATGCACTACCAACCACGCCACCGAAGCAGTCTTAGGCATTATATTATTATCAGCATTGGCATGGTCCTTTCTAACTAATTCTGGGACCAATGTTACAATCTCTGCTGTGCGGGATGTCATATCTTTGTGTGCGTGTGTAGTACTTATAAGTACAATTTTTGACGCGTGTTACTTAATTTTGACCCTGGGGTAATCCTTCCAAAGATCTATCCTATATCTATAAGTGGTCGGCAATGGACGTTAGAAAACCCTATTTACAGCAAACCATTTCTGAACGTCCTAATCTAAATAATATTGTGTTCTAACTTTTGTGCGTTTCAATGAACTACATTTTAGTTTACAGAGTTGAGGGAACAATAAAACAATTTCCTGTAATGGAACCGTCTTTGGCTGTCAGTGCCAGTACACCGCTAGTGACACACATAGCTGAACAAGTTCAATTGTCGAGGGTGACAAGGTGTGTCGAACTGTCGAGGCTTTGACCCCCATGTGCACTCATCAGTGAGACGTTTACGAAAATTTCTCTAAATAAAAGTGAACCAGAGAACTCAGACGACTTACCGTGGAATTCTTACACGCCAGGTACTCGTATAAACGCAACAAAACAATGTCTCATTTTTGGTTGAGATGGTTCTTAGCTATAAATTTTGAAAATTATCAGCTCACTTTTCGAAAAGTTTTGTACCATCTGTCTTGGATCTTGGAATTTTGATTTGAATTACAGAGTGGTTATGTATCTTCCATAGTGCCCGCTAACGGCAACATGCTCGTCCCCTAGAACCTTGGAGCAAAATGTAAAAGTAGTGTAATGCCACCCTTCGGAGATATTTAGGTGTGATGTATGTTTGTCTGTCTGTCAGTTTTTTATCTTTACATCGAAGAAATCTAAACGATAAAGATTACGAAGCAACAAAATAATAGTGCAAAGCTAATAGGTACCTACCTACCACCTACCTCCCTGTCTGTAGCATTTTATCTGACATTTTAAGTAAGTAACACGATATCGTACAAAAATAAGGTAGGTGGGTAGGGACAAGGGACACGAGAGCAAGACATACACTAAGTACATCGGATCAAAAGAGCACGCACATTGTATATTTATACTTGTAAGCTTCAGCAGGAAGAGCTTTCATCGTAACCATTCACCGCGGCTCCGTCTGCTGTAAAAAAGGCGGATGGGAACCCGGCATGTTACTCGTATAATATATGACTTAGCTATTTTCATATATTCACAGTGTAATAGCTATTCCGGGTCGCAGAATATAGCGGGCGACTTTTATTCTCAGCGCAATTTAGTCACGTGTCGACTCAATAAAAAAAAATACTGGAAAAATGGGTGTCGGGCCACGCATAGAATAGGGTTCCGTAATCACGCATAATAGCCTCTATAACATCTGAACTAACAGAGTTATCTGGTCCGATACAGTTTTTCTTTGAGTTCATTACATGGGCTACAATCATGAATGTTTAAAGAGTTAGTCGGTAGTGGATTCGCCTACCAAAGTCTCGCGTTTGATCTCTAGGTTACAACAAAATTTGTGTCTGTAAATAGTTATACCTGTTCTTGAATGATTTTCTATAGTTATTAAAAAATATAAGTATTTGCATCAGTAAGGTACCTATCTCATTGCACAAGCTCTGCACAGTTTCAGACTAGATGGTAGAGTATGTGCTGTAGACCTATAAATATACTTATTTTATTTTACCCAACAGAAAATAAACTCTTCATTTCAAAGGAAAATCCTTTGGAAATTTTCATTACGAACGAGCGAATATCAATATCAAAGCGTGACGGTATCATAAATCAGTAGGACATTAAGTGTTGTTACTCTTCATTAATTCGTAAACACGTAACTAGTTTACCGCTCTGGCGCCACTGCCGCTCGGATGAAAGGATGGTTCTCTTGTGGTTAATAAACCTAGATGTGTCATGTTGCGTGTCGCCGTCGCGTCGTCACTCGCCTACAACACCGCCCCACAGTTTACTTGCTCATGTAGATTTATGACATCAATTAACTTATTTCATTGTTTTTTCCAAGAATTTGTTTCTTATTGAGTTACCCGTATATTGTTAATTTTAAATATCTCAGTTGAATTAGTATTTCCTATGGTATTACATAGTTGCTTGGACTGCAGAGATTAGTGGTATGTAACATTGGTTTAATAATAAGGTATTTATAATGAGTAATTAATGTTATACATGGGGCACACTAAAAGTTTTGTGCTTCTAGCTAATCGGAACTATTTGAATTTCGAATGTTATATTTTTTTAAACGTTGCAACCTTCTTAGTAATAAAAAAAACAATTGGCGGGAAATCATTTGTCAATTGTTTTTTATCACACATCAAAGTTCTACGTATGCAACGAGAATGGAATTAAGTCGAAAAGATTTTAGAGCGATGATTTTTTATGATTTTAAAAGTTTTCTCTCTCCGCAAGACTGTGCCGCTCGTCTTCAAAATGCTTTTGGGAGAGAAGCACCTTGTTTGAGCACCGTGAGGCGATGGTTTGCTGAATTTGAGAGAGGTCGAGTTTCTTTACATGACAAATTTCGTGAAGGGCGGCCTTCAACTGGGGTCAACGAAAATAATGTGGCTACTGTTAAGCGGTTAATTGAAGAAAACCCGCGGATTACCTATGAGACAATTCAAGGACCATTGGGGATTGGTATGAGTCAAATCCAGAAAATTTTACACGAGGAATTGAAAGTTCGGAAACTTTGTTGTCGTTGGATCCCTCATGAACTGACAGCGAAGCAGAAGCGGGTTCGCGTGGAATGGTGCTCACAGATGCTACTGAAGTACCACCACGGACATTCTAATGCTGTTTATGACATTGTCACAGGAGACGAAACGTGGATTTATTGTTTTGAACCCGAAAAAAAACAGCAATCTTGTGAATGGGTGTTTGAAAATGAGAACAAGCCAACAAAAGTGAGGCAGGCGAGAAACGTTGGTAAAAAAATTATCGCGTTTTTTTGGAGTTTACTCCTTAAGAATCGATTTTCATATATAAGGCGCCCGGTATGAGAAAAATCCGAGGGGTAAAACCTACTAACAAGTAACGAAAACGTGTCACGTTTTTGGTGCGCACCTTTATTGCGCAACTTTCTAATTTGGATGTGAGTGTATTAAGATTATTATTATTGTTATTATTGGAGTTTACTCCTTAAGAATCGATTTTCATATATAAGGCGCCCGGTATGAGAAAAATCCGAGGGGTAAAACCTACTAACAAGTAACGAAAATCGTGTCACGTTTTTGGTGCGCACCTCTAGTGCGCAACTTTCTAATTTGTTATGGTTAGATACTCGTACTTACGGAGTAAACTCCAGTCGTGCGTCGGAGCTGACACACACACTTTTTTTCTCAGCTACGGGACCCATCTGTACATTCCACTTGAAGATCAAAAGAGTGTTAATGCCGAGTGGTATTCTACCATTTGTTTACCCAGGGTGTTAGACAAAGTTCGCGAAAGACGACCCAAAAGCCGCGTTCTCCTACGTCATGACAACGCTTCTTTACACACGGCCAACAAAAGAAAGTAATTTTTAGCTTCCGAAAAAGTACAACTCGTCACCCATCCTGCGCATAGCCCCGTCCTAGCACCCTGTGATTTCTGTATTTTTCCCAAAGTCAAAGATTTGATGAGAGGTTTCACTTTTACCAACTCCGAAGAGGCAGTGATAGCGTTCAATCAGCACGTAGAAAACATGCCTTCAGATCTGTGGTCCTCCTGTTTTAAAAAATGGTTCGGTCGCATGAAAAAATGTTTAAAATGTAAAGGAGAGTATTTTGAAAAGCAATAAACATAATATTTTGGTTTTAACATGTTGGTTTTTTTTAAGTTACGCAAAACTTATAGTGTGGCCTACGTATTCTAGCTGATAGGCGCGGTTTCACCCGCGTGCAATAAATTTCTCGCTGCCAATTCCTACGGGAACATAATTATTACCGGGTAACAATAGTAGCACAGATGCCACTCGGGGATTGTACGGGTTTGTACACCTTTAGAAACTGATTAACACACTGTAAGTCTGATAAACTGAATACAATATTTGATACTGCAGGTACGAGTATGAACGTATGATGTGAGTCGGACGCGGTATGAATGCGGACTGACTTGGTGATGCTTTACATAAAACAATGGAAATAATGATTTGCTGAATGTGCACAACGCGAACTGCAAATGTGCGGTGTTGCAGTATTGGTACAGTACAGGGATAATGTAGCTACCGTAGTGAAATAATATTTAAATTCTGTTCAATAGTCGCGGCGCTACGCAATGCAAACAAACAATCAAATCTTTTTCGTACCTATAAAAGTTTATTATAACAAGATAGGTACGTCAGATATTGTTGTTCACGTACTTAATTAAACTCTCTATAATTGCTCGAGAAAATTCCCTGAACTTTATGAACAGACGCTGGTTCGAACTAAATTTTACGCTCAATTAATTTATTCTTGCAATTAATTTGTTATTTTAACTTAACAGCAGCTTGTTAATAAAGTTATAAAATTTAAGTATCTAAATAATAGGTCTTTACCTATGAAATTGCCGTTTGGACTTTGGTCGACTATGACGAATTAAAGGTGATTGTGGAAGCCGATGATACACAATCTACGGCTGAATTAGCTGCAGCTTTCAACGTTAGCGTCAAAACAATATTGGTCCATTTGCGTCAAATTGGCAAGGTAAAAAATATTGACAAATGGGTGCCCCACGAACTCAATGATCGCCAGCGCGAAGTACGCGTCGAGACATGCCTTGCATTGCTCAACAGACACACAAATGAAGGAATTTTGAACCACATAGTTACTAGCGATGATAAATGGATTCTGTTTAATAACCGCAAGCGCTCAGCAAGTTGGTTGGATCCTGGTTCAGCACCTAAACAATGCCCTAAACGGAAACTTGCCCCTAGAAAAGTGATGGTCACTGTTTGGTGGTCTAGCGCCGCCCGGTGTGATTCATCACAGCTTCTTACCAAACCGGGTGAGCATTACTGCAGATGTGTACTTTGAAGAACTGAACACAATGATGGAGAAGCTGGCACATCTCCAGCCAGCATTGGTCAATCGCTCGTCTCCGCTACTCCTGCACGACAATGCGCGACCTCATACTGCACAGCAGACAAAACGGCAATTTCAGAGGTAAAGACCTAATATAATAATTATGAGCTTTTCTGTCATCAGTTCATCACAACTTTAGCGACTGTGATTACTATTACTATTACTATATCTCGGTACAACTCATATACTCATACGAGTGTATGAGTTGTACGGTTTACCTATTTGTAGTTACCTTAGTTGTTGAAAGGTGTGGAGGAGATGATACCCTGTATTACACATACACTATTTTTTATCCGGATAATTTGTTCCTATAGTTCAACCGGATATAGGTAACAAGACAGCTATTCAACACAAATGGAACCGCCCGTGGTAGTGGTGAACCCAAATGAAGAAATTGTGATGTGGACCAACTTATACGCCACGCTGATTCCTTATTTTATTTTATTTTTATTTATACTTTATGTACATCGTAGAATCAAACATCACATTGATAAGTTTAAAACATGCACAAAGGTGTGCTTAAGTCAAAAATGACTTCTCTTCCAGCAGACCTCATAGTTAACAGGATAGATAGCATACATAGCAGAGAAGAGAAGTTAAACAAAACAAAGCATAGGGTAGAAAGGGTAGAGAATACAAATAAGTACTTACTATACCTACAAAAAAGACAAATATAAAGACGTACACACTTAAATCTAAAAAAGAAACAGTTATTTACATACAAAAATCAAACCCAAATATGTATAAAAACGAAATAAGGCATTACCTACTATTTCGGAAGTGTTCCCGAACTCGTCTCTTAAAAATGTCCAACGAAAGGCTCGCACGTATTTCATGTGGAAGTGAGTTCCATAGTCTGACAGCTTGAATAGTGAAGGATTCGTCATAGCGACTAGAGGAGTGGGCAGGAGTTCGAAGGAGAAGGGAAGAAGAGACGCGACATTCTCTGTCTCGAGGCACCAAATACTCAAAGCGTTCACGCAGATAGGTTGGAGAATTAAGATTGTGAAGGATAGTATACAGGAAAGACAGAATGTGAGCATTACGGCGCTGCCGAATCGGAAGCCACCCCAATCTACGCCGGAACTCAGATACATGATCGTATTTCCGAAGACCGTAGATGAAGCGGATTGCCAGATTCTGCAGACGTTCAAGTTTGTTTACTAGTTCCTCCGATGCATCCAAGAAACAGACATCAGCATAGTCTAAAAGTGATAGAAGAAGAGATTGCGCAAGAGTCATCTTAGTTTGAAAAGGTAAGAGTTTCTGAAGAGATTTGAGAGATTGAAATGAGTAGTACACCCTCCTACTTATCTCTGCAATATGTACATCCCAGGAAAGGTAACGATCTATATACAATCCTAGACTTCGCGCACTTTGGGAGTAGTCGATCGGTTTGGTATCGAAAATTAGTTGTGGCAATGAGTCGAAATCCAGAAGGTCTAACATATACCGGCCACCAACAATAAGTGCCTGAGATTTGCTTGGATTGACTATCAATCCAAAGGATTTAGCCCAACTACTAATGTTGTCCAAGTCACTATTAAGGGCAGCAACAGCATCGTCTATCTCGTCGACCCTAAAATGACAATACAACTGCAGGTCGTCCGCATAGAGATGATAATTCGAGGACAGTACCCTAGTGATGGCGTTTATGAAAACTGAGAAGAGAAGAGGAGATAGCACACCACCCTGAGGAACACCCGCCACCAAGTCACACCAAGTAGACGTAGTCTCCCCAGCACGAACAGACTGCGAACGTCCCTGTAGATAAGACCGGAACCAGGCAGTTGCAGAGTCAGAGACATTAAGGGATTTTAAGATTCCCAAGAGTATGTCGAAATCAACTGAATTGAATGCACTACTAAAGTCCAGAAGTACAACTATGGTGAGTCGTTTGTTTTCGATGGCCAGTCTAATTAAAAAATTAAAAAAAAAATTAAAATTATTTTTATTTCAGACAATGTCCATAGATGGTTAGTAACAAAAATCTTATATCCTATGTTAGTTTAGTTCTCATTTAAAAATTTTTAGTTGTTGGTGTTCACAAACTACATAATACAATATTTATCAAATTCAAATTAGCACATTATATATTATTTTATTATTAACGTATTATTACATTATACAGAATTATTATTATTTTATTATTATATTATATTTATTTATTTATTTTTATTATTAAAATTATGTTTCTAAAGTTATATATTTTTGTTTTAGTCATATTATCATATTTATTTATTTATAATTTACTTTCTAAACCTGCCCCTCTCCGGGACTCCGGGCACAAGCGCATGAACCTGCACCCAGTGTCGCAAGATAGGGCAGTCTGGTTTCTGCGCAATGGTCTGCAGGATGATGTTGCCACTCCCCCGTACCCGATTTAAAAAAGACGCGATACGACTCCGTATAACAGCATGAAACCCGTCCGTATGCGCATGCGCAAACATTGCTGATGCGCTGCAGTATCGTGGGAGTCCCAACAACACCCTGAATGAATTATTGTACTGTACTCGGAGAGCGTTGAAGGCCCGCTGCGTATAGTTGACCCATAGACTACACGTGTATAATGTCTGGCAGAAGGCTTTGAAAAGGGTTACCTTTACATCACTGCTACATCGTGCAAATCTACGAGACAACATATTACAGCGGACCGCCATCGCTCTCCTTTCCCTCTCAATGTCCGCATCATCTTTTAAGTCCTCAGTTACCACATGGCCCAAGTACTTAAAATGTGCCACCCTTTTAAGAGCGGTGCCACCAAGCAGCACGGGTGCTACCTCCTCTAGCCGGCGACCTTTAGATTTAAATACCATCATTTCACTTTTATTTGAATTGTACACCAGACCGTGCGAGTTAGCATACTCCTCACACACATTAACCAGTTTCCTGAGCGCTGAAATAGACGGGCTGAGCAAGACCATGTCGTCGGCATAGCTAATGCTATTGACGCACTGTCCGTCGATGGAGCAACCGACACCTGTCTCGCTCAGCCTAGCCATCAACTGGTTGACGTACAGATTGAAAAGGGAAGGAGAAGTCAACCCTCCCTGTCTCACTCCGCACTCCAACCCATACTCATCAGAAAACTCACCACGCCATTTGACACGGTTAGTCTGATGTCCATACCAATACCTAAAGATGTTGATAGTGTCTCCGGGTACTCCCGCGTCTTTCAACTTTTTCCACATGATATCATACCTAACCCTGTCAAATGCCTTGGAGAGGTCCAGAAAGGCAGCATACACATTGGTACCCCTATCCGTGTAGTACCTGACGACGTGCTTGAAAGACAGAATGGCACATTCAGTCGACAGTCCAGGCCAGAAACCAAACTGAGCACTATGTAGGTGGAGATGCTTCTTAAGCTGTCTCTCCAGCACACCGTCCAGCACCTTAGCCGTAACTGTAGCTAATGAAATCGGTCGATAGTTACACTTGTCGGAAATATCACCTGTTTTATTCTTAATTATAGGCACGACGATCGATTTCATCAGATCACCCGGCAGATACGAGTGCCTAACACAAAGTGTAAACAAGACCCCCAGTAGCCTCGGAAGGTGCGGTCCCGCATACTGAAAATGTTCAATGCTGAGGCCGTCGTGTCCAGGTGATTTGCCCCTCTTCATGTCTTTTATTATAAGAGCAATAAACTTTGCTGAGATACGTTCTGGCACCCCTAACACCACGCCCTCAACATTACTACCCCTTTCAGTTACCACTCTTGGCTCCACCTGAAAGTAGTCCTTAAACATATTTGCAATTACTTTGGGCTCGCTGATACCGTCGACACACACCGGAACCCTAGGTTTAGGACTTAGCTTCCTAGTCTGCTGCCAAAATCCTCTGAAATCTTTATTCCTATGCTAATGTCATCAGTTATTTTAACTAGCGCTGTTACCGTACTGTGACCACGTCGTAAACCAGACTGATATGGACTTAGCAGGCAATTAGAAAAGAGGTAGGAAGACAGTTGATTGTGGACAATACTCTCAAGAACCTTGGACAGGATTGGGAGGATGGATATTAGACGGAACTGGGAGAGAGATGTAGGATTAGGCACTTTTGGCAACGGAATGACATTTGCTTTCTTCCATGCCGACGGAAAGCAGTTGGATGTTAAGGAATAGTTGATGATATGGGTAAGGACAGGAATAATTTGGTCAGTGATGGGAAGGAGCATTTGCAGTTGAAGGCCGTCATTACCAATCGCCTTGGAGGTAATAGTCTGCAAATGTTTTTTAATGACCAACTCTGAAACCGGGCCAAATGAGAATGAAGTGCTCGACGATATGGGAATGGATGAAAGATAATTCAAGGTTCTTAATTTGTCATCATCTGGAATGCTAACAGGAACGGTCGAAAAATTAGTGTTCAAGGCACTTAGATCCAAATCAGCAACACTTAAAAAAAAACCTAACCTGGTCGAAACGTCAGGCAATAAAAAGGTATGCATATCTATGTCGTTTTTCTCGTGTTAATTCCCATGTAAAAAGTAAAATATTAAAAATTACTTAGTGTCGCAAGAAGAGCATTTACAGATAAGGAATCCCCATCAAAGAACTACTCCATACATATATTGAGAGTCTTTGAATAAATTTATTTAGATAAGTAGCTTCGAATAAAAACCTTATTCGAAATCGTTAAATCGCTTTCAAAGGCTTTTCTAGTTTATAATATCAACATTAAATATTCAAAAGAGTACATACGCAAATACTTTTAAAAAGCTCAACCCTTTTAAATGCTCTTTTAATATTAATCTCTTATATCCACCTACATTTTTCCAGTAGGTAATTCTGTTGCTCCCGGGTATTAAAGAGTGAACCCTGTTGCCGTTACCGGGCACTTTAGACAATAGAAAATTCAAAAGTTTGTAATAGAAAATTTATATTTAAGTAACCATTCTGTAATCCCATTTTCGAATCTAAATTCCAACTTATGTAACTAGATGTCCGAATTCGAATTTTACATAAAAACAAAGCAAAAAATACACTAAACTATGCAGACCATGACCATTTAGATTATAATAATACTAGCGGACACCCGCGGCTTTACCCGCTTGACAAATCATATACACAAACACCTTCCTCGAGAACCACTCTATCCATATGCATATGGTGAAAACAGCATCAAAATCCGTAGTTTTAAAGATCTAAGCATACATAGGGACGGAAGCGACTTTGTTTTAATATATTGTAGTGATACTTAATTTCACTAGTGTTTGCTCGGTGCTACACCCACGTGGAATATTGAATGATTCAAGGCGTAGACGGTCAAGTGATAGGTACATTCTCCTCGCTATTTAGCTGGTCGCCGCCGCCGGTTAAGTGCCGTGTCCGGTCAATTAAGAACATGATGAGGACGCTGCATTAGTCTTACCACAGATATAAGAATACTCTAAAGCGTAGAAGTTAATGTTGTACCTACTTTACTAAACTGCCCGATACTAAGTAAAGCCCACGTTCATTCTGATCACACACGAAGGTATTAAGAGAGTTCTAAGGACTATTAAAGCAACTAAGTGGTTTACCTAAGCTGTACCTAGACGACATTTGCTCTAAAAGCACAAGTCATTCAGGAAATGTATATAATACAGTAAAAGGTTTTAAGACGTGGTGTTCAATTGGTTGAAGTCACGCGGTCTGTGCACTTTGACAAAGTTCATACGACTATTGCAAGCATTATAGTCATCGTGGTTCACAAAACTATTCATATTATTTATCAAACAAATTATACCTACACAATACCTTCCTCTAGAACCTCTCTATCCAGTGATCAAAACCGCATTCCGCAGCGTAGTTTTAAAGATCTAAGCATACATAGGGATGAAAGCGACTTTGTGTAATATGTTATGATAATGCTTATGATATACTGTCGGCCTGTGACCACGACCCGATGTAACTTGATGGAGGCTTTATATTAATACCCGCCCCAGGGCCTGATGGCGTGTCGGGGAAAGCCCTGGCTTTGTCCCTCGACCATCTAGACTCAGAGGTTCCCAAACTCTTTTCTTTCATAGACCACTTTCAAAATTGTACTGGATCTGGTGGACCCCCTGCAGAGCTACATTATTACCAATTTTCAAATCTTAAAAAAAAGGGGGACGATTAGATCTATCTATTGAAACTTGCGTTGTGAACATCGCACAAAAAAGGAATTGATTGCTTGATAGGGTTTTATATTTTGATAATAAAACCGACTAAAGAAAGAAAGAAAGAAAGAAAGAAAAGACGTTTATTTCACAAACACAGAGGCGACGTAAACAAGCTTCACATTACAACAAAGTAAAAAATAAAAACCATGTATAAGAAAGGTCGTCGGTGCATGCTAGTGCACGCCGCATCTGCGTGGAAATTGGTCTCCTCTCAGCATATGCTGACGTGGGCGGTGCCACATTGACCAGCGCTGATTTTCAGAGGAGGCCAGTGTATACACTGAAAATGGCGTGCCCATTACTGCCCATCCCATCATAACTCGCAAGTGAAACAATAACAGATAACAATGAAATGTGGGTAATATATATAAATAAATATATAAATAAACCAAATTAAAAATAGCCTACACACAAACCAAACAAATAAAATATTTTTTTGTAACTATAAAAACAAACAAATAAAATAAACACATTAAAACAAACAAATTAAACAAATTAAAAGCAATAGATAGAATACTAAACAAGTTTTCAAAAAAAATTTAATTGTTGTGAGTGGATGTCAAAAAAGCAAAGTTGTCCAATCAAAAAAGTGATTCCAGCCAACTTTACTTTTTTGAAATCTACAGCACAAGAAGCAATCAATTCTCCCAAATTTTATTGAGAAAACTTTCCATTCGGAGTGGTAAAAATAAATATACTTAGTTACTTAGTGTATTTTCCTGTGTTGTAGGTATTTATTCAAATATAATTATAAATTATTACACTAATAATAATAATTATTATTGTTATAACAATCGCAATATTATAATCAAAATTAAACAGAATACGAGTATAACGTAACTTATAATTTTAATGAGAGGGATGTACTTGATGAATTGACAGCAAATTATCAATATTTGGCTTAAGTTTTGTAAGGAATAAGCGCAAATCTCCCCGTTTTGTGATATTCAATCTGCTCCTTTTTTTGTTAATAAGTTTGTAACGGCACTAAAACTTTTTTCGACAAGATATGAGGAGGGAAATGCTATCAGAAGCTTTTGCACAATTCCCCACAGTCCAGGATATTTGTCTGGTATTTCAGCCTGCAGCTAAAATTTTTGATACCCTCTTTTAAATGTCACTTTCAGCTCCTCATTAGTGCTAAGCTCGAGTAGCTCCTCTTGTAATATCACACTCTCCACTTCCGTTTCGTCAAATGGATTTATGATCCATGGTGGTATTTGCATTGAAAGAATATCTTCAAATCTGATTTTAAAATCATCATGCAGAGAAATCAAATGTTGAACGTATGTCTGAATATCTTCATCAAGGCATTCTAGCTTCGACAAGTTTGAAAACTGTGAAAATTCGCGCTGACTAATATTATCCTTCATAAATTTTAATTTATCAAGGAAAGCTGAAATTATAATATTTGTTTTTATTAAATTGAGACTGTCCCCTTGTAATTGTAAATCTGTCAAATACGCGATGTCTGCTTTGAAACAGATTAGGTTTTTTTTAAATCAGGATCTTTACTTTCATAACATATGTCATTGCCTCTTGCGCATATTCATGCAAATGACGCGGGCTACCTATGTATGTCGCCGGTAAAATAGTCAATCGACCAACATTTTCTGAATCTCCTTCTGTGCTAATTGTATCGCGTAAATGGATATACTCTTCCGAACGCAATTTAGCTTGATTCAAACAGTTATTTACATACAAAAATCAAACCCAAATATGTATAAAAACGAAATAAGGCATTACCTACTATTTCGGAAGTGTTCCCGAACTCGTCTCTTAAAAATGTCCAACGAAAGGCTCGCACGTATTTCATGTGGAAGTGAGTTCCATAGTCTGACAGCTTGAATAGTGAAGGATTCGTCATAGCGACTAGAGGAGTGGGCAGGAGTTCGAAGGAGAAGGGAAGAAAAGACGCGACATTCTCTGTCTCGAGGCACCAAATACTCAAAGCGGTCACGCAGATAGGTTGGAGAATTAAGATTGTGAAGGATAGTATACAGGAAAGACAGAATGTGAGCATTACGGCGCTGCCGAATCGGAAGCCACCCCAATCTACGCCGGAACTCAGATACATGATCGTATTTCCGAAGACCGTAGATGAAGCGGATTGCCAGATTCTGCAGACGTTCAAGTTTGTTTACTAGTTCCTCCGATGCATCCAAGAAACAGACATCAGCATAGTCTAAAAGTGATAGAAGAAGAGATTGCGCAAGAGTCATCTTAGTTTGAAAAGGTAAGAGTTTCTGAAGAGATTTGAGAGATTGAAATGAGTAGTACACCCTCCTACTTATCTCTGCAATATGTACATCCCAGGAAAGGTAACGATCTATATACAATCCTAGACTTCGCGCACTTTGGGAGTAGTCGATCGGTTTGGTATCGAAAATTATTTGTGGCAATGAGTCGAAATCCAGAAGGTCTAACATATACCGGCCACCAACAATAAGTGCCTGATATTTGCTTGGATTGACTATCAATCCAAAGGATTTAGCCCAACTACTAATGTTGTCCAAGTCACTATTAAGGACAGCAACAGCATCGTCTATCTCGTCGACCCGTATACCGTACTGTGACCACGTCGTAAACCAGACTGATATGGACTTAGCAGGCAATTAGAAAAGAGGTAGGAAGACAGTTGATTGTGGACAATACTCTCAAGAACCTTGGACAGGATTGGGAGGATGGATATTAGACGGAACTGGGAGAGAGATGTAGGATTAGGCACTTTTGGCAACGGAATGACATTTGCTTTCTTCCATGCCGACGGAAAGCAGTTGGATGTTAAGGAATAGTTGATGATATGGGTAAGGACAGGAATAATTTGGTCAGTGATGGGAAGGAGCATTTGCAGTTGAAGGCCGTCATTACCAATCGCCTTGGAGGTAATAGTCTGCAAATGTTTTTTAATGACCAACTCTGAAACCGGGCCAAATGAGAATGAAGTGCTCGACGATATGGGAATGGATGAAAGATAATTCAAGGTTCTTAATTTGTCATCATCTGGAATGCTAACAGGAACGGTCGAAAAATTAGTGTTCAAGGCACTTAGATCCAAATCAGCAACACTTAAAAAAAAACCTAACCTGGTCGAAACGTCAGGCAATAAAAAGGTATGCATATCTATGTCGTTTTTCTCGTGTTAATTCCCATGTAAAAAGTAAAATATTAAAAATTACTTAGTGTCGCAAGAAGAGCATTTACAGATAAGGAATCCCCATCAAAGAACTACTCCATACATATATTGAGAGTCTTTGAATAAATTTATTTAGATAAGTAGCTTCGAATAAAAACCTTATTCGAAATCGTTAAATCGCTTTCAAAGGCTTTTCTAGTTTATAATATCAACATTAAATATTCAAAAGAGTACATACGCAAATACTTTTAAAAAGCTCAACCCTTTTAAATGCTCTTTTAATATTAATCTCTTATATCCACCTACATTTTTCCAGTTGGTAATTCTGTTACCGGGCACTTTAGACAATAGAAAATTCAAAAGTTTGTAATAGAAAATTTATATTTAAGTAACCATTCTGTAATCCCATTTTCGAATCTAAATTCCAACTTATGTAACTAGATGTCCGAATTCGAATTTTACATAAAAACAAAGCAAAAAATACACTAAACTATGCAGACCATGACCATTTAGATTATAATAATACTAGCGGACACCCGCGGCTTTGCCCGCTTGACAAATCATATACACAAACACCTTCCTCGAGAACCACTCTATCCATATGCATATGGTGAAAACAGCATCAAAATCCGTAGTTTTAAAGATCTAAGCATACATATGGACGGAAGCGACTTTGTTTTAATATATTGTAGTGATACTTAATTTCACTAGTGTTTGCTCGGTGCTACACCCACGTGGAATATTGAATGATTCAAGGCGTAGACGGTCAAGTGATAGGTACATTCTCCTCGCTATTTAGCTGGTCGCCGCCGCCGGTTAAGTGCCGTGTCCGGTCAATTAAGAACATGATGAGGACGCTGCATTAGTCTTACCACAGATATAAGAATACTCTAAAGCGTAGAAGTTAATGTTGTACCTACTTTACTAAACTGCCCGATACTAAGTAAAGGCCACGTTCATTCTGATCACACACGAAGGTATTAAGAGAGTTCTAAGGACTATTAAAGCAACTAAGTGGTTTACCTAAGCTGTACCTAGACGACATTTGCTCTAAAAGCACAAGTCATTCAGGAAATGTATATAATACAGTAAAAGGTTTTAAGACGTGGTGTTCAATTGGTTGAAGTCACGCGGTCTGTGCACTTTGACAAAGTTCATACGACTATTGCAAGCATTATAGTCATCGTGGTTCACAAAACTATTCATATTATTTATCAAACAAATTATACCTACACAATAACCTTCCTCTAGAACCTCTCTATCCAGTGATCAAAACCGCATTCCGCAGCGTAGTTTTAAAGATCTAAGCATACATAGGGATGAAAGCGACTTTGTGTAATATGTTATGATAATGCTTATGATATACTGTCGGCCTGTGACCACGACCCGATGTAACTTGATGGAGGCTTTATATTAATACCCGCCCCAGGGCCTGATGGCGTGCCGGGGAAAGCCCTGGCTTTGTCCCTCGACCATCTAGACTCAGAGGTTCCCAAACTCTTTTCTTTCATAGACCACTTTCAAAATTGTACTGGATCTGGTGGACCCCCTGCAGAGCTACATTACTACCAATTTTCAAATCTTAAAAAAAAGGGGGACGATTAGATCTATCTATTGAAACTTGCGTTGTGAACATCGCACAAAAAAGGAATTGATTGCTTGATAGGGTTTTATATTTTGATAATAAAACCGACTAAAGAAAGAAAGAAAGAAAGAAAGAAAAGACGTTTATTTCACAAACACAGAGGCGACGTAAACAAGCTTCACATTACAACAAAGTAAAAAATAAAAACCATGTATAAGAAAGGTCGTCGGTGCATGCTAGTGCACGCCGCATCTGCGTAGAAATTGGTCTCCTCTCAGCATATGCTGACGTGGGCGGTGCCACATTGACCAGCGCTGATTTTCAGAGGAGGCCAGTGTATACACTGAAAATGGCGTGCCCATTACTGCCCATCCCATCATAACTCGCAAGTGAAACAATAACAGATAACAATGAAATGTGAGTATTATATATAAATAAATATATAAATAAACCAAATTAAAAATAGCCTACACACAAACCAAACAAATAAAATATTTTTTTGTAACTATAAAAACAAACAAATAAAATAAACACATTAAAACAAACAAATTAAACAAATTAAAAGCAATAGATAGAATACTAAACAAGTTTTCAAAAAAATTTTAATTGTTGTGAGTGGATGTCAAAAAAGCAAAGTTGTCCAATCAAAAAAGTGATTCCAGCCAACTTTACTTTTTTGAAATCTACAGCACAAGAAGCAATCCATTCTCCCAAATTTTATTGAGAAAACTTTCCATTCGGAGTGGTAAAAATAAATATACTTAGTTACTTAGTGTATTTTCCTGTGTTGTAGGTATTTATTCAAATATAATTATAAATTAAAATTATAAATATAATTATAAATTATTACACTAATAATAATAATTATTATTGTTATAACAATCGCAATATTATAATCAAAATTAAACAGAATACGAGTATAACGTAACTTATAATTTCAATGAGAGGGATGTACTTGATGAATTGACAGCAAATTATCAATATTTGGCTTAAGTTTTGTAAGGAATAAGCGCAAATCTCCCCGTTTTGTGATATTCAATCTGCTCCTTTTTTTGTTAATAAGTTTGTAACGGCACAAAAACTTTTTTCGACAACATATGAGGAGGGAAATGCTATCAGAAGCTTTTGCACAATTCCCCACAGTCCAGGATATTTGTCTGGTGTTTCAGCCTGCAGCTAAAATTTTTGATACCCTCTTTTAAATGTCACTTTCAGCTCCTCATTAGTGCTAAGCTCGAGTAGCTCCTCTTGTAATATCACACTCTCCACTTCCGTTTCGTCAAATGGATTTATGATCCATGGTGGTATTTGCATTGAAAGAATATCTTCAAATCTGATTTTAAAATCATCATTCAGAGAAATCAAATGTTGAACGTATGTCTGAATATCTTCATCAAGGCATTCTAGCTTCGACAAGTTTGAAAACTGTGAAAATTCGCGCTGACTAATATTATCCTTCATAAATTTTAATTTATCAAGGAAAGCTGAAATTATCATATATGTTTTTATTAAATTGAGACTGTCCCCTTGTAATTGTAAGTTAAGGTCATAAATTTTTTTGAACAAATCTGTCAAATACGCGATGTCTGCTTTGAAACAGATTAGGTTTTTTTTAAATCAGGATCTTTACTTTCCAGAAAGTCTATAACTGCGTCAAAAAGTAAATAAAATCGTGATAAACATGCACCTTTCGACAACCAGCGTACTTCGGTATGTAACAGCAATCGTTGGATTCTTCATCATTTTCATCGCACAATTGTGCAAATGAGCGCGTATTCAATGCATTGCTTCTTATTTTGTTAACTGCATTAATAACAAATTGAAGCGATTGGTGTAATCTACCACTTTAATTTTTCGCTACTAGATGTTGTCGGTGGATAACACTGTCAATTGCAGTTACCTCTGGTATAATTCGTTTAAGATGGCTTATAAACCCACTATATCGCCCAACCATGGCAGGAGCTCCATCTATTGCCACCGAAATAAAGTTTGTGAATGGAATCGATTTTTCCTTAAAAAAATCACTCAGGACATTAAATATTGATTCACCTTTAGTGTCTGTCATCAAAATTTTCGCGAATAGTAGTTCTTCGTGAATTTCTTCGCCCATAACAAATCGAACATATGCTAATAATAATGCTTCATTGCCAGGTAACGTTGACTCGTGCAGTTGAATAAAAAAATGAGTTGTTTGCAGATAATCACACAAGAAACTTTCAACATCAGAGCTCATTTCATCAACACGTCTTTGTACAGTGTTGTTACTCAAAGGAATTCTTTTGAGTATGTCAAATGAAGATTTGTGCAGAACAGTTTTTAAAACTTCTTCAACAGCAGCTAAAATTAACTGCTCCCCAATGGTGCGTGGTTTTCCGGATTTTGCTATAAGTAATGAGATATTGTAAGATGCCTGCAAGCCATCATCGTTGCTTTCAGACTTTGAAGCGAACATACTGTGCACGGTGGGTCTTTTTTCATATTTTTCCTTCAATGTTTGGAAATATTTTAGTCTTTACCTGTTTTATCAGGATGACACCTTCTTAGATGATCTTCCAGCTTGGATGGTTTCATAGAATCACTGCTCAAAACTTTGTTGCATAAAAGGCATGTGGGCAATCGTTTGTCTGCCGTTGAAGGAATAAAACCAAATTTTAAATATTCGACACTGTACTGACGACACTTAGATTCGGCCATGTTTCGTATCAATTACCTGTAAATAAATAAATAAAACTTTGTTTTAGTATTATACAGCCCAAAATTATTTGATAATCAAGTTGTTTGCAAAAATCCTAGCATTATTGCGATTCAAGTATTTGAATTAAAATTTGAAAAAAAAATAACAAATAAAATTCAGCAATAATCCTAAAATGTTTGCAAAGAGCCTGATTATCTAATTACCCTGCGACACAGACATAACAAACTAGCGGACCGCCGCCGCGCCCGCCCGCCTGCCTAAGTTTTTCCCGTGCGTTGGATCAAAAGTAGCCTCTGTCACTCAGGGATAAAGTAGCTACATTTCAGTAAAAGAACTTTCAAAATCGGTTCAGTATTAATTCAACACATAATGAAAAATCTAATTTGTACTTATACCACAATTTAAATTTTTTATACTCGTCACCTTACCGGTTTCGCTTTATATTACCTACCTTACCTTTGAAAATGCCTTATAAGGCGAAACCGGTAAGGTGACGATTATAAAAAATTAAAATTGTGGAATAAGTACAAGTGAGTTTTTTCATAATGTATTATTATAAATTCCACCAAGTGCCGACAATCGAAAGTATCAATACTATTTATAGCTGCCCGTCTCCTCCGGCACCTAAGTGAGACGGGGCCTGATATGTCGGACGCTCAGTTCGGCTTTAGAGCTAGACGTTCGACGATCGATGCCATCTCGCGCCTGAGAGGTCGAACAGAGATGGAAGTGAGACGTGGCGGAGTGGTGTTGGCGGTGTCATTAGATATCGCCAACGCCTTCAGTAGTCTGCCATTCAGTTGCATTGCAGAAGCCCTACAACACCACGGGGTGCCCCGATATCTGCAGCGGCTGGTGGCAGACTATCTAAAGGATCGTTGTGTTCAGTACGAGGACCGAGACGGCATATTATGTGTTTGAGTCGCGATTAAACCACAATGTTTAACTAAAACCCTCTAACATTACATCTATCTCGTACTGACGTCTCCCACACAATATTTACGTCAAGTCACTAATAATACTAACACGGTATAAGCCTTGAGATCACGTTAACACAATTACATCTTATCAAACAAACCATCAAATTGACTTAAATCTACCAAACCGTACGTAATACCGTTCTAATTTGTTCCTACACTGTAAGTAATTGGTGATTCTTTCTAACTGAGTTTACAAAAAGGAGTTCTAATTCGAATGTTATTTTATGATGTAACTAGCTGACCCCGCGAACTTCGTACCGCCTAACAGTCAATGAAATGAATGTCGTGTTACTTTTTAGCTGAACTAATTTAGGCTTTGATGAACGTAAAACAATGATACAAAATAATATATTTATTTATATAGATAGAAACAAAAAAGTATTTTATTATGATGAATGATGATGAAAACATACATACAGAATGAGAATAAAAATAAAAAAAATAATAATTAAGTACTTCAAACTCATGTCAGAAAAAAATGATTGAAAACTATGTTGTGCAGATTGGAAAAAAAAAACTCGGATTAATTCATTAATAGGATTTTCATTCAAGCACTTTGTGGTAAACGACATTCTTTGTTTTTTGGTCAGGCGCAAGAACAAATAAAGCGGATGGTTTGAAACACGTGAGCATGCCACGTACAATTGACCATGAGAAAAACATGCATTTTCTATATTGAGGCCACAAATAGTCAAGGATTGGCCCTGTGATTTGTTGATCGTCATGGCGAAGGCAAGACGAATCGGGAATTGAATTCGTTTAAACTCAAAAGGGCATATCCGTTGGGATCATCGGAATCCTTGGAATAAGAACTTTCTCATCTTTAAATTTTCAGAAGGAGAGTGCGGAGCGGGTCAGGGAGAGCAATGCCCTTGCTCGCAATGAGCCGCTTCGCGCCCGACGCCCTGGACGGAATAGACGCGCGTATGCACGCCTCATGCCGCCCTGATCGTGAGTCGGGGTATGCTCTCCACCCGCATCATGCCACCCGCGAGAGGGTGACGTCCGTATGTGCCTGGACGTCGCCCTTAGAGAGTCCTTAATGAGGTATCGAATATAGAGAGGGTGCCCCGTCACACCTGGGGCACGCGCCGGGGGGTCGCTGAAGTAGCAAAATTATTCCCGGCCCCCCCTTAAACAGGCGCAGAGTACGGCACACCGCAGGTGTTTTAGTGTGTGCAAACCATACATCACCGCGCGGTGTCCTCGCACGGTATTCGTTAGGAATCACGCCTGGGTAAAAAAAAAAGGCCTTTATATTAATACAAGGTAAATTACGTGTTTGAGTCGCGATTAAACCACAATGTTTAACTAAAACCCTCTAACATTACATCTATCTCGTACTGACGTCTCCCACACAATATTTACGTCAAGTCACTAATAATACTAACACGGTATAAGCCTTGAGATCACGTTAACACAATTACATCTTATCAAACAAACCATCAAATTGACTTAAATCTACCAAACCGTACGTAATACCGTTCTAATTTGTTCCTACACTGTAAGTAATTGGTGATTCTTTCTAACTGAGTTTACAAAAAGGAGTTCTAATTCGAATGTTATTTTATGATGTAACTAGCTGACCCCGCGAACTTCGTACCGCCTAATAGTCAATGAAATGAATGTCGTGTTACTTTTTAGCTGAACTAATTTAGGCTTTGATGAACGTAAAACAATGATACAAAATAATATATTTATTTATATAGATAGAAACAAAAAAGTATTTTATTATGATGAATGATGATGAAAACATACATACAGAATGAGAATAAAAATAAAAAAAAATTAAAAATAATAATTAAGTACTTCAAACTCATGTCAGAAAAAAATGATTGAAAACTATGTTGTGCAGATTGGAAAAAAAAAACTCGGATTAATTCATTAATAGTATTTTCATTCAAGCACTTTGTGGTAAACGACATTCTTTGTTTTTTAGTCAGGCGCAAGAACAAATAAAGCGGATGGTTTGCCGACACGTGAGCATGCCACGTACAATTGACCATGAGAAAAACATGCATTTTCTATATTGAGGCCACAAATAGTCAAGGATTGGCCCTGTGATTTGTTGATCGTCATGGCGAAGGCAAGACGAATCGGGAATTGAATTCGTTTAAACTCAAAAGGGCATATCCGTTGGGATCATCGGAATCCTTGGAATAAGAACTTCCTCATCTTTAAATTTTCCTTTAAGTATCGACGCGTGAATCACATTGCTCATCAGTTTTCTTATCACCAAACGCGTTCCATTACACAGTTTTGGTTGGTTTAAATTTCTAAGCATGATGACTACCGAGCCAACTTTAAGTTTTAAATTGTGCGGTGGTAAAGCAGGCCATCCAAGGAGTTTAAAAATTCAGTTGGATAATTAGTGGCTTCTTCTTCGTTTGTTACACAGTCGATAGATTTGAATGGATACAGAGTACCTACGATTTGATTTTGAATTATAAAATTGAGGTCATCTACATCTTTATTTTTAGCGGCCAAAATTGCTCGCTCACTTAACCATTTAGTATTTTTGTGGTTAGCAATGATATCCGGGAATACTTTGTTGATAAGCTCGTCTTTTGATGATACGAAATTGTAGGAAAAAAAATTTGTAGGAAATGAAATCAAACCGCTCGATTTGTCAACAGGAACACGGCCATTACCGATAGTCAGCAATTGCTTCGAGAAATCATCAGCAGATAGATCGTTCAACAATGCAACTCTCATATTTACAGACAGTTGAAGTTTCTTTACATATCGCCACAGATTTGATGCTTTGAGGCAAGCGTTTATTTCGTCGGCAGCAGTAGATCTTGGAATGACTGGTAGTGTTTGGCGGAAATCGCCAGATAATAAAATCATTGCACCACCAAAACATCTCGAGTCATTGCGCAGATCTTTTAATGGTCGGTATAGTGGTTCCAATGCGCGTTTGTGCGCCATTGTGCATTCGTCCCATATGATGATTTTTTATGCTACTAAAACTTTGGCCATTGCTGAGTGTTTCGAAATGTTACATGTCGGTTGTTCAGTAGTTGCCATTAAACCTTCAAGGTTTAATGGCAATTTTAACACTGAGTGAGCCGTACGGCATCCGTCAATGTGGCCGCTATTCCAGAAGAAGCAATTGCTACCGCAATTTCGGATCTCGCACGTACAGTGGCCAAAATCAATGACATGAGGAATGTCTTCCCAGTTCCACCGGGGGCATCCAAAAAAAACAAGCCGCCATTTCCATCATCAATTGCATTAATCAGTGTATCATAGACTTCCCTCTGCTAAGGATTCAACAGAGGTACATTCGTTTGAACTGATTGGATTAGTTCATGTGGATCATATTCACGTTCACGTTCCAATTCTCTATTAAATGCGTCATTAATTCCGCGATCTGGCGCTGGCATTCTTAACCTAACTAACAAATTGCCGCACATGAGGTAACACATATCTTCGATCAAGAGCAAAGTCTGGTTATGGATCTCCTCATTCACCTCAAGATCGGAATTTCTTGAGCTGACGCGAATTCGATGTAAAATATCTTCTGACATGTTATCTTTGTATTTGTTCCACAGGTCACGTGGGTTCGATGGGAAGCATGTTGAAATGATGATAGCAAATAATGTGCGTATCTGACTTGGAGATGCAGAAATAATTGCTTCAGCGATTGTCGTGTCCCAATGAGTATCGTTTTCAAGCAAATTTAGCTCTTGACATGCTGCACGAAATGTGGGGCACACGATACCATTAACAGTTCGTAGTGATTCAAATGATGTTGGCCCTCGAACATGTACCAGCAACAACCGCAAATAGAAACATTCATCATTCTTCGGATGAACTGTGTAAATACGACCAAGAGCATCAGTAGAACGCATATCTGGATGACTAGGAACTGCATCGCCTTGCTTCCGACGTTGAAATTTCTTCGATGTAGCATTCCAAGTGTAATAACGTGGCATTTCTGAGTAAAGCAAAGTTCGTGCGAACGGATCGCTTTGACAAATCGCAAAGAAACTGGTCAGTGTTGTCACTGGAGGTGTTTCGGCACGTTGAGCAGCAATCGACGCTGTGAAATATACTCTCTGACCGTTCTCTAGATGCACCCCCAAATGTAAAACAGTGGGATGACGTTCGTGAATAGGGAATGAAAATATACGCCAAATTGCTTCATTGCAGTTCACATATCTACCAACTTGATAGCGCGTGATTTCATCGTTGGTATTGGATGTTTGGATACCAAAAACCGCCATGTCGCTCCCTTTCGTGACATATTTGCAAATGTATTTAATTGACTTGACCGAATTGCAATACTCAACATTACAATGTGCTTTGAATGTTTTGGAAAGAAGTGGCGAATATGGAACAATCCAACTGTTGTCAACTACGAAATCGTTTCCTTTCACTTTAGTTGTGATAGTTCTACCATTATCATCGGGCGATCGACGCCGATACAATGGATAACCATCGTTGCCTGTAATGGTCTCTGCCGTCAATTTTCGTGGATACCGTTTGGAACACTTGCCGTCGACCATGCACGGTGATTGTCGGTTGATAGTGCCACACGGTCCATGAATCTTATTCGTGACTACAACATCATGTAGGTCTGGATCGGTTTCAGGAGCAGGAATCTCCGCACATATGATGTCATCAATTTGATCTGGCCGAATTCTTTCGACTAACCAAATCAGAATGTGAGCATGCGGTAGGCCTCGTTTTTGCCATTCGATTGAATACATCCAGCATCGAGTATTCCCAAAGACGTGTTGCTTAACAATGTAATTCATTAGTGACCGAATTTTTTGCCTGAAAACACGTGCGGTGATGTCGTGTCGATCACTTGATGTTTGTCCGGGAAGCAGCAATTGAATAATTTCTATCCATTTCGGATTACATGTAAATGTAATGAATAGATCTGGCCGACCATAATTACGAACATATGTCATTGCCTCTTGCGCATATTCATGCAAATGACGCGGGCTACCTATGTATGTCGCCGGTAAAATAGTCAATCGAGCAACATTTGAATCTCCTTCTGTGCTAATTGTATCGCGTAAATGGATATACTCTTCCGAACGCAATTTAGCTTGATTCAACCGAATGAAAGTCAGGCGCTCCGTTTCGATTTTAACGTACATGTCAACGCAATATTGTTGAAGCAGTCGACGAAATCGCAACAAATAATTGTCAGAATTTTCACGAATCATCAAACGATATGCGTAATAATTCATCGAACTAACCTTCTTGGTAGTTTCCTCACCTGAAACAAATGCAGTAAAAATTGTATTTTAGAACTCGTAATAGGTTAACGACTCTTACAGCTACTCTCTACTAAATTAGAAATTACAACTTTTTTTGAGTACTAAAAGCAAACAGCAATAAAATGTATATCAAGTTAAAATGAAAACAACAATATTGATCTTACCATTCAATGGATTAATCATTTTGATATTAAAGTGATATCCATCGTCTCCTTGCCAAAACATCAGCGGGTATTGTAACGCGTCATATGAACGGTGTGTTTCATATATTCTTTGTAGTTGCCCAGTATTGCGTCGTGTAAGTACAATATCACGTGTTTCCAAGTTTTCACCAACAATCAGGATTGCCACTTTATCGATTGTTGGAGCATTAAATGTGCGTTCATGTGTTCCAGCTGGTCTTTTATCTGCTTTGATCACAACTTTATAGTCATCACTTGGTATGCGCTCTTGCTCAAGCAGTCTTGAACAGCCTGACCAATGCATGATGTTCATGAAGCATTTACTGCAGATCTTTGAAGAATTGCTCTTTTCGTAGCTGTGTTGATCCCTTGACGCCGGTTAAGTTGTTCTTCCATATTGCCCATGAAGTATATTTGCAAGAATTTATGCTGTGCATCTTCTATAGGTTGCAATGATCCAATGCGATGGCAAATCTGGCCTTGAATCTGTAAAGTCAAAACCATAGTTATAGTTAGATTTACAAACACTTTTTTTACAAACACTTTTTTTTTCAAATAATAACATGCCATTTTTATTTCAGAGACAAATACAGAAATCTAACAAACTACATTCCAGATTTTTTTTTAAAATGATAGAAAATAAAGTTTTTAACGTAAATTACCTTAAATGTCGGATTATATCCGTGTTCTTCGATAATTAAATAAATAAATAAATAAATAATAATAAATATTTTTGGACATTTTCACACAACGTCATCTAACCCAAATTAAGCTAATATAAGCTTGTGTTATGGGATCTAGACGACTGATAAACATACTTATATATTTCTAAATACATACATATTATACATAGAAAATACCCAAACTCCGAAACAAACATTTGTGGATCACACAAATAATTCGATTCGACCCGGAATCGAACCTGGGACCTCAGGGGCGGCAGTCACATACTCATACCACTGAGCCACCGAGGCAGTCAAAAATTTCCGCCCCAAATGAAGTCATTTGGAAACAGACATTGTATTTTTGAGTGTTCGCTAGAAAATGTCGTGATTCTAGTGTTTCGCCATAAAGCAGGGAGCACAATGGCTCTGGTGGCGGGACCAATAATGCCAATTTCACTTTACCACTAAGGCAGCACAAACCAGGCGTTTCACCAGCAAACTTCAATGCTCCACAATGCTGGCAAACAACGTCCATTGGACCAATGCAAACTAAACGATGCAAGCTGTAGTCGATGGTGCAATCATACAGAAACGCTGCTCGATTCAAATCAATACTTGAACCATTTCTTCTTGCACTTCGAAGATTATTCCTCTGTTCATCTGTACGACGATTTCTCGTTTCTAACCTAGCCGTTTCACGGGCTGCCTCTCTTTGCTCTTGTGTTTGAGAAGCACGAATTAAGGCCCTTCTTTGCTCCATACTAACGCGGCGCTGTTCTCGTGCAATTTCTCGTTCTCCATCAGATAATTGACTCGCGATATTCCGTTGCCTAATTGCATTACGGCTTCGCTGGGAAAGATTAGATATTCTAGGACGCGGCATTGTTATTAAAATGTGCACTCGCATAAAACCACCAAATATAATAACTCTTACGTAGTATTGTATTATCTTTGATAATAACAGTGACAACTTTCGAAACATAGACAATAGCTCAAAGAGTATATAACCACTACGTATGAATATCTTATCAAGAAAAATCATATACAACCTATAAAAAGACATTTACACTTTTGTTAACCTGTAGATTTTTTTTCCTTATTCTTATAACCTTTACCAACTGATTTTTTATTCTTTTTAACTTTTTTCCTTTCCGATGATTTTTTTTTTTACTGTAGAATAAATCTTAGGTATTATTTTCTGGAATTAAAAATTAAATAATTAATAAATAATTTTCGAAAATTAATGGCTAAAACAAACAAATATAACACTACCTGAATTTTGTAGACATTTTACAAAAAATAAATTTCTGAACGCACACATGATGTCTTCAGAAAAAAATAAATTTTTTGCTTAAAGTTCTCAGCAACCAATAAGCTCCAAAAAAAAATTGTTGTTACACTATTTGACAGGATTGTACAACTAATGTTTTACATGTAATAAACAAATCAGCATCTATTTCATTGTTTTTAAGATGTATTCTGCTATTCGTGACGGAAACAAATCCAACAAATCAAAAACCATGGCAATCGGTCCAGCCGTTCTCGAGTTATAAGTGTTGTAACAAACATGACTTTCTTTTATATATATAGATATTCTCCGTCATATTCATAAAGATAAGTTTGGCTCCTTTTTAACTTTCATTGGTCTGTTGATTGCTTTTGGAGTTAGATCATGAAACGTAAATATTGAAATTAAAATGACATGCTATTGTTGATGTATGGAATATTGCTAAGTAATGTAGGTAATCTAATCTTTGAAGGGATAGTGGCATTTCACCACATTATGAGGCGCTCGCCTCTTATTAAGTGAGATATTGCCGCTTCCATTTAGGTACCTACTTTGGGTGTATATGACAACCTGTATGTGTCGTCTAGTGACACTGCAATCTGCAACCTAATTACAAGTCTCGGGAACCCAGCCACTGGAAATACCTTCTGGTATCACCAGAGACACCCGAAGCAATGGATATGGGAGAGGCCGCGATCTCGCGGAATTAAAAAAAAAAGTCTCGGAAACCCGTCTAGGACAAAACTAAACTTTGTGTGATGAGCACTAGTTTGTTGTGTGTTTGTTGGGTGTAATTTATCTATGCACAATATAACTAGGTCGCCGCAGTCGCGAAACGTACCGTTACGCTGCAGCATATATTTGAGCGAAGCGAGTTTAAATTCAAAATTCTGGCATCGTAATAACCTGGGTAATTCTGTAAGCTATTGATGAGTGCAAGAAAATCCGAAATCGGCAACAATTTAACATAAATCGTTTGAAAAATAATTTGAGTCACCCGTTGAGAGCTCCGCTCGCCTTCAGCTCGCTTCGTTCAATAATTATATATTTACATACATGTATTAAAGTACAAGTATGTTTGCTAGTTATCTAGATCCCATAACACAAGCTTAATGACTCTGTGTAAAAATTGTCCAAAAATATTTGACCCGAGCCTTGTTCGTCTGCAGCAGGTGTACCGCGGGCAGGTGAGGATAACAGACCCCAACTAAAAGTAAGTGAAAATATTAAGTACGTACCAAAAAAATTGTATATTTAGGCGGCTATTCTAGAGTACCAGCGCTAGCCTAAGTTCTTTTAGGAGATATTCAGCTGTAAAATTATTCTCAAAAGCAGTAGCTTCGATAGTATTGTATCTACAACTAACTGTACAACTTGTACAAACATCAAACATGCAGCTCGCAAACAGTTACAAACCAAATAGATCTAGTACTATTAACCTACTGACTGATTGTAGTGTGTAGTTGTAGCTGTGCTTATAGTAAGACGAGAGTGGTGAACCTAGAACGTGGGTTCGTCCATTGTACGTGGCCAACGGAGCGAGGCGACCCGACCCGACCCACTGTTGTACGCAAACAAGCTGATTGATTACAAATACCTACCAATGTATTTCAAATAGGTACAATGATACACGATTGCTTTTTGAAATTTCGAGAAATTAAAATGTGTATTTAAGTTTGTGTTACTCTGTAGGTACCTACGTAGGTACATAATAATAAATCAGATTTTGATACATGAATAGATAACCAAAACTATTATCTATTTAAATACATTACCTATTCGTCGTATACGGTAACATTTTGTATTCAACATTGGAAGCTGGTAGCAGCTACAAGTTGCTGAATGAATACATTCTCGTCAACTTCGTCATGTAAGTTAAAGGTGTTCTTAAGTAGGTAGTGATTGAACTACATCGTTTGAAGACAAGACTCTGGACACCGACGCGACGTTCATAAATACTGATATTGGTAGGGATTTCAAGGTTCTAACGTTCTGCCCTTTATGATTTCACACAGCTCTACTAAGTCCGAGAACCCAAGAACTAACGAACGCCAGCGACTCCGGTACCATGGAATACTTTTACCTTACTTTCCAGATCAGGATGAAAAATTGCCCAATATCTGCCTGAATATCAATCTATCTCCGTACTAAATTTCCTCAAGATTGTCGAGCCACTCGTTGAATTACGTGTTCCGAATAAACAAAATACTTTACAGTCTCACTACTGAATGGATTGTGAAACTTTACAATTATCCTTAATAGTTTGAGATTTAGTGGATCTACTGACCGCTAGATGAGGGTACATTTAAGGTCAAAGGGCAGTCGCTGTCCAAAACAAAATACCAGAAATAAATCCAAGTCAATTACATAACCGCAGGCTTTTATCTGTGCCGCGGGATACTTTATCTGTTGTTAAACAAACTTTGCTCCATCCACTCTTTTCATGAAACGTTTTCTGATTAAAAGTAAATTTATTTTATCAAGACAAGACAAGTCGAGTCGCCCCAGATAAGTCTAAGTGTGAACTTATCTTTTCCTATTATCACCATTTTCTTTTTCGACTTTTCAGAGGATTTTTCAGCTTTGTTAGTCACCACATAAATATGAGTTTCCCTATTAACAAGAATTAATGCGTGAATTGTTTTTCTTTCTGAGCTTATGTTCTGTCTGTTTCAAGCTGAAAAGACACATTCTGAGCGTTTACTTTAGTTTTCAGGAGGAAATATTGAAATAAGTGCTACGATATTAATTGGTATATTTTTTAGTCGAAATGAAATTCATTTTTAGGGTTCCGTACCCAAAGTGTAAAACGGGAACCCTATTACTGAGACTTCGCTGTCCGTCCGTCCGTCCGTCTGTCTTGAGCTGTAAGTATCTCATGAAAATGTTGTAGAAAGTTGAAATTTTCACAGATGATGTATTTCGGTTGCTTTCTTTAACAACAAATACTAAAAAACAGAATAAAATAAATATTTTTAAAGTTTTGGCTAAATGGTTCATTAGAAATAACTTGCCAAGAATAGATTTAGATATTAAAGAATAAGTAGGTAGACTTACTTAGGTACCTACTTACTTTTTTTGTTTCGAAATGAAGTGACTAAGGCGTTACGCAGTTGTATACGGCGACAGCGTATACGACGACCGCGTTGGTCTATGGTTACGCAAGTCGGAACTTATAGAACTAGGTAAGTAGTTACCTTTCTATAAGGTTGGTCGTTAGAGAGTTAGAGTTACCAACCTTATAGAAATGCTATTAACTATGAGTCAATTAAACTTTATTTTATAATATTCCTACTTACTATTTTAATATTAAATATTACGTTGATTTGTGGTTGCATACCAACACTCGTAGCACTTTCTGTCGTCTATAAATAATCATAACCTACTCGTAGGATAAAACAAAGTCGCTTCCGTTCCTTTTGTATGCTTAGATCTTTAAAACTACTTACGCAACGGATTTTGATGCGGTCTTCACCAATAGATAGAGTGGTTCTCGAGGAAGGTTTTTGTATATACAATTTGTCAAGCGGGCGAAGCCACGGGCGTCTGCTAGTAATATTATAAAGAGGACAGATTTGTTTGTTTGTTTGTGTTTTAACCTATTTAAAACATACTTTCACTGATTTGTAGCTGAGTAAAATAGGCGTTATCCCGGTTATGTGTTCTCACGGGAATTGGGAACGAGACAACTAACTATGTGACACGGAGCCGCAGCAGTCAGCTAGTGTGGTACCTGTACCTGTCACTTCGCTTCTCACCCTGTATTGTTGTGGGGTTACGTGGACAACCTGTTCAAGTACAGAACTATAGGTTGAAAGTGAATTAGTTGTAATTGTTCAACAAACGAGAGAGCACTCACGATTGATTGGTTTCCAACACAGAGTGGAATCCGCATTCGTCCCGAATTTTCCATCAATTTTAGCAATTAATTGTTGTTATTGTATACTCCGCAGCCAATTTTGTGTATAACCGACAAGCAATTAAGCAAGCTTCGTTTTAATAAACAAATTCATTATTATAAACTCAATTTTGGTATATTTGAGTCGTTCTGCTATGTACCAAAAACAACTCTACTTATTAAGTTCTTTTAAAAATCTTACGCAATATTATTTTATTCATTTAGAAAATGAACAGGGAAGTAGTTATCTTAATTAAGTAGACAGGTACCTACCTTGATTTTTAGCTATGTACTTGTTTATCCCCAGATTACTGAGATTTTAGAAACCAACGTAACATCCTGCTCGAATTACAAAACGGTTACCTATTAATTTTATATTGTACTTAATAAGGTAGGTATTTACTTATTAGTGCCCGGTAACGACAAAGGTTTGCCCCCTATTACGGGGCACCAACAAAACTACATGTAAAATAAGGGTGGACAATGCACCTCTGCCTACCCCTCTAGGACCCGCCGGGTGCCACTAGAACTTCACTGTGTGCTCACCAGAGGCGCTCGGCAATGGACCTCGGCCTTAGGCCCCGGAAATAAAAAAAATCCTCAATTCAATTCTTTTTTATGGCCTCTGCTTATAGCAACTTGCCGATATCCAATCTTCGTAAATCAAGTACATAAATCAACAAATAAAAACGTAAAAATATAAAAAATGTGAATGCCAAAAAAAATCCTCTCTAGGATGTAGGTGTAACAACGTCATCTTGTGGCAAATCGTGACACTAACATTAGAACATAGAATGCTCTTTAGTTGAAGTAGTCTCATGTGTAGTGGTGACATCTCTCTGATGTTATGTTAGTTCAAAAAATACTCACTAGATAGTGTACTTGTAAATTACAGAATTGTATACATCAGTTGCTGCACCCACGACTACGAGGCCACGAACGTAGAGTTCTTCAAGGCTGCACCAGTTTTCATCAACATTCGGTAGATACAGACATATTTTCAGTGCTTCTATCTTCTTCCCTGGTCTGATGAAGTTTCGCATAATCCAATATTTATTAATCTGTAGCAGCATCAGCTCAAAATATATTAAGATCGCTATTTCAGTAAGAAACGGTAAGCAGAGGTGCATTACAGACGTATAGTAGGAGGCAAGCCTGTGCTTACCGGAGGCGCTCGGCAATGGACCACGACCCAGGTAGGTGCCGCCACGACCCTGGGACGTGGATTAAAAGAAAGGGGGCAAGCCTAATTTATTACCGTTACCGGCTCTACCTACCTAATATAGGTATAATATTATTGTAATCTAGTAAAATAGAATAAAATATTATTTACAATGTATGTAAGTAAGTAAATCTTAAGCAATCAATTTGTTTATTATGGTAACAATTTAAATAAGCCCTGGTCTAGAAACACTTTTAGACACGCGTTTAGAAGACTGCTTCGGTGGCGTGGTCGGTAGTGCATCGGCTTTCGACTCCGGAGTCTCGGGTTCGATTCCCGGGTCGAATCAAATATTTGTGTGATCCACAAATGTTTATTTCGGAGTTTGAATGTTTTCTATATATATTATGTTTGTATTTAGAAATATATATATTTATTTACAATAAGAATTACAATATACAAAATATACATAATTATAGACTAAAAATATTTACATTACAAAATCTCGTTTCAAAAATCCTCCGCGTCATTGCCGACTGGGAAGGTTCCCAGAATGCTGGCTGTGTTGCCACGTTGGATGGCGATACTTATTCTTTGGGCCAGAAAATAGCCAGCCTTCTGGTCCTGAGAAGCATCGATTAGGCGTTTAGCAATGTCTCTATAAAGGCGGCGAGCACTCGGACCCCATGACCCCAGTGTCTCAACCCCAAACGGCTCAAATATGTAATCACCTGCTAGGTTAGCATATTTACGCCGTTTAAAGCCTTCAGCCGATGCAGCAGCAGCGCCGGCACATCCGGATGTGCTTGGAAGGTGTGAAGGTGCTAAGGTGTCAACGCATGTAGCGTCCCACACCAAAGGCCTTCCCATCTTCCACGGTAGCAACGACATACCGTCCGGTCTCTTTCCATCGCTTCGTGCTAAACCATTTGGTTCACGTACGGCCGGAAGACCTGCGGTGGAGAGAGCCCTACGAATTATGTCGTTTAGAATAGCGTGCCGAGGTCTACGACCTGCGCTTCTGCTACAAGAAAGGCCATGGTGTCCCAGATTATCGACGGCTACTCCACAGGTGCAATGATGCGGGTATACACAAGGCGTACCCAGCCGAAGGCAAGTGGCAATGCGGAAGGTTGTGTCGTCCAACATTGTACCGATGTTGGGCGATGGGAGCGCCTGGATCCATAACCCTGACTCCCATTCTCCAACAGCTAGTAGGCGTGCACGCTCTGAAATATTGACAGAAGTGTCAATTAGTGTATTAATTCTCAATTTACAGAGCGGTGAATCCCACAGTCGCTGTGAGCCTAGGCGTGAGGGCAGGTCAGTGTCGGGGCAACACAGTCTCCAAGCATTTATGGCATCGGTCTTGCATCGCACCTCGGAATCAATCAGTGTATTTGACAAAATTTTCCTGACTAATTCTTCGGTGCTATGGACCGACGACAGAAATGTTGGCAGACTGACATCTGTGACTCTACGAATACCTAGCCCGCCCAAGCGAACTGGAAGAGACGCTTGGACCCAGGCCCGGTCATTAATATTTACATTTAAAATTTTACACAAAGAATTTTGTATTAAGTTGTCTAGTCTGCCCAAAATTTCTACATTTTTCCAAAATTGTCCTGAACGGAGGGCATGTGTAAATTTGGATACGAAAAGAAATATATAAGTATGTTTATCAGTTGTCTAGATCCTATAGCACAAGCTTATAGCTTAGTTTGGGCATAGATGGGCAAGATTATAACTAAAAGAGGGTTGTGGATAATGTACGTAGAGCGTCGTAGAGTCACGGAGTAGAGGGTGACATCGATAAGGCTTTGTGCAAAGACGAGCAGCCTTGACCGACTCCGCTGTTTATTGTTTACACAATACACTATAAGACAAGGCGTGTAGGTTTGTGCCTATTGTTGTAAGAACGCTCAGAGAAAACGGAGTTTAGATGATACTTGTCTATACTATCTATACTAATAGTATATAGGCTTCAAAACTACTGAACTGATTTTGAACATTCTTTCACTAATATATAGCCCTGAGTGCTACCGGCTTCGAATAAATATGTCAACAATATATTATTGAGTGGAGCGAAGCGGAGTGAAGCGGAGCGAAGCGGAGCTCAGTCTTAGGCTACAAGTGTAAATCGTTTGTGTACCGTGCCTACTCCTCCGAAATGGCTCGACCGATTTTGACCAAATTTGGCATGCTCGTCGACATCATACCCGGGAGTGCATATCTCTGAAATCATGAAAATTGAGCTAACCACGGAGAAATAATCACCGAAAATGTCCTGGACATCACTGAAAAACCAGATGATTAAATGGTTACCATGGAACGTGCGTCAACAATTAAAATAGAATTTATTTTCATTCGATTAATTAATATAAGTGTTCGATTCTGATTCTGATCTATACTTATAATAAATCTGTAGAAGTGAAAATTCTGTACATTGAAGATATCAAAAAAATAAATGGCAGGGGGTGTTACTAGACCGACACCGAACCCAAAAATGTGATTAAAAAAAATTTTGTCTGTCTGTCTGCCTGTCTGTTCAGGCATCACGCAAAAACTACTGGTTCGATTACGATGAAACTTGGTATAATTATTCTTTAATATCCTGGGCACCACCTGGGTAGTTATTATCCCGGAAAAGTATATACAATAAAAAAGAAACTTAATTTTGCGGTTCGATCCCTTGACCCGAGTACTGTGCGAACCGCAAATAATAAGTTTGTCGTAGGTTTTTTATATTTTTTATATTCGGTTCGCCAAATTGACGCCGCCCACCTAGTGGTAAGTCGTGACGACGTCTAGCGATTGTGGGCCACTCTCACAGCACATACGATAGAGAGTGGCCCTCAACTTGACGACCCTGATGTGCCTCTTCACGCTCCGCTTAAAGAACCCAGGGTTATATGTGGGAGGAAACACGTGCACAGGCAGGGCGTTCCAGGCCACTATCGTTCGGCAGAAAAACGAACGGTTAAAACGTTCGGTTCTCGCGAACATGCTATCCACTGTGTGGGAGTGGCATCTCTGCCCGGCACGCGTTGTTCGGGACCGGAAGGAAGAGGGTGGGATCAGATTGAAGAGCTCTTCAGAACAGGTTACGTCACCCGCAGTGGAGTTCACTATTAATGGTTTTTAGAACTTTAGTCTGTTTGTCTGAATGTTTGAACACGCTAATCTCAGAAATTATTTGATTTTTTGATTTGAACTTGCGGTTCGGTTTTCAATCGCTTCAAAAATAAAAAAGTTATGTAGATCTAAAGTAACACGCAGGCGGAGCTGCGGGCAACAGCTAGTATGTAATAAAAACATTTGCTCCGCTCAACATTTGCAATTAACAGCATGCATTGCATACCTAGTGTAATATCGTTGGCTACAGGTTACTTATATCCCGGTAATGTGCACGAGAATTAAATAGAATCATCACTCACGAGAATTAAGAGAACACCGCGTTAAATAGGTAGTTTGCGGAGCCGCACACATCATCTACCCCGAAGAGGCACACAGGTGGTCAAAGTCCGCTGGGCGCCACTGGAAATACCTTCTGCGTGCGTACCAGAGACGCCCGGCAACAGACGTGAGAGAGGCCGCGAATTTAAAAAAAAGGCATCAATAGAGGGTTATATTGTTGATTAATTGGGATTTCGACAATCAAGTTCAAAATTGTTTTATTTGAAATTAGATTAAAATCAATATTCATTTTTTTCGCGTATGATCCAACGGGTTCTGTAAAGTCACGGTGAAAAAGAGAGTTTCCCAAGAAGAACGTTAAACGTTTTTTCTTACTAGAAAATTCATTATTGACTTAAAGCACACCTTTGTATATTTTGTTATTGATAAGTTTAGTTACAGAATTGTGTATTTTATTTGTTTACTAAAATAATATGATACAGAGGAATGATTCGATTGTTTGTATGTTTAAAGCGAATAGGCTTCGTGACTACTGATCCAATTTTATAACTTTCAACGTTTGTAGTTACATTATCCCTGATTAACCTATACTAGGTTTTATCCCGGTAGGTTATGTGTAAAAACCGGGAACGAGAAAACCATATCACGTGGGCGGAGCCGCGCGATCAGCGATCAGCGATCAGCTAGCTCTGCAATAAAGAAATATGAAAGGACGGGCAAGAAAATGTTTTGGAACTCTATTATTTTTAGCTTTACAATTTGTGCAGAAAGTACCTATGTAGAAACATGTAGACACTGTCTTTCTTTTGAGTGTAAAGTGATTTTACATTTAAATCTGAAGACGTTTTACACACAGAATAGAACCTCTGAGAAAAGGCGGATCTGTGATATTAACTAATCTACGTCACGTTGCGGTAGCCATGGCGACGCTGTGCAACATTGGGCCGTTGACCCTCACTCGAGTCGCGCCGCCCGCCCAGCGCGACGCTCCGCCCGCCCTATATTTGTAAACAATTTGTACAATTCCTCACCGATAACGAGGACTTCTAGTGATAAACAACAATCAAGGAGTGTTTAGTATTTGTGGTCGGAGGTAGTAAGTGATACCGTGGAGGGTGGCGCCCTCTAGTGGTGCGACTACAGTTACAGTGATAATAATGATGTGTGATACTGAATAATGTTTGTGTGGTGTGACAGTACTGATCCGTGGACTCACACCTGGTATGGAAATATTTACAACTTTAAATCATAATTTCGTGATAAATTTATCCGTGTTACCGTTGATTGGAAAGGTTCCCAGAATGCGATAATGCTAATTCATTGGTCTTTTCGAAATTGTATTTTCATTTTAATGCATGCACTGTTTTATACGTTAAAGAGTAGGTACATAAAAAGAGTTACAGTTCGGGAAGGAAAAGCGGAGCTTTGCGAGCGTGACCTGTTTTACACAAACGTGTAGTACACACAACTACAAAATGAGTTTTTATGGTTTTTACTTAACTTTTCGTCGTCACTCACACAAATGCAAAACGGAGCTTTGCATGTGTGTGCGTGACCACGAAAAGTGGTCTCCCTCGCGAACTGTATCATCTGATGAAAGTCTGGCCGACACTTATCATAATATTGCGAAATTTAGGAAGACGACTAGATGTGTCTTTCTGAATAAAGTTTTCAATGAAATCTTCTTGTTCAACACCATATCTAGTGGAGTAAGTTCTACTCCTCGTTATAACAGGGAAGGTTTCACGGAATACGCCTAACTATAAATAATGTACAACAGGTTTCATCGATCGAGCCGTTTCCCCATCTCTCCCTCCCTTTGTCCCTCGCATGCACTTTGGGATTTGTCTGCCTCTGCCACTGACATTTCCATTAATCATAGAACCCGTAGAGTCTTCCTGATTCTTTCACAACAGCCTTCTTACTATGGATGAGTAGAGTGATATCTCTCAAAAGTTTTCTACCAAGTACACGCGTTTGCACAGTTTTTGCATTTTCAAAGGTCGGACAGAATGTATACATCAGTTTATCTATGACTTCTTGGCGTTTATCTATAGGTATCTCAAATAGAGATGGTTTGAAACCTTGTACGTATTTTTTTTATTTACTTTTGAAAATGGCTTAGAGATTAATACCAGTTTTGTTGTAATGATAAATGTGTACAAATATTGCCTACAACAAGCCTCCATAGGTAGGAAATAACATATAACCTTACTAAATACTACATAACAAAATAAAATAAAAACTAATATAAAATAACAAAAATATAAAATTAACAGTCATGTTGATGGCGGCGGCGCGGCCGGCGGCGGTGCTAGTCCTATACAGCGCGATCGCTTCATCATCGCGGCGATAATCGTATCTAGAAGTCAGTGGTGGCACTCAGCTGTTCGTTATCACCCGCGCCGGTCGCGTTATCACCAACAACTCACGTTTGTGATAACGTTACTATTGATTGTTTATTGTTATAATAAAAGTATTGTAACAGTTATTCTTGTGAGTTGTATCTTTGTCAGATAAATATGATAAATATTGGATAGAAACAGGCGTTACTTGGCGAAAATCCATGTTTATAAGTAAGCGTGTGCAAATATCATTAGCGCGATGTAGGATTTTTCACAATAACTAACGTGGGTAGAAACCGCAGATCATGCTAACTAAGTTCAAAAATAGGTATTCACCAATACAAGACTTTATCTTCTTAATTTTTAATAAGTTGTGTAGAAATGCCAAATGACACATACAAACCAACAACCAACTAATGTGTCTGTCTGTTCACAAACAGATTACGTAAGGGAGATGTGTGAAAATCTATTTGTTCATTGAGTAAGGTGTCCGCATCTCTTCTAACTATTTCTAGCCTTTCCCAAACACTCAGCTTGAACCCATTTTATGTTGCCATGGGTGACTGGATGAGTAAGGGATAACCGTGTCTGTACATGTTGGTTTCCTATAGATACGAAACTCATGAATACCATTCCTCCTAGTATTTGAAAGGTCTAAGAAATTGAGAGTGGAATCTGACTCCACCTCTAACGAAAAATCAATTCTAGGGTGCACTGAATTCAACTTAGAGATGAGGACGCTGTGTTGACGCTTTGTTCCTGTGACATGGACGTTCCCAACTATGTGGTTAGTCTCGAACGCATCCATAAATACTTCAGCTATTAACGGGCTCAGTGGCGACCCCATCGATAATCGGGGCAGACTGGCAGGTCCTTTGAGATCAGATACAAGGAGCATATGGCGGCGTTCCGCAACGGTTGTCCTGACAAGTCTCTCTTCGCGAAGCACCTCCTTGACACCGGTCATTCCTTGAACAATAGTAACACCTTTAGAGTTTTACGCTTATGTGAGAAAGGGTTCAAGCTGAGTGTTTGGGAAAGGCTAGAAATAGTTAGAAGAGATGCGGACACCTTACTCAATGAACAAATATATTTTCACACATCTCCCTTACTTAATCTGTTTGTGAACAGACAGACACATTAGTTGGTTGTTGGTTTGTATGTGTAATTTGGCATTTCTACACAATTTATTAAAAATTAAGAAGATAAAGTCTTGTATTGGTGAATACCTATTTTTGAACTTATCATGATCTGCGGTTTCTACCCACGTTAGTTATTGTGAAAAATCCTACATCGCGCTAATGATATTTGCACACTCTTACTTATAAGCAAATATGTTCTAACTACAAATTTTGCTGTTCTCTCTGAGACAGTCTTGATAATGCCTCGTTTAGAGGCGAAACAATTGTCGACGTTTTGTTGTCTTTTTTAATTCTGCGGAAAACAATGCTATTACAAATTTAAAAAGTTTTTTTAAAACATTTTACTTACCATTGCTTAGATAAATATGATAGCAAAACAGTGGCTGTTTTAAAGTGATGATCTGTTATCTAGAAGATTATTCGTATGTGAAACTCATAAGATGACAATTCATGAGGTAGGAACAACTTTTTTTAAGTAGAGTAAGTTGATTACAAGAGCACAATTTACAGGATACATTTACAGGAATAAATTGTGCCCTTAATTGTGCCCTTGTAGGGCATAATGTCTTCCGAAACTTTCCTTACGAAGGTGTACCCGGGACACCTCTAGCAATGGACGATAGGGCATTAAAAAAACCGGCTAAGTGCTTTCCGGACTATTATCTATGAAAACTCCGAGGGTCCTCCAAGGAGGTATTGAAGGAGCCGAATAAGTCAAAAATCATGCCTGTTGTATGGGAGTCCCTTTAAATGTGTATTTTATTCTCGTTTTTAGTATTTGTTGTTATAGCGGCATCAAAAATACATCACTTGTGAAGAATCTACCTGTCTTACTATCATGGTTCATGAGATACAAACTTGTGACGGACGGATAGACCGAAGGTGAGCGGAGTCTTAATAATATGGTCCCGTTTTACCCCTCGGGTACGGAACCTTGAAACAACTTACGTGACTGAGATTATAAGTGGTCGAAGTGTGCCGAATTTATCAAAATAGATTCAACCAACGACCATTTTATAAAAAATGTAGAGAATTAGAACTAGGGCAGACTGTCTGTCATTTTGCGATAAACAAAAAAATCTTAGATTATTATCTTGTATAAGATATACATACTATTATTATATTTATTTGCTATACATTAAAATAGTAGTCACTTACATAGTTAAATGCCTATGGCTAGAATCAACATGTTTTATTCATGGACCTAGTATAATATCTCTATGGTTTTACAACTATAATGGCGTATAAATTATAAGTATAAACTGCAGGGGGTTGAAGTTGGAGTCACCATTTTCACCAGTCCTTGCACCTATCGACCATTACTTTTTTTTCAATTTGGAAACCTTTTTAGCCGGAAAAAAAATCCGACAAGCAGTTACAGAATGCCGTTGAAGAGTTAGTTGCTTACTGTCCTGTTCCTGTGGATTTTTACAAGAAAGGCATTAAAACAAAAAATTCCAACGTATTGGCAAATACGTATAGCTTGATTAACAGAACTAAATAAGTTAGAAATAAAATTACTTCGACTTTTTACATACAAGTCGGCAATTTCATACTTTAACCCCTAAATTCTGCCATTCGGTTGTATATTGTCCGGCAAGTAACCAAGTATTGGTGACATTCCTACAAAGTAATTGCACTTGTGTATTTAGGTGGTGACGCACACGCGGGTCAACACACCCCACCCGCTAATAGGGTTGACACCAACTATATGCAAATACTCCTACACCTACAATTTTTCCGATAGTCCGTTTTAAATTGTTTTTCCATAAAGTGTACATTCTCGTTAATTCCAATGCTTCAATTTTCTTCTTTCTTCGGTCTCAGTTTTCCTGTAGTCGAACCAGATTTAGAGACTTGAGTTCTCTGGCATCATGTTGGCCACTAATCATATTATCGTAAGCTCAGGTCATTCTCGAATCGTTGAACAACCCTAAATAGGTAAGACCATGTCATGGAAATGAACATTCATAACTGGGACACAAGTTCAACACCCCTGCCCATGCCTTTGTACCCCTGCTAATAAAAATGTAATCAATTAGCCCTTATCGGACTTCGACGAAATGGTGTAACAGCCGATTGATATGTTGTTAGGGTGGACTACATTTATTAATGTTTATATTAACCGATATCCCAATTTCTGTGAGGCGGATTACATGTAGGGTTTTTAAAAAAGATTAACTAATAGACAAACTAATAAACCACATTAATTTATAAGGTACAGGAAGGCTAATTTTAAATATACCAAAATGGTAGTTTATGAAACGTAACATAAAGACGGTTATTATAACACGAGTGGGTTGGCGAGTTTTTTTATAGTATCCTAAGAGTGTTCTTATACCTAATTAAGTACTAAAGCTGGGAGTAAATTCAGTGAATTTCAGTGACTATGATATCACTTGTATGTACCAAAAGTTAATGGAAGTTTTTTTTATTGTTGCGCTCGGCTTTGTAGTTTGGAAGTTGTCTAACGTAATACCAGGTCGAAAGTTTTTAGCCTTTTGTAATTTATATACTGTATAAATTAAATTAATTCCAGCTCCTTAAGATACAGGCGCAGCCTAGTTTAAGGGGCAGGGTTCAAAAATATAAAGGTTAAGAATAAGATAAGTCTTCCTGTCATTCCAAAATTGTCATTTACATATATTATCTTTTAATAATGAGAACATTATTCTTTTGGTTTCAATAAAGTTATTATCATTATTGTATTTTAATGATTAACAAAGTTACTTTATGATACAGTTTTGGAAAAAATCTCATAGAAAATCTGTATCATAAAATAACTTTTAGTTTTTTATAGTACTCGAATTCCAAAAGTTGCAATATAAAACCTATGCTTTGTCATAAGCGAATAATAATTCGAATTTTATGACATGAGAGTAGATAAAAATACGTATAATATTCCAAATTAAATAAAACGGTTACGTAATAACTATAACATAGGTAGTGCATCGTGCTATTAGAATTATTATTATCGGTTACTGTGATTATAATATTCGTACGCCATTTTCCGGTTACCAGTAACTATTTGTTGAAAACAATGTACGTGGTTTGACGTGTTTTACATTAGTTTCAGTTAATTTATCTATATTTATAATCCATATCACGGACCCAAGGACCAACAAGGAAACAAGATGCCAATATACTTCAGTGCGATTACAAGAGGTGGGTTGGTTTTGAGCAAATTTGCATCCATCAGCGGTAATTTTACAGACACTATACACGAGATACTACCGAAGCTACCGCCTCATGATAAACAATACACTTTCGACCTCGGTGACTTCTTTTTCCATTATATCGCGGAGAATAAACTGGTGTACTTGTGTATTACAACCAAAAAAGTATCTGAGCGCACAAGTTTTGCATTTTTACAAGAAATAAAGGCGAAATTTCTAAATTTGTTTGCTGGTATTCCGCCAGACACTATACCATTTGTGGCAGTTACCCAACAGAGTGATGGAAGTTTCGACAGAGTACTACAGACTGAAATGACACGGTACAACGACCCTAAACTTTCCACGCGGACAGCTAAATCCAACTTGGAGCATGTGAAGAAAATAATGGAGGACAATGTCGAGAGGTTGCTGATCAGAGGAGAGAGGCTAGACACTTTGGTGAATAGAACTGACGACTTGGCTGTAACCACAACTTCGTACAGACGTACGGCAGTACAGGTCCAGAGGAAATATTGGTGGCAGAACTTGAGGATGAAAATATTGTTGGTGATATTTGTCATTGTGATGGTGTACGGTACGGTTACTGGAGCGTGTGGTGGTTTTAAGTGGCCAAAGTGTGTTTAATAACATGAGGATTAGCTAAGTTATCCTGTTCACAACATTGTGTGCAAGCGAGAGGTGTTGAGGTAAATGCGAATGGATTCGAGGAGAGACTAACTAAATATTAGTGTTTTAATAGGTATTTAAAAGCTTTGTAAATTATTTGCTCTAAAATAGACATACAACCGTAGTTATTTGGTGAATTTCAGTGAATAGTGTTTAAGCACATGGTTAAAGCACATGGTTATAGCCTTAACGAAGTACCTAGGGGTCGTACTTGATAGCCGATGGAACTTCGGAACACATTTTCGCAGTTTGGTCTCCAAAGTGATAGGGGTATCAGTCACGCTTTCGCTACTCATGCCCAACCAAATGGGACCCAACGCTTCCTGCAGGAGACTGTACCTGTACGGGCAGCGAGGTTGACGGCCAACAACTCAACTCTCCTTAACAGACCGTTGAGGACCTTGGCCATCAAAACAATAAGGGGGTACAGCACGATCTAAGGAGAGGCTGCATGTCTCTTAGCCGGGACCCCTCCATGGGACCTGGTAGCGAGAGCCCTTGCGTCATTGTTTGAATGGGTCAAGGAGGTGCTGGAATGGGGCCACAGGCCTGCGTCTCGAGAAATTGAGGCCCAGCGGTCCCAACTCCGCAGACTTGAGCAAGCAATGTGGGGAACCACAGTGAGACCGATCATGGACGAGTTGCTGTAGAGGCGGCATGGTGACCTCACGTATCGTCCGACGCAGATCATTACCGGGTATGAATCTGCGGTAACTATCTGTTTCGCATCCATCGTGAGGTCACTCCCCGGTTTCAACACTGCGAAGTTTCCGACGACGACACTGCATTCTACACGTTGGTGGAGTGCTCAGCGCCGGGACCTCGTAGTGGGTCTGGGCGTGGATACCCTTTCGCTGGAAACCATGCTTCATGTCTCCAGCGCGAGTAGGTGGAACACGGCCGTGTCCTTCTGCGAGCAATTCATGCTCTCGAAAGAGGCGGCCGAGAGGAAGAGGGACCGTACCCTCCCCGCTGAGTTCCGCAGTCAGCGGCCAGGGCGCTGCAGACTCATTTACGCCCAGGTCCATCGACCTCCATGATCGGGGCCTGAGGGTGGTGGGGTAGTCACCCGTCGTCCTTACAGAAGCAGGCTAGAAGCCTGCTTCTTCTACAGAAGCGGGATGAAACCCGATCCCAACGACGCAGGATAAAACCCGACCAAACTCCAGCGTAGAGGCCACACAAGAATCAAAGAATCAAGAAGAATCAAAGAATCAATTTCATTTATTCAGTTTAGGCACATAAAGAGCACATATGAATGTCAACATTTTACAATTTTGTCAAGTAATATTATAAAAATACTAAATTAAGTAAGTACATAAATAACCATTAGAAAATGATTCTTTCGCTGGTTCGGTAATTTGGTTCTCCTGAGAAGAGACCAGCAAGAAACTCAGGTAGATTATCCATTTTCTTTTTTAATATTGTTTTGTTTACATTGTTACAATTAGTTTATATTATATTATACGAGTGGCCAACAACAGAAGATTAGGGTGACCATGCATTTTTATCATTAAGATATTCATCTACATTATAGTAGCCTTTCATCATCAAACATTTTTTAACTACTATTTTAAACTTACTAAGAGGCATGTCAACCAAATCCTGAGGAATTTTATTATAAATTTTTATACATTTGCCTACAAACGAATTACCAACTTTATGAAGTCTAATTTTTGTCATTGCCAGTTTATTTTTATTTCTTGTATTAAAACTATGGTTATCGGAATTTTTTTTGAAGAGATCTATGTTCTTCCGTACATATAAGATGTTGTCATAAACATATTGAGAAGCAACTGTTAAAATATTAATTTCTTTAAATAGTTCTTTCAGCGAGTCACGGGGTCCGAGTCTATAGATTGCTAGTATAGCTCGTTTCTGTAATATGAATATTGTCTCAATATCGGCAGCTGAGCCCCACAGCAGCAGACCATATGACATAACGCTATGAAAGTAGCTAAAATAAACTAATCGTGCCGTTTTTTCGTCAGTCAGTGACCTTATCTTTCTAACCGCATAGGCAGCTGAGCTAAGTCTTCCTGCCAAGGCTGTGATATGCGGACCCCATTGTAGTTTACTATCTAGAGTTATCCCAAGAAAAACTGTGGTATTGACTATTTGAACTAATTCATAATTCATAGTAATATGAGTATCCACCTGTCTAACATTGGGCATAGTAAATTTTACACATTTTGTTTTCTTCGCATTGAGCAGCAAGTTGTTACTTGTGAACCAATGCAATATTTTCGAAAGGGTATTATTTACATCCAAGGTGCGCTGTGCAATACCTTCGCAAGGAAATACCTTCTGGGGCGTACCAGAGACGCCCGCGGCAGTGGACATAGGAGAGGCTGTGGTCACGAGGAATTAAAAAAAGGGGCATAGCCTTAAAAGCTTCAAGGCAAAATACTGTCAGTGGTCAAAGTCCCGTCTAAAGTCATTCATTTCTGCAATATGTCTATTGTAAAAATGAGTTAGCACCCTCATTGCTTTAAAATATACTTTATTTACATATTATTTTATTTTTTCCATAAATAAAACAGTACATAAGTATTAGTGTGTATCAAAATGACTTTACTGGCCTGAGAGTAAGCTTAGTACAGTCTACAAAGTGAGCGGCATCGGGACTTCAATGATAACTCGTCAATTTTTTAGATTAATTTACCTCCAGCAATAATTAATATAATCAACAAATTCTTATATGTATATATCATAATTACCTATTGTGTCTTCAACTGAATGATCCTTACTTACTATACTGCAGGGAAGACTCAATGAAACAGCTATACCCGTTAAAGTCCTGTGTATAACGACATTTACATACGAGTTGGTTCACGTATGTAAATGCAATAAAGATAAATATATGCACAAGGTCGAGAGCACAAACAGTTTACCACTATCGGTAACGACCATCACTTCAAATGATTTACTCACAGTACATTTACTATGAGACTAGTACACTAGTACACGCCCGCAAATTCCCTCGGCGCTGGCACAAATTATCGAGGCAAAATAATGGAGTCTAATATTTGTATCGATTCAAAATGTTAATATAAAGATATTAAAAGAGAATAAGCGAACACAATAAACTCGGCCCCTATTACGTGGGACCAACATAATGTTTAACGAAATGTGGGCGTAACACACGCCTGTGTCTGTCTAACCCTTCGGGGATAAATACGTCATTTGGTGTGTGTCTGTTTTTGATCTCCTATTCTTGTCCACCTGTAAGTCATTGAGAGATGGTTTACATCTGTTCTATGAACAATCTGTCTTGAGGATCTTTGTTTTTGCGATTTATATTGCAAAGGGTTTGGGAAAAGCTCAGCATACTGTAAGTGCATTGTAATATTAAATAGAATAATCATTTTTAGACGTGCTATACAATATTTAGTATTTAGCAAACAAAACCACAACAGCCGCGATTACATAGTGCCAATCCACCATTGAGTTCATAGATTGAGTTGGGATTTAATTTTACTATGGGGCAAGGCAGCTGATATAGAGATCATTTTTATTAATTATATATACTCCAAAAGCGAGCTATACGTGCGATTTATAAACTGAATGCACGAGTTTCTCTTAAGGTCGATTTACATCAGACGAGCGAATGCTCATTCTATCCCCACTCTATTAAATTCTTCTTATGTAAACAAACTTAGAGCATTCTTTCGTGGTTGTTCTATTGCGTTCTTGAAATATTCTAAGAATGCTAGCTTCGCTTGATGTAAACGGCGCTAGAGCTTGCGAACAGTTGCTTAGAACGTTCTTGCGTGTTCGGACGTGCTCGCTTCCCGGAGCGGTCTCTTCAAAGCGTTCTAGTGTTCTTGCGAATCCAATTCATACAACACATACTATAATTAGATTTAGTTATGGATTGGTCTCAAGAAAAATGTATTTTAATGATAGAAGACTACCAAAATTTCAGATGTCTGTGGGATCCGAATTTTAAATACTATAAAAATACAACTCTGAAACAACATGCTTGATCTAGAGGGATTTACATGGAGTGAATGCTCATTCTATCCCCACTCTTTCTAGGTTCTCGGTTCTCATTCTTGCTCGTTGATATATTGATGTAAACATTGAAAAGGAGCATTCGTTTACACTAAAGAATGCTCTAGTTCTAGCTCTAGCTCTTTGTTCGTTTGGTTTAAATCCACCTTATGAGAAAGATTTAAAGAAATAGGCATCACAATTATATATATGCGAATATTATGTTCGTTAAACAGAATATACATTTATACAGTATGAACAGTGACATACATGCAATAAATACTAGAAATAAGCATAAATTGGTTGGGGCGTATTATAGTTTACAGAAGGTTCATGTCTCCTTTGCAGGATTTGGTGTGCGGTTTTATAACAAAATTCCTTTGAACATTATGAACCTTCCTTTGAATAAATTCAAAGTGGCTGTTAAGACACACCTCCTAAAAAAGGCATATTATACTATTAAAGATTATCTAAACGATACAGAGAAATGGCAATGAGTTGCTTGCTCATCACTCGAGCTACATAGGGGCTACTTCTGTTTGAAATGTTGTTTTATTGCTGAAACTCACTTATTATTGTTAAATTATTATTATTCTGATATTGTAAGGTATGGGTAGTTTGAGATTATGTGGCACCTTTAACTACCTAGTATTTGACTTTTTTGTGAATAACAGAGATCCATAATTTTTAAGTTACTTGGTCCACACATGGTCACGTACTGCCCTTGCCCTCTTTTTATTGTTGTAACAGAATCATTGTATTTACTTTACTGGCGAATAAAAAGAGTGGTCGTGAGTTTTTCTTGCCAGGTTCTTTCCTCACAGGCTCTACCTATTGCCTTGCGAATCTGGAGGTAAATGTACGCTTAGTTGTAGAAGCATTTTCTTTTTTTGACGTTCATAAGTGTTACTTTATGACCTACCTGAATAAAGATATTTTCATTTTGATTTTGGATCAAATCTATATTAGTGATGTACACGTGTTATATGTAGTCGATTCGATTTTATTGCTTTGAAAACAGATTTATGTATAAGAATCGTTCCTTAGGTTTATGAAATATTTCCACTGGTTATCGTCACGCCTCAAGATTCTGACAATTTAAAAATAAACCTTCTATAAACTTACAAAGTAAAATGTTTACTGCGCACCGTAGTAAGTACCTACCTACCGATCTTCATAATAATTTAACATAAAACCCGCCATGTGGTAAAGAGAAAAGATTTATTGCGACCGAACGACTTGGCGATCGGCGATCCATCTATACCTACTGCCAGTCCGCCTGCGATCGCAGTCTGTATAATCTGGTTGAAACGTCAGGCAATAAAAGGTACGTACCTGTGCATATCTACGCCGTATTTCGTGTTACTTCTCGTGTTAAAGTAATAAGGTATATATGAAACTCGAAAAGGTAACTAGGTATTAATGTTATGGCTTTATCCGTTTCAATGTGGGGACTTTGGAATTTGTGGGTAAAGGCACAGAATAGGGAAGGACTTACATACAGAACTTGCACTCCGACCTTAATTAAAGCACATTCTTTTGTTTACCTACATCCTACTAATATTATAAACGCGAAAGTTTGTGAGTATGTATGTATGTATGTATGTATGTATGTATGTATGGATGGATGGATGTTTGTTACTCTTTCACGTAATAACTACTGAATGGATTTTAATGAAACTTTACAATAATATAGCTTATACATCAGAATAACACATGGGCTACAATTTATAAAGATATTGTGTGAATTGTTCAAAATATGACGCGGCGCGACGGGAACGGGAAAAAATCCAAATTACCACGCGGAGGAAGTCGCGGGCGACCACTAGTAGAACATAATTCGAACGTTAGGGTTGTCAGTAAAGTAGATTGTTAAGCGAGTGACATAGGCCTGGTAAAGGTACCTCAGTGTCTCGCACGGAATTCAGTGCGCCTTTTAAAACATTTATAGCAATTGTTGTATTGACGTAAAACAAGGGGTGTTATAAGTTATGACGGAACTTCCCTCCACCTCGGTCGTATTGTTGAGCCAAGCAAGAGGGCATAGCATAAATACCTGTCCATCCTAAGGTTGCCTGTAAGATATTGCTTTTAGCGATATGGCCGCCCTTTGTACATCCTGTATTTTTTTGTATCCTATGATTTTTTTAATTGGTGTACATTAAAGTTTATTCAATTCAATTCAATAGCTTACCCCAGCTGGCGTGGGCCGGCTCGACTTGCGGTGTTCTTTGGGGTCTAGGCCCCTCCTGTGGAACATCGGAAACGACTGGGTGCTGCGGGGTGGCTGTGTATTCACGGAACTCGGTGTGGTTTACCTGTGGAATCCAGCATAACTGTAGAAAGCGTAAGCATCGGCATCGTGCTCTCGATGAAGTATTTGGAGCTCGAACTCAATAGCCGATGGAACTTCAGACCACATTTCCGAAGTTTGGTTACCAAAGTGACGGGGCAGCAGTCACGCGTTCGCAACTTAAAGGGGCCTAACATTACCTGGGGATCGTGCAGAGTATGGCCCTCTATGGGGCTCCCGTATAGGCGGCGAGATTGACGGCCAAGAACGTGTCTTATACAGCCCGTTGAAAACGTTGGCCGTCAAGATAATAAGAGAGAGGGTACCGAACGATCAGTTTAACCTGTGTATCTGCTGCAGCTGTCTGTCTGTGGCATAATCCCAGCGGATGGTTTGAAGCCGATGTGGTTGTGATGGATCTCACCCATAAATGAAGATCATCCGCTCTATTCTTGATGAGGGAATCTGAATCGCACGTCGGAATCTTAATTGACCAATAGCAATAATATTATTGCTATACAAAATTTTGAGGCGTATTTTAATTCAATGAGAGGTGCTTTTATAGCCGTGTAAACGAAAACTATAATTATTAGAAAACCCTAAGAATAGTTCTAGGTAGGCTTTTTTCTTATTTACGTAAAATTCCCAGTTGGTGTAGTGTGGATGATGACGTGTGTGGTCTTTCGACAAATCGTCTGTCTACAAACATTAATTGTATTACCATAATTTATTCATTTAGATAGTATGATAATACTTATGTACGCCTTAAGAATGATGCCAATTTTGCTGCCAGATTCGCAAAGCAACATGGACCAGAATGGTCCAGGTTGCTTTGCGAAAACCTACAAATTATTTGCCAGACACAATAATTTGATTGTTCCTGAAATACTCCTGGGTTATTATAAGGTTAAAAGAATTAAGGTTGCCACAGACATACTCGTAACTAGCAACTACACATATTTTATTAGAACAGGAAAAAGCTATATTGCATACCATACGCTAGGTACCGAAGTAAACTTGGACACTTTTAGTAGGTCCTATTAATAATACGGCAATTAGTACCTATACTTAGGTTTATGGTTATGTACCTACTCGTATATGAATATAATTTTATTGTGTTATATAAATATAAAGTTATGATTCACTTTGAAGGAACTTGAGTATCAGTTGTGGCCGAGAGCCTTCGACATAACACTAATAATTACCTCTTTCTTTTTATAGAATGCCATACAAATTATTTATAGCTAAGAATGCACTCATTTTATTATAATTGCACTATACTTATTCGTAAATATTGACGAAGGAAAATTTATTTGGAGTAAGCGCCAAAAAAAAATCATAAATTTTATATAGTTATTTGCACAATTTTATTCAGAAAAAAAATCTGCGTCGATTGGTCTGGACCTCATATTTTTAGGGTGAAAAAGAAAATCACTAACGCCGATTGCTTTTTGAGCAGTACCGAGAGACTTATTTGATGTAAGTCTGCCAAAAGAGAGCATTTGCGATGAATCTGTTGCTTTCGCCATTTTCGCGGTCAGCGAAATCATTCTATACAAAGACTTGTATAATTTTTCCAGGTTGATAATTTTTAACACCCAACGCTTACATCCTTTTAGTGGTTCTTATAACGGTAAACATAGTTACTATATTTTTATAATACGTATATAATACCTAGTAGTCAGTTACTGCAAATAAGCACAGCTTATGGTGAGGAGATTGCTTCTAATAGGCTTGTGACCCAAATTTCAAAAATTGATTAAATATGTAGTTTTGAATCTATATAGTCACAAAAACGTATTATTTTGATTTAAAACAATCATTTACATAGTTTATTTGCGATCTAAAAAATGTATTTAAATCGGTAACGAAAACGCTCCAATCTGTCATGGGGACAGTCACGCCATCTGGAGCCGAATCAAGGTACCTTTTGATTCGCTCACGTTCGGATGTCTTAGTAACAAGTTTAGCAAAACAAGGGATTATAGTTGTATAATCAGCCAAGTTTGCGCACAGCGTAGTCGCTATGCGGGGAGTGTCATCGCCCAGATAGCCGGTGTGGTGGTGCCCTCGCCGTGTAGAAGGGGTAGGTCTGGCACCAGCGCCAAGCCCCGGCCCTAACTGCACGGTGACTGGCATCCAGCCACCACACCTAGGCACCGCGAGAAGGAATCACTCCAGAGCACCATGGCAGAAAAACTACAGGAAGACGGACCCATTGACGACCCGGAGCTGCAGGCCCAGCGCAGCAAATTTGAGGTAGACCTCAAATTTTGCGACGCCCTCCTAAAGGTGTGCGAAAAACGGAGAAGCGGTAGACGGCATCGGTGGAAGGTGCAAGAGCCCACCGGACTACCCTTAGCTGCGGACAAGCTAGGGAAGACGGCAAAGTCCGTGGATCCCGAGAGGGAGCAACTCGCCGCCCTACTTTCGCTGTTCGCACAGCGAGTTAGGGCAGGCGAGATTAACACAACCGGAATACTCCAAGCACTGCAGCCTCTTCCCAGGAACGTATAAACCCCTGAGGGTGGTCCACTGGAACGTCGAAACCTTGAAGGGGAAAATAGGCCTGCTACGGGTCTTCCTCCGAGAGCAGTAGGTCGACGTCATGATAATTAGCGAGACCCATCTGACCGCCAACACACAACTGAAAATTCCAGGATTCTTCGTATACCGGCAGGATGAGGTCTCGCCATGCGGCGAAGCCTACCGTGGACTTGCTGTTCTCGTGAGGAGAACGGTAGTTCACCAAGCAGTCACTCCCAAGAAACTCAACTCCATGTACGCCCTAGGTGTCGACGTGCAGGTTGGCGGGAGGGACTTACGTCTCTACGCCGCCTATCGCTCACCAGGCCACGGATTCTACGAGCCCCCCCCCCCCCCCCCTCAGAGGAAGTGCTGCTGGACTTACCTTCAGACCACCGACCGGTGTTGCTGGTGTTCAGGGAACCCGTGACTATGGTCAACCCGCCAACACCGCGCCTACAGACGGACTCGGCGAAGTTTCAATACGCAATCTCCGACTACAGAAACCCACCGCTGCTGAGGACCGACGCGGCCGAGGTGGACGCCGCAGCGGAGAACTTTGCCCAGGCCATACAAAGTGCGTTGCGCCAATCCTCGAGCTCCGAACCGCACAAGGATCGCCGGGATCCTCTTCCAGCTCGTATCCGGAGGATGCTCGAGGAAAAGTGCGACGCCAAAAAGCGCTGGCAAAGGACGCGACATACTAATGACAAGGCCCACTACAATCGTCTCACAAGCGAGGTTAAGGCCACCCTGTGGGAACACAGAGGTGACGAGTGGAAGAACTTTTTACTAAATATCGAGGATGAACAGCCCTCGATACACCACCTCTGAAGGCAACTCACCGCAGAACCCCACCCCACTCGCCCTCTGTGCGGACAGGACGGCCTGATGTGCTACAAGGCCAAGGAAAGAGCCGAAGTCCTCGCGTGCAGCTTGGAGAAACAGTTCGTCCCTCACGAAGACCACGACGAGGCATTCACCAGAGAGGTAGAGGACTCTGTCCGGGCCTACCTCTCTGCACCTCTCGTCGATCCAGTGGACGAACTTTTATTTCCCCCAAAGGAGGTCGCGTCAATGTTCCGGAGAACCAATGCTACGAAAGCCCCAGGAGACGACGGGATACCCAACGCGGCACTCTAGAGGCTCCCAAGGAGACCGTTAGTCGCCGCCACGCAGTTTTTTAACGGCATACTACGGACTGGCCACTTCCCGAACAGCTGGAAGAAAGGCCGGGTCGTCGCTCTCCCCAAACCTGGGAAAGACCTGAAGAGGCCGGAGAACTACCGGCCCATCACCCTTCTCTCCACGACATCCAAGGTGTTCGAGCGGCAGCTGCTGGTCAGGATGCGGGACCACATCTGCCCGAGGCCGGAACAATTCGGCTTCCGCCAGGGTCACTCGACCACGCTGCAGCTGACTCGGGTACTTGACGAGATGGCCATGCGGATGAACAGGGGCGGCTACACGGCGGCCGTGATGCTCGACATGGAAAATGCATTCGACAGGGTGTGGCACGAGGGCCTTATCCACAAACTGTCGACGACAATCCTGTCGAGACGAGTCATCGCGGTCGTCGCGTCGTACCTGTCGCAGGGGACATACCGCGTGGCGGTCGAAGACGCCACGTCAGAGGAGAAGCCCATACGAGTCGGAGTTCCCCAGGGGAGCTGCCTATCCGGGGCCGGCCTGGTACAACATGACAGCGGGGTCGACGCGCCTCCGGCTTCATCAGCTGGAGAACACCTGCCTCCGCATGGCAGTCGACGCACCCAGGTACCTCAGGAACTCCACTATACACCTGAATCCAATATACCTGAAATGGGAGCCGATTCAGAAATTCGTAAGGAGGCTCGCTACCGGGATGTTCGGCCAAGCGAACCGCTCGGAGCTCCCACATCTGGTCGGCATAGCCCCCCTCCCAAACCCGGACATGATAGGAAATACCAAGAGAATAGCAAAACGCCCCGCTCGGGAGCTAATCCAAGCTCCCTCGAGCGGGGCCCCAGCGTCCATGGACGCATATGAGCCGCTGGCAATTCGCAGGCGCCTCACCGGCCCCTAAGTCGGTGAAAGTGCGCCGCGTATATACAAAGACCGGCTCATTTTGATGAGCCGCGTGGATCATCATTATAAGGGGCATGGCCCCAATAGTTTCCCCACCCCAGAATGGGGTGACAAGAAAAACCACGGACGAATTTGTCATGGCGCCTTGGGTGATGTCACACGTTGCGAAAAAAATCTAAATCTGTTTGACGAAGCTATCCTGAACAAAAAACGAACGAAGTTCGCTGCAGCGATTAAGCCATAAATTTGTCGTCTAATCGTAATATAAATATTCAAGCGCAAGATCGCTTATTAGTTATAGATTTTTCACGACCAAAAGGTCAAAACCGCCGTGAATATCGTGGCGCTTACGCGTTTCCTTCAACGTATTCCAAGAACATTTCACTTGTAAGGATTATACACTATAGACTGGTCACGCATAGCTTTTTACCTACGACGGAACGGAGATACTATATGCGTTTGGGGTGAGAGAATGTTTGTGCAAATACATGTTGCCATTTTGTAAAATGTATGAATGCAGTTTTTTTGTTATTAAAATCGATGACATGGTTCCTAAGAACAGATCTTCGTATATCTTATAGTCTCAGACTTTCCCATACTGACCGCTCTGAATGAACCAACATCGGTACAATGTTAGACGACACAACCTTCCACATTGCCACTTGCCTTCGGCTGGGCAATGATGCAATGATGCGGGGATACACAAGGTGTTGTGTATCCCCGCATCATTGCACCTGTGGAGTAGCTGTCGATAATCTGGGACACCATGGTCTTTCTTGTAGCAGAAGCGCAGGTCGTATACCTCGGCACGCTATTCTAAACGACATAATTCGTAGGGCTCTTTCCACCGTAGGTCTTCCGGCCGTACGTGAACCAAATGGTTTATCACGAAGCGATGGAAAGAGACCGGACGGTATGTCGTTGCTACCGTGGAAGATGGGAAGGCCTTTGGTGTGGGACGCTACATGCGTTGACACCTTAGCACCTTCACACCTTCCAAGCACATCCGGATGTGCCGCCGCTGCTGCTGCATCGGCTGAAGACCTCAAACGGCGTAAATATGCTAACCTAGCAGGTGATTACATATTTGAGCCGTTTGGTGTTTTTTTTTTTTTTTTTTTTTAATTTATATTTAGGTCGACAAATTGACGCCACTCGCCTGATGGTAAGCTGAGGCGACGTCTGGCAATTGAGGGCGACTCTCACAGTACACAGGAATACTATAGAGAGTGGCCCTCAACTTGACGACCCTGTAATGTGCCTCTTCACGCTTCGCTTAAAGAGCCCAGGGTTATATGTAGGAGGAAACACGTGCGCAGGCAGGGCGTTCCAAGCCACCATCGTTCGGCAGAGAAACGATCGTTTAAAACGCTCGGTTCTCGCGAAGACGGTTTCCACGGTATGAGGGTGACATCTCTGCCCGGCACGCGTTGTTCGGGATCGGAAGGGAGAGGGTGGGATCAGGTTGAAGAGCTCTTCAGAACACTCACCGTGGTAAATACGGTAGAACGCGGCCAAGGAAGCAATTGTTCGGCGCTGGGCTAGCGGCTCAAGGCTTCCCGTTACCTCCGGACAGTCTATAATGCGGACAGCGCGTCGCTGCATAGCGTCGAGTGCGTCCAGCAAATACTTCGCGGAGCCGTCCCAGAGGTGAGAGCAGTATTCAACGCAGGGTCTAATCTGCGTTTTGTACAGCAGACACCTCTGGTGCGGTGTAAAGAATCGCTTTACCTTGTTCAGTATTCCTAGTTTCCGCGAAGCTAGCCCAATACATCTCTCAATGTATTTTGTGTTATTGAGCTCTCGACGAACGTCTATGCCAAGGATGTCTAGATTGTCCTTCATTGGTAATATTGCATTCTGAAGAGTGGGTAGGGGAAGGAAAGGGGATTTTTTCGCTGTAAATGCACACGCCTGTGTTTTGTGGGCATTGAACTCGACCAAGTTCTCGGCACCCCATTGGGAGATACTGTCGAGGCTTCGGTCGAGATCACCCACGAGATGTCGTCTCTCCTCCTCTATCACAGATCGCCCCGCCGTAGGACGAACCGAGTAACTCCCGTGCAATGTACTGTCATCTGCATAGCAATGAATGTTCCCGAGGGAAAGCATATCATTGATATGCAGAAGAAAGAGAGTTGGTGACAGTACGGACCCCTGCATTCACTTGCAAAAAGCGAGAAGCCTGGCCATCGCAGAGGACCCGCACTCGGCGCTCGTTTAAAAAACTGGCAATCCAGCTGCACAGTTGAGGAGGTAGACCATATGCCGGAAGCCTGGAAAGGAGCGAAGCATGCCAGACCCTATCGAAAGCTTTGGCGATGTCCAGGCTAATAGCCAAGGACTCGCCAAACTTTTCCATAGCCTCACCCCATACATGCGTGACGAATGCCAGGAGGTCACCCGTTGATCGTTTTGGCCTGAAGCCATATTGCCGATCATTGATTAGCGAGTGATCCTCCAGGTATCGCATGAGCTGCTTATTAATAAGAAGCTCGAGCACCTTGCAAATGACTGAGGTGACAGCTATGGGTCGATAGTTGCCTGGATCGGATCGATCCCCTTTCTTGGGGATCGGTTGTACGTTCGCCTCCTTCCAGGCCTCCGGCACGAGGCCTGTAGAGTATGACAGGCGGTACAGACGCGTTAATACTGGAGACAACTCAGCAGCACATTTTCGTAGTACCACCGCCGGAATGCCGTCAGGGCCACTGGCTTTCCGCGTGTCGAGTGACCGCAGCACTGCCCGTACATCACATTGCCTGATAACAATATCAGGCATAGTGTGGCCACAGTTGGCGATGGCGGGGGGCTGCAGGCCACGGTCATCGACCCGGGAATTAGCCGCAAAGAGGTCTGCGAGCATGTCCGCCTTCTCTTGGGCTTTGTGAGCCAGTGATCCATCAGGAAAACGCAGTGGTGGCAGCGAGGGTTGACAAAAATTTGACTGTACGGCTTTGGCCAGTTGCCAGTATCCACGGCTGCCCGTGGGATGGGATGTGAGCTCCTGACCAAGCCGCGCGACGCGCTGGGCATCCGCTCTCTTGAAGGCCCTCTTGCTGAACCTAGTGGCCCGATTGTACGCTGCTTTGAGGCGGTTCACGTTCGGGTCACGTGCCGCCCGAGCCCTGACCCAGGCGCGATATGCCGACTGTTTTTTCTGGACAGCCTCGGCACATTCACGCCCGAACCAGGGGCGAGCTTTGCGGATGCTGGCGACATCAGTGAAAGGGATATAATATTCTATCCCTAGACTGATCTCGCCAGCAATGGCAGCAGCGCTATCCGAAGGCGCCTTCCCTACAAAGCAGCGCTGGCTCCACGGGATGGACGCAAAGTAATCGCGGAGACCGTCCCAGTCTGCCGACGAGTAGTGCCATAGTCGTCGAGTCATTTGTTCAGCACGAGCAGGCGGTGGCACTTGGAAGCTGGCGTGCACCACACAGTGGTCGGATGTGCCCAGTGGGGCGCGTACCGACACACTGTACTCGGCTGGGCGACTTGTCAGCAGTAGATCCAGCAAGGCGGGCGTGTGGTCTGACCTGTCAGGTATCCGGGTGATCCCCCGTACCATCTGGGTCAGCCCGTGGGAGAGAGCGAATGCATGGGCGGTTCGTCCCGCATGATCGGTCCTAAGGGACCCCAGCCACTCAACGTGATGACCGTTAAAGTCCCCCAGGAAAACCAGGTCAGCGTTCGGGAACCGCACCTGCGCATCGTCAGCCATCTCGCTGAGGTATTCGAAAAGCCTTGTTGTCCCAGTGTCCCCTGTGTGGGAGCGGTAGACGCACACGTAGATCTGGCTCATGGAGCCATGATCCACGTGCAGCCAAAGGACGGAGTAGGAGGGGTTCTCCAGACAGCGCAACCGGCGGCAGCAAACATCCGCCCTAACGAACACGCACACCCCGGCTTTATCGCGGAATTGTTCTTCAATGATATAGCCCGGGTAACAGAGGTACGACGTGTCGTCAGGGCGGCGTATCTGTGTCTCCGTTAGGAACATCACAGAAGGCCGTGCCGACTCCAGGTGATGGTGGACGGTATCGAGGTTTGCATGGAGTCCGCGGATATTCGCGAACTCCACCTCAAACGAAGTCAACTTTGTGGGGTTTCTAGGGGCCGCTGTGTACCGTCTATTCTCTTGTTGCACTGTCATTTTGAAATATGGGGAAGCGTGAAGGAAGGGCTCCCAAACCCCCCTGATGCAAGGCCGCCGCTACCCCACACCGCTTACCACCCGGAGCGGCGACCCCACAACAGGATTATGCGCAACATGTGGGGCAGCCTACTGGGGTGGTTGGTCCCAGGCGGGCCCCATGACTATGTTGCGGGCGGCCGCGGCAACGCCGTTGCTAAGGGTCTCCCTGGCCGGCGAATCGACCCACACCACCCACACTAGACTCAGCTTCGCCCCCACTGGACCCCTGCCTGCCTCACCATACACCGCCCCGGGCCCGGCAGTGCAGCTGCTGAACCCCTAACGCAACCCAGCCTGGGCTGGGTTACTTGGGGGGCTTTAGCACAGCTGCACGGTGGTACCCCCCCGGACCAACACTGTTGTACCACCTGGTATCCACGTAGGGGCCAAAGCCACCACATGGGTACCGTAATATACGAACCTCGTCCGTTAATCAGCAGGTGCGCCACTAGCAGGTGAGGTCGCTGGGGCCCGATAGATGTAAGAAGGGCCCCTTTGCACCCAAAACACTGGGGGTTGAAACACTGCGGTCATCCTTTATAGAGACATTGCTAAACGCCCAATCGATGCTTCTCAGTATCAGAAGGCTGGCTATTTTCTGGCCCAAAGAATAAGTATCGCCATCCAACGTGGCAACACAGCCAGCATTCTGGGAACCTTCCCAGTCGGCAATGATGCGGAGGATTTTTTAAACGATATTTTGTAATGTAAATATTTTTAGTATATTTTAATTCTTATTTATGCTTATTTCTAGTATTTATTGCATGTACGTCACTGTTCATAATGTATAAATGTATATTCTGTTTAACGAACATAATATTTGCATATATACACGTTGATTTTATTACCGTCAGCACTACGCAAAGGTTCGCTTTCGGAATAATTTTTGAACCAACTGGCAGCATTACTTTGAAAAACAAACACATTTTTTTTAGAAATCTAAAAATAAATATTTAGTTTCTAGACATCAAATGAAAACCCGTTGTAGTGGACTCACTCTCTTAAATGCTTAAGTTTTACAACGATAGTTACGGTACAGTTCGTTTTTATTCAACAATGCGCTGGCACAAAGCAAGCGTACGCCGCCGCCGGCCCCCACCTCAGCGTACCCCTCCGAATCCTCCTAGCGGCGCGACGCGCCAACACTGCGGGCTGCGGCTCGCCTGTCCAGTAGACCTCGTGACAGCGCCGGTGTCTGTTGCGTAATCGTGTGTGTCAGTGAGTAAAATGAGTTGTCAGTACGAATATTCGAACGTGGAGTATCTAGCAATGGTACAATTGTATGCCATTGCTAACCACAACCTACAAGAGGCTAGGCGATTGTACTCCCAGCCGGAGCACTTAAATGCGTTACGGCTACGAGGAGTCAGTGATCCTCAAGTGCCGACACGCGGGACCATCTTGGCTGCAACCCAGCGCTTACTCGACCACGGACAGTTCCGGACACCGTTACATGCACTAGCCCGAGGACGTTTGAATGATTATTCCCAAATGGAAGTCATCAAACCCGCGAAGAACTACGCAGTGCGATAGTGGACGCTTTTGATATTGTGAAAAGTGATAGAGACACATCGAACAAGTTGAAAGACAATCAATTAACACGTGCACGTTTGTGTATCGAAAGGAATGGACTCCATATCGAGCAGTTACTTCGGTACAGAGAACTGTAAATTAGTGTAAATAAACTGTAAATAGGTATGTAAGTTTGATTTTATTTGTAAATAGCTCCAAGTTTTTAAATACGCCTGAAATACCTCCTCGCAGTCAGTTGTAGTTCAGTGTATTTTTATTATTATTATTACATAGTTCAAAAGTCATTAAGTCGCTATTGTTAATAATAAAGTAGGTATTACAGACGGTCCTAAGCCCGTGTAAAGTACGAAGGAGAAATTGGAGTGTGTATTTTATGTTCAAGTAGGTATGTTTCGTAGTGATACTGGCCATATTGGCTGCGAGGGGTCATTGCTCCCTAACACATGATTTGCGCGGTACGTAGAAGCGCTCGAAGGATGGATATGTGTGTGCGAGACGTGCAGCCTTGAGCCTGGCGTCCGCGTCAATTCATCAATGAAATATCGTACTGCTACTAATGTTAAACTTGATCGAGTGAGAAGAATTACAGAAATGACAATTTTTTTTATTATTATCAGTACAGTAATTTAGATGTTAAAAAGGGAATCCAAATATTATTCCGAGAGCGAACCCTTTCGTCTGCTGACGATGATAAAATCAGCGTGTATATACAACGTGTTTCATATTAGTGTGGTCATATTTGACCCTCGTTACACATGCGCGTTGAGTTAACTATACGCACGGACAAAATTGCAAATACAAGTTTAGTTAAAACTTTTAAGGTGTCATGTAAATTTAATTGATTTGTTCATTTAATCGATATTTTATAAACCCAACACTACCTAGGGTCAAATTTATTCGTAAGGTTCAGTCCTCTTCGATGAATCGTAAACAACTCTTATTTCATATGCTCCTGGTACAGAATACTATTTTGTAGTAATGATAGGTTGTGGACTTTAAAACAACAAAAACTAACCGATTTCATTGTGCATGTCATCCTGGTAGATAGGTAGGTACCGTGTTCCACAATAAACACAACTAACTCACTAATATCACGATACTTAGATAAACATTATTGAATTTAATAAAAAATACACTTCCTACCTCTAATAAACACAAAACTAAAAAGTAGGTACTAAAGTAACGGCTCGAAATGTTCGCCGCCTTGATCAATGCACAGTTGGGTCCGTCGCATCATGCTGGCAGTTACATTACACAGCATGTCTGGAGTTAGACTGCTAAATGCATCAAATATTTTAGACTCCATATCTTCACGCGTGAGACATACCGCACTGTACACTTTGTTTTTGACATAGCCCCACAAAAAAAAGTCAAGTGGTGTGAGATCCGGTGACCTCGGAGGCCAAGGTATGGGACCACCACGTCCGATCCACTGGTTAAACCGCTCATCTAAATACGCCCGTACATCTCTCGCATAATGTGCTGGCGCCCCGTCTTGCTGGTACATCATATTTGTGTACAATGTTACAGGCAAGTTTTCAAGTTCGGGTTCTAAGACGTTTCTAAGGAACGCGAGGTAATTTTCACCGTTTAGCGAACTCGGTAGCACGAAAGGACCAATTAAAATATCTCCGATTATTCCCGCCCAAATGTTAACACGCCACTGATGCTGAAAGTTGTTTTCTGCAGATGCGTGTGGGTTCTGATGAGTCCATACATGTTCGTTATGTTGGTTACTGATACCAGCACGAGTAAAAGATGCTTCATCGGTCCATAAAATACGGTTCGCGAAACTAGGGGATCGTTGTGCTTCCTCTCGGTACCACTGGCAAAAGTTGAGACGTGGTACGAAATCAGCCGGTGTCAGTTCTTGGGTGTGCCTGAAGTGGTACGGATGTTGACCATCTGCTTTTAGCACGCGCCATACTCTCAAATGATTCATTCCCAGAACAATTCCAGCGCGGCGAGTACTTGTTCTGGGATTGGATTGAAAATGCTCGAGAATACTTTCTTCTTGCTCTGGTGGTACAACAGATGGTCTGCCTTCTGAGCGGGAACCTGAGTGTCATGTAAACGGTTCACCATTTTTCGGAAGCACTCCACAGATGGTAACCGCCGCCGTTCACCTTCGAGTCTATTGTCCACAAATCTTTCTCGATAAAGGCGACGAGCTTCACGCAGACTGCCATCGGCTGCCCCGACGCAAAGTATCATTTCATAATATTCACTATTACTTAAATACGCCATGATCGATTAACACAGATTACTACGTACGCCTAATATCAAAGTTTACTTGCAACTGAAAAGAAATTAGATAGTTGTAAGTGTTGCCCAAGTGCAATGTCTTATTTCCTTGAATTACGTCGTAATTTTGGTAAAAATCTAATAAAAGTACCAAGTAGGTACTTAGTTTTATTTATGAAAAAAAGCTAGTAGGTACCTAGTATAAAATAATTTAAGAGATAAATAATAACATAATTATTATTTACCATAAACACAGGATATTTCCCTAAGACCTATGAAATAAAATAAAATTGTTGAATGCCAGCGCGGCGTCGCTCGCATGATAGTATGCATGTAAATACATTTCGAAACCTACTTAAACCCATTTAAAAAAAAACCGCTTCAAGATCCGTTGCGTAGTTTTCAAGAACTAAACATACATTAGAACAGACAGACGGAAAAAGCGACTTTCTTTATCCATGTAGTCTAAGATTAGTAATTTATTACCAATTGCTAAAATGAACAAATATCCAGCATAAAAAAAGCTAATAAAGTCCCCGTTTATGAAGAACATTGCGTTAACTTGCAACACCGGAATAATATGGGTTTTGCGGTAAAATTTACGTGTTGTGACGTGTACGTCTTTGATATATGCCGACATCGCTACTGATACCTAGTTTCTTCAAAGCGGCTCCAATCAAAAAAGTGGGCGGTTCTCTTTGTAATTTTTAGGGGTCCTTAAGATACATATTAGTGAAACTGACACCAACACCTCCTACTTTTTCTGATATCCTCGTTCAACCATACAAGTTGCCACTTTTAGCGATAATGTTTTATGAACTTTTATGCATTACATTATCATGACGAATCGAGAACCTAAGTACCTACTCTTTTTTAAAGTCGGTCAAAAATAACCAAACACCTTGCAGATCATTTACTTCATGGTAAATGAGTCGAAAGAGAGTTCACGATATGGTAGTGCAGTGACAGTGGCATCCACGATCTCTCTATCCCGAAACTGAATACCTACATACTACTATACCCACCAGCGTTCTCAACAGCTACAACATAATATCTGTATATCTGTATCTGTATCGGTATCTGTGCGGAACCAATTTATAAAAAGTGTAAATTTAAGGAAGACAAGAACATAAATGTTTCTTCTCTTTTCTTCGACAGCAAATGCGTTGCTCCTGGTATTTGAGTAGGTTGACAACAAATTACGTGTGAGTTGTGACATTCACGACAATCACGTGATACATAAATTCATAGAAAAACTTCAAAAATAACATTGAGTAGGCACTCTTTATTTTGACCCCAAGTTGTGATTCGGAAACTATTTTGTATGATAACTATTGATAAAGTAACTTTATCTGTTGGTTAAAATTTTGAGTAACAACGAGACTGTCCGAATCTATTTCACTGTTTGGCAAACCTACTTGAGGTCAAATCTAGAGTTCATTCTAATCATATGTTTATTTTGTAGTGCAGTCTTAGAGCTTAATTTCAATGAGCTATCGATAAAAAGGAAAATTTATCGACTACGTCATTATAAGTCAATATTTTATTAAATTAATTAAAGACCCCGCGCAATATATTATTTAGGCCCTACCCAATGCAACCTTGAGATATGACCACACTAATATGAAACACGTTGTATATTGTGATGCAACTGTTAAAATGCCTATTTCTTTAAAACTTTCTCTAAGAGAAACTCGTGCAAGAAAAACATGGATTAAAAGTGTAAGTGAGTTTTATAACAACTTATTTTGGTGCTTCTTAAAACTCTTGCCCTCTATAATGCGGGACCAACTAACCTACTGGCAATATAATGGATGTCTAATGAACCCCTGTCTACGTGTAGTTTATGCCCTAGGGAGCTCTAGTTATCCTCAAGTGCCAATCTGACAGACAACATGACAGACAAGATTTTACCTATTTAATAATAGAAAAATGATAATAGACTCTGGCGACCCGCTCAGGGAAATATGACAATAACTACTAACAATAATGTAAAGTAATACTTTGTATAATTGCCAGTAAGCGATCCCGGTACATTAAGCAGTTGATTATAGCGGATATTATTCTTCCTGTCTAGACGTGTTGTATATCGATGTCTTCAATAACAGGTATGTAAATGTTCATCACTACTGAGTTAACTGAGAAAACCTTTAAAATTATAAACTACTTCGAAGAACTATTAAAATACCTTATGGTTTCCTCAAGTTTCGATTGGTGCAATACAAGCGCCACGTCAGGGAACCAACTCTTTTGACAACTAATCACGACTATATCCGGTTTACATAGAAACATTAATGAATTGTTCACCTAAACCATCTAATCAAGCCGCATGAACATTCATCCAATAATTTTGAGATTTTCGCGAACAGATGCGGCGTGTGGACTGTCGTATACTCATACCATACCGCATGCCTCGGTGGCACAGTGGTATTATATGATGCGACTGCCCTCCTTGAGGTCCCAGGTTCGATTCTGGGTCGAATTAAATACTTGTGTGATCCACAAATGTTTGTTTGTAACAGAGCTTCCATATCGCCCTTGGTTTATGAAGGTCAAATGGCAGTCACTCCACGGAAAATATTGAAGTTCAGCCGCATCGCAAGCTGATGTATGTACTCGTAGCATATGGACATTATTTTACAATAGTTATTTTGTGGTTTTGACGATTTTTAATAATAATTGTTTGTATAGGTACTCCTCATATCATTGTATATAATTAATTGCTTTATAACCAAAAATAAACCCTAACACACGTGGCTGTATATAATATGTGGAAGTACATAATATTGCCTTCCCAAGGTTTTCCTCCTAGATAATGCTGAGCTGAGAACATTTAAAATTCTACTTATAATTTTGCTAACGGGAATCCAATTCTATAAATGTCTGAGAATTAATTGTTTCAATTTCCGAGAAGCCACCACCACATTAAGACTTTAGGTACTTGATATTTAGCCTTATTTAAAAGTAGGCACCTACTTCTCGTATTTTCCCGTTAGTGACAGGTTCACAAGACGTCATGGCTATTGGATGTTCGTACAAAACACACGTAAACCCATCATTTAATTTCATTGGAAAGACTATAATTATGTCGTTGCTACCATGAAAGATGGGAAGGCCTTTGGCGTGAGACGCTACATGCGTAGACACCTGAGCACCTTCACACCTTCCAAGCACATCTGGATGTGCCGGCGCTGCTGCTGCATCGGCTGAAGGCCTCAAACGAAAGCGTAAATATGCTCACCTAGCAGGTGATTAGATATTTGAGCCGTTTGGGGTTGAGACACTGGGGTCATGGGGTCCGAGTGCTCGCCGCCTTTATAGAGACATTGCTAAACGCTTAATCGAAGCTTCTCAGGACCAAAGGCTGCTATTTTCTGGCCCACAGAATACGCTATCCAACGTGGCAACATTCAGCATTCCCAGTCGGCAATGACGCGGAGGATTTTTTAAACGATATTTTGGAATGTAAATATATTTAGTACATAATTATGTATATTGTAAATAAATATTATTCATTCGTTTCATTCATTTTTAGGGTTCCGTACCCAAAGGGGAAAGGGGTACCCTTACTAAGTAATACTGAGACTTCGCTGTCAGTCCATCCGTCTGTCTTGGGCTGTATCTCATAAACCGTGAGAGTTAGAAAGTTGAAATTTTCACTGATGATGTATTTCTGTTGCCTCTATAACAAGAAATAATATAATATTTAAACGTGATTTTTTGCCGTTTTAGTACGAAACCCAATGTGCGCGAGTCCGACTCGCACTTGGCGGTTTTATCCTTACTGATCACCATACGAGTACTATAACACCATACTGATACACCATATCTGATACCATTCTGATCTTTGATGACCAGTTTAGTATTGACCATCTGTCGTCAAAGTAATAATGTCACTGACAGTCAATAAAAGACGCCCTCTTATTACGACGTCACCGTACGAGTGTAACATTCCGCAGCGTTCAGGTAGTCCACCTGTCCTTATCGTTAATGTCCCAATCATTGACATAAAGAAACCCTTGCTTTATCATCTCAATAGTGAAATCATTATTATTCAGATATAAAGCGGTAAGATACGAGCAGTAGGCGCCTATATGTATAGGCGGAACAATGTCGCTTTTGTGTCAATGATAGTAGGTATTGTTACTAAAAATACAATAAATACATCCGTTTGCCGGTTAGGATATATTTGACCGAGCGAGTGAAACGTCTACATTTTGAGATTGGACAATTTTACTTTCGTCCGTCTGTCTGTACTGTATATGTGTTCCGAGCTAGCAGCAACAGTTTTTATCCGATGTTCACGAAACTTGCCACAAGTGTTGCTTGATTGTAGTACATACAACTTTTTCATTGTGAGCTTTTTGGATTTAGGGCAAAATACTCAGAGTATAATAATTGCACACCTCTGCCTACCCCTTCGGGGAAAAAGGCGTGATGCTATGTTATGTTATGATAATAATACTCTACACATAATAATACTGCTTCGGTGGCGTGGTCGGTAGTGCATCCGCTTTCGACGCCAGTCTCTGGTTCGATTCCCGGTCGGGAAAAACTTTGTGTGAAGACAGATACGTTTGTACCGGAGTCTGGAACAGCCTTTTAATATTTCACTTGACAAGTTTTAGTTACAAATAATGATAATATCACTAGCGCCTTTTCCATACATAACGACGAAGTTTTAGGTTCGCGGTTACGACTATAGATCGAAAAACAAAGTACATGCATTCACATGTATAACACAACCCTCGCTGGCGCAGTCGGGTAACAAGTCAAAGCTATATATATTATTATGAAAAATTAAAATATCCTATTTATTATCCTCGTAGGTTCATCCTCGTAGGGCATTATCAACAAAATTAACCTTGGGGATTTTACCAGATTTTAATTTGTATCATTTATTGTGTTACATAATTTATATTGCAAGTACATGAGTATATCACAATAACATTATTGTACTATACTATGTTTATGAAGTCAATTTGGATATTCCATATTATTTTACTATTATGTAGCAAGTGACATACTTCTAAATAATTTCCTTTCAGCAAAAAACGGGTGTTTCCTTTGAACCGACAATAAGCATGTAGGTATGTACCACCAAATTTATTTTGAAATTACAAAACAGTTGCTAGTTTTTATTAAATTCATTCAGCCATTTTGGACATAACCCATTATATGTGTACCCGGTGACGGCAATAGGCTTGCCCCCTATTACGTGGAACTAAAAATACTGGCAAATTGTGGGTGTATAATGCACCTCTGCTTACCCTTTCGGGGATATAGGCGAGATATGTTTGTGTGTGTGTGTGTGTGTGTGTGTGTGTGTACCACGGTTCATCGGTCTAAGGTAAAAGAAATATACGTTCGAAAAAAAATATTAGTACGAGTACATAATGTTGATCCCTCTTAATAGGGGCGCAAGCTTTTACTAAGCTCTATATATCATTAGAAAAACAATAACCATCCTGTAATCCAAACCTTAAATTCCTACAACCTGCCTATATATACAATCTCTACAGACATACCTACTGAATAAGCAATGGTTAATAAGTTGCTCTCCACGAAATAATATTATAAGTAATCTCAGGAACAGCTTCACCACAGCAGATGTTGTATTTGTGTTCCTTTTTTTCTTTATCTCGAAGGTGCACACCTGTTGAGCATACGGTGACTGCACCTGCCGCATTATGTAGCGTAGCAATGTGGACAAGGTGTTTTGTAGAAACTCGTGAAGTTCTGTTCGCTTTACTTACTAGGTAGGTACAATATTTTCTTTACAACTTCATTGGCAACTAGCAGTTCGTCGTTCTTTTCATAATAATATTTTCTAATTGAAAAATATGGCATGTGTTATTCTAGGACAATGTATGGACTAAGTGAGTCTTTCCTTTACAATCATAAAATACAAGTCTTTTAGCTTCAAAACCAGTATCTATGAAATACATTTTGATTAACTATGGTTATTCATTTACAACTTAGGTAGTATAATTAAGTATAATATAATATAGTATAATTAAGAATTAACAGTGTTCTCACATAGAGACACAATCACGCGTGCAGACTTCATATTACCTCAATAGTACCAATAGTGTCGTCAGTGGATCAGCATGTCCGCCACTTGGCCTCTGAGATTTTGATGGAAGATGGAACCCTCTCTTATACGCTTTATTCTCAACATGTTTAATCTGTTGTGATTAGGTATAATGTGGTTGGTTTGTTAGTACAATTGTGATATAACAGTGATTTAGGTCATTTGTCATGTTGATAACGTTTATTTAACTGATTGTAATAATTATTTATTTAATCTATATCACGCCGGTAATGTAGGTTGTAGGTAAACATTGACTTCCATATTGAGTACTACAGTTCACCAGTAGTTGCACATAATATATGTATGTACTAGTAGATTCGGAATCTTTACGATTTTCAACCGACTTCCAAAAAGGATGTTTTTTTTAATTGGTACGAGTAGCTCATATCTCTGGACTAGGTAAAACGATTTTTATTTGGTACGAGTAGCTCATATCTCTGGACTACGTGAAACGATTTTTATTTGGTACGAGTAGCTCATATCTCTGGACAGGGTGAAACGATTTTTATTTGGTACGAGTAGCTCATATCTCTGGACTAGGTGTAACGATTTTTATTTGGTACGAGTAGCTCATATCTCTGGACTAGGGGAAACGATTTTTATTTGGTACGAGTAGCTCATATCTCTGGACTAGGTGAAACGATTTTTATTTGGTACGAGTAGCTCATATCTCTGGACTAGATGAAACGATTTTGAATTTTTAAATTACTTACTAACCGATGATATTTTACTTATTAACCGACTTCCAAAAGGGAGGTTCTCAATTCGACTGTATTTTTTTACCTCATATCTTTCGACTGAGTGAACCGATTTTTTTTAAATGAAAGCTACTACTTCCGAAGTGTTTCCATTTCAATTTGGTCCCATTCCGACACTTATTTGGTCCCATTTCGCTCATTTGAAGTCGGTTGTTGCGTCAATTTTTGATGTATTTTTATTACAAAAGTTTATTTAGTTGAAGAAACGTTCTCCAACTGACCAATGTTGTGAGTTGGAGAACCAAGGTCAGTTCTCTGGTCTTGGTCAGTTGGTAGAACGTAACCTATGACTATATTTTTGTTAAACAAATGAAAAATGCTTGCAATTTTAGATTCTTGGGTTCAATCTCCAGTTTGATATAATGTTACTTAGTTGATCTAACGAAGTAATATTATGTCAAACTGGCATATAATATTTATTTGAGTTTGTTGTTTTACGTTTATTATGTACTTACCTACGTGTTTATAGATAAAAGTATTATGTAAGTATCGTTCATTTTATTAATCAAGTTCTAATACCACAAGCTCCAATTAGTTTGAAACTAGATTGCGTTGTGTGTGAACGTCTTCACAAATTTAATTTAAAATCATACAATATATATTATCACTCAATTATTTGTAGTTGCTTTTAGAATATTTTATCCAAAATCTGTGCTTCCATTTTTGCTGCACGTATCTCTATCATTACTCACACATGAAAAGTGTGTACGTGTGCGTTATTCGGGACACACGGCCCAAACACAAAAAATCTGTTTCTTAGCCCACGCGCAGGCTCAACAGGCATATTTATAATGTCGAGCAGGTGTCGCTGGTTCATTTCACGTCCAGCTTTTTGGCAGTGAACTTGTCTGGACAAAAATAATTTGTGTTATCTGTATTAATGACCAGTCATTTAGATTGTGTGTTGTGTAGGACATGCTGGTGACTATAGTAGCTTGAATGTGTGTGTGTGTATGTGTATCTGTAGTGATCAGCTGGGCTTCACAACCTGTATTAAAACAGGTAAGTCATATTATACGAATTGATTTTGATATTAAATTTACATTAAAATGTCGTTTAGCCATATTTATTCATAAGTGGTTTATTTGTTCGACCATTTACAATTTATTTATTCGGTACCTACAAATTAAACATTATAACAAAGTGTATCAACACTCCAACAAAGCATGATATATGTTTGTTTGTATCAACTGTGGCGCTCAGATTCTCTGATTCTCAGATCTAAATTCGCAGAGAGGATATATTGCGTCGATTCTGACTATTTGACAGGTCAAGCGAAGGGGTTTCGTCCAAATTTACCCCAAATTTCCAGGGGAAATTCCCCTTTGGAAATGCACATAGGAATAACAGCATCAATCCTCGATAGGTTAGACAGGGGCCCAAAACAACATTAGTTAATGTTATCACAAAGTAAATAATGAACAGATTTGTAATAATACGTGACATTGACGTCAAATGTTATCGGTCGGTGTAGAGATTAGAGCAATGTCAGATTGGATTTGAGACTATAACGTAATGTGTTCGTCGTTCACGAGTTCATTGTTGTTGTTAAATTGATTGGTGGGAACACAGGATTAATCTTACACATACTCGTATACTTGCATTTTACAGCGGCTTTAGCATGTGATTTAAGCCGGCAAGGTCGGTACAGTACTGACATGATCTCACCCCAAATACTTAAACTTGAACAACTACAACTACTACAAGTCGTCTACTAGTAATCATATTGGTTATTTTTTAGGTTATATATGTATGTATGTCTTAACAAAAATTAATAATAAAAGTATTACATAACTATCAAAGTTTGTTATTGGGAAGTTGTCATTTGTCAAACACCTTATCAAACTAACTGTCAATCAATAACTTGATATCTAAGATAATCTAAGACAATCTAGTTGTAACAAGACACTAAAGCTTTGGAGCTTTGATTCAGGTACTTGTACTTGTGTCGTTTCAATTTAGATACAAACAATTTTTTGAAATACAAATTATACATATTTACTATTAAGTATTTGCAAATAAATCTACCAATATTGAACGCAGAAGTTTATCATATCAAACAAAACATTATGTGAGTCAATATCTTACCCATTAGTAGTACAATGAGTTATCTCTTAATCGAATAGATGACCGCTAGACATACCCTGTCCTTGTTATAGCAACAGCTACCGCATACTGAACACTATTCAAAACCTTCCAAAGCAATCGTTTAGCTTAATACTTCCTGTTCAATACTGGCTTATGCACGTGACTGTATTTCTATAGCCTTATTATGTCTGGCTTTCTATAAACTATAGATTTTGGCACATAAAGCTGCAAGTAATGTAGGTATTGTGTTGCAATTTTTGGTTATCTTTTGACTGGTTCACGTACAAATCCTATTATGACTATTATTAAACTTGAATAGTCAAGAATGGCGAATGCATTATCCAGCCCACTTTTTTTGTACGCCTTCACGCACAAATCCTTCGCTCGGAATTTGTAGATAGATCTATCGGGATATTAAATATTTACCTATTTTATTCTGTTTTTTAGTTGTTTTAGCTGTTGTTATAGCGGCAACAGAAATAGGTACATCAGCTGTGAAAAATTCAACTGTGTTACTACTCGTATTACGGTTCATGAGATATACAGGCTGGTGATAGATGGACATATGGTCGAACCTTGGTAATAGGGTCCCGTTTTACACTTTGGGTACGGAACCCTAAACATGGAACAGTTAGTTATCTGTGACAGAGGCTTTTAAACATTCATATTTTGTCATAGCAGATATCAGACAAAAGAGAGTGACCTTCTCAATATGCATACATTGTCACTTCTAAGGTACCATTTTGGTTTACCATGCTGTGTGACTTGCAGTCTAGCACCTGCTGGCGATGTCATTTCATTGTTATTCATAATAACAAAGTAGATTTGTGACCAACTTCACAAGTGGTAATAGTACCGTTAGAACACTAATTACACGGGTTAAGAAATACGTTTAAGAAATTTTATACCTTTAATATCTACCTGAACCTGAACCGAACTTCGTACCATAACATTATAGGGTCCAATTGTTGTTCAAACCATCGCAGAACCTATAAGAATATAAAAATACAAAAAACGTCCAGCCATTTAGGAGACGATACAAGTTAGCTTTCTCCCACAACCTTATTTTCTACATTTGCCTGGTTTCACCCATGCGCAAGTGCTGGCTGGCATTGCCCCATATTATTGTCTATTTTGTAGGTAAGTCTCAGGTATCTTCTATACAACTACTATGGCACCAAATATCGGGAAACTTGCATTGATCTAACTAATTTGAATGCAATTTATCAATGACGTTTATTAGTATCCCTATCAGCTGCCGGTAAATTGTCAATATTTTACCATTTACCATAACCTAAAAAGGATGTGCGCAACACATCCTTTTTAGGTTACTTTAATATACTTCCTCATCTTATCAGCTGGATTCTGTAATAACTAAAATTCTACGTCATTGTTATATCCTTATTACGTAGGTACCTAAGTTGTATCAGAATGTTGTGGGTTTTGGCTATCTCCTTCGTGCGTGTTCCTTTTGTACGTACCTTATTATGGTATTTGTTATGGAAATCCGCAACACCACAAATTATATTAGACGACGTGTGATATTTGGTTAATTATACTTAATGTGTTTGAAACAAACATGGTAGGTCGCGGTCCTTCTTTCGCGATACCTTCTTATACCGCTTATAGACGATATAAACTATAATAATGGCGTCATGGCGTCATATAAACTATAAGCCTTTACACCGCACCAGAGGTGTCTGCTGTACAAAACGCAGATTAGACCCTGCGTTGAATACTGCTCTCACCTCTGGGACGGCTCCGCGAAGTATTTGCTGGACGCACTCGACGCTATGCAGCGACGCGCTGTTCGCATTATAGACTGTCCGGAGGTAACGGGAAGCCTTGAGCCGCTAGCCCAGCGCCGAACAATTGTTTCCTTGGCCGCGTTCTACCGTATTTACCACGGTGAGTATTCTGAAGAGCTCTTCAACCTGATCCCACCCTCTCCCTTCCGATCCCGAACAACGCGTGCCGGGCAGAGATGTCACCCTCATACCGTGGAAACCGTCTTCGCGAGAACCGAGCGTTTTAAACGATCGTTTCTCTGCCGAACGATGGTGGCTTGGAACGCCCTGCCTGCGCACGTGTTTCCTCCAACATATAACCCTGGGCTCTTTAAGCGAAGCGTGAAGAGGCACATTACAGGGTCGTCAAGTTGAGGGCCACTCTCTATAGTATTCCTGTGTACTGTGAGAGTCGCCCTCAATTGCCAGACGTCGCCTCAGCTTACCATCAGGCGAGTGGCGTCAATTTGTCGACCTAAACATAAAAAAAAAAAAAAAGCGGCGGTAATGACCGATGGAGTTGTAAATAAAATGACTACTACTATTAGAAATAGATCTTGTCATATTAACAAGTTGGTACCTACAGTTTCGAAAATTACCTACGATAATACCTCCACTGGACTAATATGGTAAACTTTTGAGCAAATTAGCTTAATAATGTAATAATGAAAGATTCTCTTTACTATAACATGAGTACAGTTTGCTCACAATCTACTTTACCTGAGCTCTTAGACCCTATGGGAATCCTAGTATCTGTAATGTTTCCCTACACAAGGAGAACCAGTACTATTGCTTTGAATATTCTATAAGCAAACCTAAAAGGCACTATAAACATTCAACTCTTGTATCCTTATTTCAATTGATCTCTTTTTACAGTAACAAATGGGCACAAAAAGGCTCCATTAACTTATTTGGTCCAAAGTCAAGAAAAATATAATCAACGTGCGCAAAAACTGTAATAGACTCCTATTATGTGAGACCAACACAGTGATTAGCGAATTGTGTGTGAATAAATGCCCCTGTCTACTAACTTCGGGGTTATATAGGTAATTCTGTGCAAAGTAACATTGCAGACACTAATGCAATCGAAGTAATTAGATGAAGCTCGGCAGAGGGCGCCACTCATGATGATACACGCGTATCAAATTACATAATACCGTTTTCCGGTTCTATTGTAGTTATTATTAAATAATAAAAACTGTAGTATTGTTTTATTGTACCAGGAAAACAAAAACAATTAGTATTTATTGCTAATGTTGGCGTTATCATTGGATGGGATTCCCTTTAACCTGGCGATGAGCCTACACCGCTCGCTACAGCTGTTATCTTTTCATGTGCGCTGTTTTCAGGGAAACATTACAGATACTAGGATTCCCATAGGGTCGAAGAAATGTCAATGAATGAATGAAACAATCACAGTATATTTTATTAATAGGTACACAAGAAACAAATTTGAGCCGTTTGGTAGAAACGCTGGGACCTTGGGGTCCGAGCGCTTGCGGACTTTTAAAAACCATCTCGATACTTATGATCCACTCTTCCGGGAACAATGCTAATCTGCGACGATGCGGAGGAGTTCTTTGACGTCTGTTTATACACATGCAGATTTTAGTGTGTACTTTTAGTATAGTTTTTAGTAAGTGTAAATAGTATTTTATTGCGCATAATATAAAATCTGCTAATCTCAAAATCTGCATGGTGTGAGGTAAAATGGCTGTGTTCCACTGTCGTAACATTTTTATTTTGTGTTCTTAAAGGGTAGTAATAAACGGTCGCTAGTACTTCTTATAATATGGTCCCTTTTAATGATTAATTTTCTTCATTGCTTCAGATTTCTGAATTACCCAATTCTAAATCAGTTCAAACCCCAGCAGCCTGCTTGTATTTACAAAAGTTATTTATTTAACTGCGTTTCAGCAGTGATTACACAAAAAAAACTGGTCACGTATAGCATTTTTCTGTGATTCTTTAAATATTGTATTCGTATGATGCATGCATCGTTGTTGGAAGGTATTTAAATCTGGCAGAGAATATTATTCTGGGGCTAACACACAATAGCCATTGAATGACCTACGCGCCTGAGACTGAATTGCGGTTAGACGCTTCATTCCTTACATAAATACTTCTAACTTTCACTCAGTAGATTATTTAACTACAATGCAATCTATTACTTTGACCATAATCTCGACAAAATTATGAGATGTGGCAACCTTCTTTAAAATGGAATGAAAACAATAGTAGTGAAAACGTTACATAAATACATATCATCAGCCTATATCCTCGTATGGGGTAGGCAGAGGTGCATAACACACTCATACTTTATCAGTAATTTTTTAGGTCCCCACGTAACAGGGGACAGGCTATAGTCCTTACCGGGCACTATATTTCAAAGCCACTTTGTAATCCCACAGCCAGATCAGACTGATGTTACATAGGTACTGTGAAGGTGCCTGCACATTCGCATACGACCTCATTGAGTTTATTGTAAATTTGTATTGGCTGAAGAAATTGGGATTCGAGCGAGGGCCGTGGCGGGCACCTCAGCTCCGATAGAAGAATTATAAAAGTGTAACATATGTAATAATTGTTCAATACAAACAGTATCGGGGAAACCGAATGCTTTTAATTCCAGTAGATAAGATCCCTAGAACTTATACAAAACGTTATTCAACGTTACAGTACCTACCACTAAATAGAATCTCTGTAGTCCGAACATATCATTCCGTTTTAAATTAAATTGCCTACAAAAGACTAAGTAGGTACCTGCCAAATTACAGAAAGTCATACTTCGATGACTTCCTTAACAAAATTGAATGCATATCAATATGTTACTTTATGTATGACTCTTTAATCGTTCCACTTATGGAGGCAATTTTATACTTCCCTTTATCCTGGAATTCCTAATTAATTAACTATAATACATTTTCCTTCTAAATTGAGTATAAATTCGCGAGCTCTGTATTCATCTATTACATTTGGTTCAAACAGGAAACGGGGAGCATCGCGAACGACTGAAGACGTTTTCAATAAATATGATGAGAACTAGTCACAATGGCTCCAGATGCTGAAGACTTTGAAACTGTGAGACTGAATGTTGAACAAGTTCCTATACACCATGGTAGGAGGATCCTGTCCAACGAACCCGAGCCAGCTACAGCCTGGACAGAGAACGAGGAAGAACGACCTACTAATAACACTAGCAATACAGGAGAGAATAGAAGACTTTTGCCTAGTCAATACCCACCTAAACATAAGTCTCGCATACAATCCGGTCTGACATTAGGAGTACATGCTTCAGGCAAATACATCAAGTGCCCACAGATTAACTTCGAGAAGAAGTCACTGTCGCAGTTTGAGAAGAGAAAACAGAAAATCATAGCGTTATTGAAACCGCCGTACTTTATCTCATGTGTGATAATCGCGATTGTAAGTATTTTATTTTTGCTAAAAGAAGACAGAATTTCGCTCCCTTACCCCCCTTGGCCTTTATTCAGTAAAAGTCAGTGGCAAAACTATCACGTGGATTAGGTAATTGAATTGCATGGTTCTAAATCCCAAATTTTAATGTAGAATCATTTTTTAGTCTGATTCTTCATGGGTTAGACGAACGATCTGGTGTTGTGACTTATTTGGTTATACTCGTAAGCTAAAACTCTAAAGACTATCGATAACATAATGACAGGTTATCAGTCACTACGATTAATTTGAAACGTTTAATAACAACATTCCAATTTAATAATATTCCATAATAACATGCATAACAACAACGAGAAATTATATTGATTTATAACGTATATTTCTTTATTTTTTTCAGGTTTTTGTCCATATGTGGAGTACAGATCGTATTCGCTCAGCGCTAGAGTGGTCACCGGCAGAATTCCTGCAGGAGCCATGGAGGCTCTTCACATACGGGTTCGTCCACGCCAACATTTCTCACCTTGCCCTCAACGCTATCGTCGCTTTAGCTGTAAGTATTTAAATACCTGCTGAACCTGTTCGTAGTAGTTTTAGCTCTGTAAGCTGTTAATAATATTTGGAATGGGTTTTAATTCTTCAATAAAATACAATTTTACTATATTTTTACAGGTTGGTTGGCTACTAGAACGTGAACAAAGTTGGTGGCGTGTGCTCAGCGTGTGGTGCGGGGGCCTGGCAGCGGGTGCGCTCGGAGCCGGCGTCATGCAGCCAAACGTACCCGTTGTAGGTGCATCAGCTGCGGTCTATGCGCTCCTCACCTCGCATATAGCTAATGTTTGCTTTAGGTAAATACACATCTAATGTGAATAAATGGGTACAAAGTCAAAATCCTAAACTGTATTTAATAATTTTTATCACAAACCAGTAACAAACATTTTTCTCTGCTACAGATATGGACACGTCTCTCTATGGTGGTTCAGGCCGCTAAGTGTAGTAGTACTGAGTGGGTCAGACCTGTGCTGGACCCTGCTGCGGGACTCGCCTGCAGAAGCACGCCAAGCTGCAGCTCACACCGCCACCTCTCAGGAATATGTCGCTTGGTCTGCTCATATTTTGGGTGCTGCCGTCGGAATACCACTTGCGTTCATAGTCTTCACTGGTAAGAACTTCATCTTTTATGACTGTAATTTATGACTAATTCCAATAAATGATTCACACAAGTAATTACTTACTGTGACTAATAAGATCTGTTTCTTTTTCGCAGGTGAACACTACAACAAACCTTACGTAATTGCGTGTCGTGTGATCTCGGCATTAATACTTACGACAGGAGTCATCTTAGCTGCTTTCCATTACACGATGAACGCTGAAGACAGACATATCTCCTGGTACACCAGACTGCATCAGACCTGAAGTGTTGGCTGCCGATTAAGGAACCAATTCTACTGTTGCGCCTTGAAAAGTGCAATTAGTCATCCGTCCTTTCTAAAAAGATTGATGTATTTACAACCTTTGTATTTTGTTGCAAAGAATGTAGACATGATAAGATTTAAATGTTTTATGCTGTAGTCATAAGCATTATGGATACGAATTTAAGAACTTGAAGATAGTATTCCGCCTCTATTTATATGCATTTTACATCATTATGAAGATATTTATTATAAACCCTACTTACAGTTAACGATTGCTTTGATTAATCGTTGGGAAATCTGGATTAATATTTGTAATAATGCTTGCCCAAAATGACGTGGGACCAACTACTAGCAAAATGGTGGTGACGGCATCTGGCGCGTAATGCACCTCTACCTACCGCCTCGGGGATATAGATGTGATCATAATGTTTTTATATCTTTGTACATATTTTCAAGGAATAATTTATAGTGATGCTGCCGGTAGTGTTGGCTAGTACTCGTATGGTTGATATTGTGTATTGTGACAATCTCAGACTAAAAGAATAACTAATGTTATTATTATATTATTATTAACTAATACTAATGTTATTCTTTTAGTCTGAGGTGACAATGTTGTAATTTGTGCGTCGTGTTGTTGACGTAGGTACTTACCGTTAATTGCTTCCACTGAATATAATGTATTGATTTCTATGAAATTTACAGTTGTTTTGTATCAAAACATTGACATTTTGTGTCTAGTGATATTTGTAAGCTTATATTATGTAAAAAATAGTTTCAAAGCATTACAGCAAGGAACTTTTATTTAAGGAATCGTGTTGGTTATTTTCTAACAGTTTTTATTAACAGATCTATCAGTAACATTGAGAAGACATTGATTATTGAACCATTGTAAAACACAATTGTAACTTGATAGTATATATGATAGTATAGAATCATTTACAAAAATAATAAAAGGATCTGAGTTGGTACTTAATGATAACTAACGTAATTCTGAACGTAAAGTGAAAAGTAGAACAGCTTTGATGATGCTGCTACGGCAAAACTGGTCCAATTTTACGTAATATATCAGTGAAATATGTGTATAAGTATGATGTTCAATGTACGTAAATTAAAAGAGTAATTAGAGTAACAAATCGTTACTTGTACTTATTGTAAGAGCGTCTTTCTACTAGTTGCCGATAGCTACACCGGACCAGAGGTGTCTGCTGTACAAGACGCAGATTAGACCCTGCGTCGAATACTGCTCTCACCTCTGGGACGGCTCCGCGAAGTATCTGCTGGACGCTCTCGACGCTATGCAGCGACGGGCTATCCGTATTATAGATTGTCCGGAGGTAACGGGAAGCCTTGAGCCGCTAGTTCAGCACCGAACAATAGCTTCCTTGGCCGCATTCTACCGTATTTACCACGGCGAGTGTTCTGAAGAGCTCTTCAATCTGATCCCACCCTCTTCCTTCCGATCCCGAACGACTCGTGCCGGGCAGAGATGCCACCCCCACACAGTGGATAGCATGTTCGCGAGAACCGAACGTTTTAAACGTTCGTTTCTCTGCCGAATGATAGTGGCCTGGAACGCCCTGCCTGTGCACGTGTTTCCTCCCACATATAATCCTGGGTTCTTTAAGCGGAAGAGGCACGTCAGTAGGTCGTCAAGTTGAGGGCCACTCTCAATAGTAATGTGTGCTGTGAGAGTGGCCCACAATCGCTAGACGTCGTCACGACTTACCACCAGGCGGGCGGCGTCACTTTGGCGAACCAAATATAAAAAAAAAAAAAAAAAAAGCTATCGTTGTTTGGTTGATTAGTACCTATACCATAGAATAGTACGCTTGCCTGTACTTCTTTAGTATACGGTGTACCTTAAAACAATGTAAAGGGTTTGGCCTACCTCTCATCACTGAACATTACAGCATTATCCATTACAGAAGTCCTTATAATAATCAGATCAGATGATGAACTATTTGTGAATTGCATTTTTTTTGCAGTCGTAACTAATTTTAATTTGCAACCGTCTAATCAAGGTTTAGTTTAACTAGTGGACAGCGGCTCTTACTTCGTAGAATTCATGAAAAAAGATCTTCCTAATTTGCTATATTTATGTTATGATTGTTACCAAAGAGATCAATTCTAGTCAAGAACTTTATAATAAATGCATAATTCTTAATATTTGTTTTATTGTCATAATTGCGTTTCATTTCTAGTTTTAAAAGCAGTTTTTATTATTTGCACTCAAACAATAAATTATAAATGGATGAAATCCGCAATGGTCGTACATTAAGTCCGACAGGGCTCCGAGTTTGATGATGATACTACATAGGGGAACGGGGGGGGACCTACGTATACAAGCAACTGGGCAGACTAGGCGCGTGTTGTTCATATGAGAATGAAAATGAAAACAAATATAAACCGCCAAGTGCGTGTCGGGCCACGCATTATATAGGGTTCCGTAGTTATCTATTATAGGCTCTGTAACTCCTACACTAACAAATTTATCTGATCTGTTATAGTTTTCCTTCAATTCATATTCGGGATATTATTTACCATGTAACGTACTTATTCATATTATTTATCTTTTCGAGACAAACGCGTAATTTTATATTTAATATGGCGGGACGTTTCGACTGAGTTACATCGGACCGTGGTCACAGGCTGACTGGTGTAAGTCCGCTTTTTGTCGACATCATCTGAGGATTATGTAACTCAATCCAGTGGTAGTAGTAGGATCGTTGTGGTGCGCATAGTTAACGAACTAGAAAGAGGATGGACATATATTACTAAACTTTTTCTCCATCAACCGCCAAAACTTCAGTTCATCCGCGATCATGGCGCTTGCAACCACTTGGCCTGCGTACCCCGCACTGCCCCTACCCTGGGGCACGACGAATGAGGAATGGGTGGGTTTGAACGATGAATGGGTTTTACGGCAATTCAGTAAAAAATACAAGTTGTATTTGCAATAGTTAGTATTTAAGTCGACAGAGCGACCTGTATTTGTATTTTCAAAATTGTGATACAATCGAGCATGTTCACAAACAATAAACAAGAGTGGATTAGAAATGTACTACTTTTATTTTGACAAATTGGTCACCGGCTGGAACAATGAGGAAAAACTGTTCACATTACAGATGAGACCCTTATAAAGCACCTACCACATGAATGGTACTTACCGACATTCCATATATTAACTATCGGTGCAAATATAGCTAAAACGTTTGCCATATCTAGATATGGCAAACGTTTTAGCTATATTTGCACCGATGATTTGACCTTTATTTGACAATATACATAATCGTATATAGGTACTATGAGAAAGAACAATTTATAAATAGTCCAAACATGCAGCTCGAGGATACTTGTGAGTTTCGTAAAGTCAAAGTTTTACTATTATTTAATTAAACTTTTGTGCATCTCATAATGTTCATGCTAATTATTGTTGCTGAATCTCAAAAAAATCGAATGTAAATATAATTTTCTTACCAACTTTCACATGCGTATCCACGAATGTCACACAATTTACACAAATTTCGATTATCGTAACTATGTTGTTTACTTGTTATGTTATTTATTAAACCCATATCATTTTAATAAACTGTTAAAGAATGATATACTTAAATTAAAAAATAAAACAATTTAAAATCTACTTTAATTTTTCTAATATTACAACTATGTTATACACAATCTAAACTAACATATTATACTGAGGCTCGTACATTTAAATGTACTCGTAAGGAAAGTAAATGCACTTTGATAATGTATACAGTGAACAATGCATCTACATGGTACACTGAAATCTGAATCTATGGTAGGTACTCTAAATCATAATTATGAGATCAATACCGGATATTTTGAATAAATAAATATTACTAAAGTATTTCAGAGAATATTAACAATTACTACAAGACCTATTAGATTACTACAATACAATCAACATTCTATAAATGCTATTTATACATGGGGCACACTAAAAGTTTTGCACTTCTAGCTAATCGGAACTATTTGAATTTCGAATGTTATATTTTTTTAAACGTTGCAACCTTCTTAGTAATAAAAAAAAACAATTGTCGGGAAATCATTTGTCAATTGTTTTTTATCACACATCAAAGTTCTACGTATGCAACGAAAATGGAATTAAGTCGAAACGGTTTTAGAGCGATGATTTTTTATGATTTTAAAAGTTCTCTCTCTCTCTCTCTCTGCAAGACTGTGCCGCTCGTCTTCAAAATGCTTTTGGGAGAGAAGCACCTTGTTTGAGCACCGTGAGGCGATGGTTTGCTGAATTTGAGAGAGGTCGAGTTTCTTTACATGAAGAATTTCGTGAAGGGCGGCCTTCAACTGCCGTCAACGAAAATAATGTGGCTACTGTTAAGCGGTTAATTGAAGAAAACCCGCGGATTACCTATGAGACAATTCGAGAACTATTGGGGATTGGTATGAGTCAAATCCAGAAAATTTTACACGAAGAATGGAAAGTTCGGAAACTTTGTTGTCGTCGGATCCCTCATGCGGAACAGAAGCGGGCTCGCGTGGAATGGTGCTCACAGATGCTACTGCAGTACGACCACGGACATTCTAATGCTGTTTATGAAATTATCACAGGAGACGAAACGTGGATTTATTGTTTTGAACCCGAAAAAACAGCAATCTTGTGAATGGGTGTTTGACAATGAGAACAAGCCAACAAAAGTGAGGCAGGCGAGAAACGTTGCTAAAAAAATGATCGCGTTTTTTTTCTCAGCTACGAGTCCCATCTCTACAGTTCCACTTGAAGATCAAAAGAGTGCTATGCCGAGTGGTATTCTACCATTTGTTTACCCAGGGTGTTAGAAAAAGTTCGCGAAAGACGACCCAAAAGCCGCGTTCTCCTACATCATGACAACGCTTCTTCACACACGGCCAACAAAACAAAGTCATTTTTAGCTTCCGAAAAAGTACAACTCGTCACCCATCCTGCCCATGGCCCCGGCCTTGCGCGTGAAGAGCCTGACGGAGGAAGCAGTCTCACATGCAAGGTGGTAGTGGTGGTGTCTCCTGACATCGCCAACGCTTTCAACACCTTGCCATGGAGCTGCGTTAGGGAGGCGCTCGTGTATCACGGAACGCCTCTCTACCTCCGTCGTATTGTCGGGGCCTATCTCTCGGAGAGGGCCATAGCTTTCCCCAGCTGGCTCGGGTCAGCTCGGCGAGATGTGTCGTGCGGTGTTCCACAGGGGTCGGTCCTGGGGCCGCTTCTGTGGAACATCGGCTACGACTGGGTGCTGCGAGGTGAGTTGCCTGAGGGCGTCGGCGTAACGTGCTACGCCGACGATACCCTCGTCACGGCGCGGGGTGCAACGTACCAGGAGGCAGCACTCAAGGTCACGACGGGTGTTGCTCAAGTCGTGGGTCGGATACGGCGGCTGGGACTGGAGGTGGCCTTGCACAAGTCCGAGGTTCTGTGCTTTCACAGACCTCGGAACGGTCCACCTGAAGGTTCCAGCATAAATGTGGGAGGCGTTAGCATCGGCATCAAGCCCTCGATGAAGTACCTAGGGATCGTACTTGATAGCCGATGGAACTTCGGACCACATTTCCGAAGTTTGGTCCCTAAAGTGACGGGGGCATCAGTCGCGCTTTCGCGACTCATGCCCAACCTAAAGGGACCCAACGCCTCCTGCAGGAGACTGTACCTGGGGATCGTGCGGAGTATGGCCCTATACGGGGCTCCCGTATGGGCGGCGCGGTTGACGGCCAACAACTCAACGCTCCTTAATAGACCGTTGAGGACCTTGGCCGTCAAAACAATAAGAGGGTACCGCACGATCTCCGGAGAGGCTGCATGTCTCCTAGCTGGGACCCCTCCATGGCACCTGGAAGCGAGAGCCCTTGCGTCATTGTTCCAATGGCGCAAGGAGGCGCTGGAGCGGGACCACAGACCTACGTCTCGAGAAATCGAGGACCGGCGGTCCCAACTCCACCAGGATCTCATGATCATGGAGTCATGGAGGGTGCGACTTGAGCAACCCAGATGGGGTAGCACCATCATCGCGGCGGTGAGACCGATCATGGACGATTGGCTGCAGAGGCAGCATGGTGACCTCACGTATCGTGCGACACAGATCGTTACCGGGCATGGATGCTTCGGTAGCTATCTGTTTCGCATCCATCGTGAGGTCACACCCCGGTGTCAACATTGCGAGGATTCCGGCGACGACACCGCACTCCACACGTTGGTGGAGTGCTCAGCGTGGGCGAGTCAGCGCCGGGACCTCGTAGTGGGTCTGGGCGTGGATATCCTCTCGCTGGAAACCATGCTCCAAGCCATGGTCTCCAGCGCGAGTAGGTGGAACGCGGCCGTGTCCTTCTGCGAGCAAGTCATGCTCGCGAAGGAGGCAGCCGAGAGGGAGAGGGAGCGTACCCTTCCCGCCGAGTTCCGTAGTCAGCGGCGAGGGCGCCGCAGACTCATCTACGCCCAAGACCATCGACCTCCATGATCGGGGCCTGAGGACGGCGGGATCGCCACCCACCGTCCTTACAGAAGCAGGCTAGAAGGGTTGCGTGCTGCGAGGCCTCTGCCCCATAGCACGCAACCAGATCCACTCACTGACGCGGGATAAAACCCTACCCCAACGACGCGGGATCCTCGCCCCGGCCTAGCACCCTGTGATTTCTGTATTTTCCACAAAATCAAAGATTTAATGAGAGGTTTCACTTTTACCAACTCCGAAGAGGCAGTGATAGCGTTCAATCAGCACGTAGAAAACATGCCGTCAGATCTGTGGTCCTCCTGTTTTAAAAAAATGGTTTGATCGCATTAATTTTTTCTTTTAATTTAAGTTACGCGAAACTTATAGTGTGACCTACGTATAATGTCAGGTTTCTCGCACAATCAAATAACGACATAATGTACATACACCAAAACTGTAAGTATCAGGTAAGTAGTTACAGAATATTCTCTTTTTAAACAAACACACAATCGCACTTCTATACAAAAGTCATAATCTATGTCACTTTTTTCAACAATCAAGTTTCTTACATTCCACACCTATTTCAACACACCAACACTCCAAACATGGCGTAGATAACTCTGCAATAATCCTCCCAACTCTGTATATTCTGCCGTAAATATTACAACCGGCTAATTTCAATAATCCAGGACCTATTCCTGGAGAGTTTGAACCTAAACCACTAAAACTAGGAGGCCTTAGTCCTGGTGTGACTGCTTTATCTACATGCCGCTCTGTAGTTATTTCTATTGGTCTTTCTGTTGATCTTTCAGCAGGTTTCTTAGTTGTAGTTCTTTTGATAGCTGTAGCTTCACCGAGAACTAAATGATCTATTCTATTAACAGTAGATGGACCAATTTTTGGAGGAATAAATGGTGCTGGTAGAGGAATAAACTGATTGACACTGGCAGGAGGTCTGCGGGTTGAAGTAAAATCCGGTGGAGTACTAATTGGGGGTTTTGTAGGTACGGGTTTTTTGATTGGATATTTCGTTGTTGTATCGTAGCTATCGCTCAACAGTAGTTTTAGGACACTGCCAAAAGAAAAGCCCTCCTCCTCCTCATCTTCGTATTCTGATGAAGTATCATTAGCTTCAGGAGTAGTTAAGGGTGTAACTGTTGTAGTGGCTCTTGTAAAAGAATTTTGTGTTGTGCTAGAAACAGCTGCTTTACTTGATAATTCAATGTTGTTTAGTAGTTTAGTAGCAGTGGCAATAGGACTTGGAGTAGGTTTAGTTTGAATGGTAGCATTGAACTTGTCTTGCGGTTGTTTGTCGGTAGCATTTGAATATGGGGAGAGGACATGGTTTTGTGATGATGTGCCATTCAATGGTGAAGTCTGAAGTGTTATTTCACGTGTGATATTCGTTAGTGTATTTTCTCTTTTGTGGTTTACAATATCAACTTTTTTCGTAACTGGTGTCACAGTGCTTGTTTTGTTTTCTGTGAAAAAAATATTCCACGTTTTAATTCACTATTGCATAATTCCGAATCCGTGTTTGGTTTATACATTGCAGATACTTGTAGGTAATGCTCGAATGATGAAAGCAATAATAACAAATATAATACAAACATGCAATTATGTTAAGTACATGCAAAAATGATTTTTAATGTGCTAGAAATAAAAGGCCAGAATTATTTGGTCAAACTTTCATTTTAAAACGATCCTGGTAATATTAATGCAGCAATAAAATAAGGTATGTAACTAAATAAAAATAAAATGACATGCATAAATGAATAAAACAGTGAGATTTATTTAGATAGAATAAAAAAATACATGCTGATAATATAAACCTCCACAAATTTGATGAATGACAATAAATTCTGGAACTTTTTAACTGTTTGGACTTAAAACTTATAACTAATATTTACAAAATATTTACACCAGTCGGTATAGTATGTTTATTTTTTCATTTTTTGTAAACATCAACAGGGATGTTATTGAAACAATAGATTTTTTAAAGCAATGGTAAATATGATGTTTAAACTTTTAATTCATAGCATTATTTCGCTAAAATTGCTATGAATTAAAAGTTTAAACATCATATTTACCATTGCTTTGTCATGGACTTTCGCCAGGTAACGCCTGGTTCCATCTAATATTATAGATTTTTTCTTTTCTAGTTAAGAATGATAAGTCATTATTTCGTTTATTCCTTTACATTCTTATTTTATACATTTTTAAATACATTTATAAAAAAAAACAAATACATTTAAAAATATTATCATTATTATTATTATTTTATGGCTTTTATTTCTAATTTACGTAACTCGGTCGTTACAATGCATTCAGGCGTCCCTCGCATGATTAATTGATAACTTGGTCGAGAGCCCGCACCCCGCATGCGGGCACTAAAGAGCGATGTAAATGAGCCATTATATTAATACAACTAGCGGACGCCCACGTATTCGGGCGCATTATGGGTTTTGCAATATTTTTCATTGCTGCTACACTCCTATTGGTCGTAGTGTGATGTTATTTAGCCTTTGATAATGGACCATTCGACAGAAAAAGTTATTTTCAATTCTAACTAGTACTTCCTGAGATTAGCGCGTTCAAATAAACAAACACTCTTCAGCTTTATCATATAAGTATAAAATATTGTTATTTGAGAGAAACCTTCATTTCACTATGTACTACATACCTACCTGTCGGATATCTTGTGTACATGAGCGTCTTGTGAGTGAGCTATAGAACTTTGATATCGCCATAGGATTTCAAAGTTTAGCCACTTTGTAGTTAGATTGGAAAGCCGACACCCGAACTGGGTTGCTCAGTGAATGATTAGTAAATTAAATATCGAATAAAGCGAGTCAAGTTACATCTCCATGCACAATCATATTCCGCTTTACCTTCTATACACACGACATCCCCACAACACTGGTTTTCAGAGTCCCCATCAGCTTCCTTGAAGTAGCAGCCAGGTGGCGCTCGACACGGAAAGGGGGCACACCTCAGGTGACCCCACGAGCACAAACATTGATTACAGTCTATACTTGTGTTCCCACCTTCGGGAACGCGTTGCCCATCATCAGTTACACAGTCTCCTGAAACATTACGAAATACTGCATTTTAAAAGTACAATTCGGTTGTAGTATCCAATACAGCACGGCAGGGCGCGGCAGCTACGTAGGGCACAAGTGGCAGTTACCTACAGCAGTCGTCCAAACACAGCGCGGCTCGCGGCTTCCACAGTTTGTCGTGATTATACCTACAGATTGTCATGTAAACTGTTGTAAATACATTTTGGAATGCAGGTACCACGGAAACATTTATTATAATATATCATAAAAACATCCGTATTTATTTACTCTGGGCCATTAACCTGTTTGTTTACTGTAATTACGCATCCTAGATCCATAAGTGCCTATCTATATACATATATAGCTATGTATATACTCGTAGCTATCTAGTGTGTAGTGTTATTATTTTTCCCATAGTTTTGTATTGGTTTATACAAATATTTATTAGCTATAATATATTTATAATCTAAACTAATAAAAAATAACATTTTAAATATATTTTTTTAACATTTAAAGACCTGCACAAATCTGCGAGTCACGATGTCTCTCTCACGAGGCTTACGTTAATTATATATTTGTATGTTGTGTAATATTATTTGGCATACCTTTAGGAATATCCAGTTGCATGGAGGTAGTGAGATGAGGGACGGCGACTGGTGTTGGAGTACTTGAGTAAAGAGTGTAGTACTCCTCCGCGATGCCCGGAGCTTTTGGTATGAACCCACCTGTAATTAAGTCATGAAAGTATTCGCTGCGGTATATTGCCAATACTTTCAAGCTTTCAAGTTACAATTATACAGGTATTAGGTACAGTTATAAACGTAAATATGGGGCTCTGAAGACCCGGGTAAACCTATGAAGTTAATCTCACAGACCATCACACATGATCATAATGTGCTACACAGTTCTAAACAACAAATTGGAACATACATGATATAATCGCAGCAGTTTTGGTACGATGCGAATTTGCACCCATTGCGATTTTGCATGAAAAAAAAAAGAATTATTGAATACATATTATAAGACACATTATTAACAGTAAAAATGGAATATAGTATCTTAAACAGAAACTTGATTGAAAAATTAAAGAAAAACATTGAATTGATTCAGTCTTAATTCATTAAATGTACACAGATAATAAAAATAAATACACATACCTTCTGTTTCAGTGGGAGGTGAGAATAAGTTGACAGCAGGATTTTCTACACCGTAAGTAGGACTTGTAACCGATGCTTTAGTTACAGCATTATCATCATTGTTTCGATTTTTTAAAGCTGTTGAAACCGTGTAGTGTAATAAATGCCCCGGGAAGTCCTCATGGACATCCATCTCGTAATCATTCACTTTCCCAGGTGCAAAAACGGGGTACGCTGTTGGATTGTAAACGTCTTCACGTCTGCTCGAATGTGAATCCTTTGAGTTCATTGCATAGTAGACTGGATATTTATCATCACGTTCCAAAATCGGCAATTGGGGAATGTCTTTTGCCGAATCGTCGTCAACGACTGCGTCTGCTGCTAGAAAGGGTATAATTCTGAAATGATAGAAATACGTTTATAGAGTACACAGAAACATATTCTCTGGTAAACAGAAGGTCCTGAGCCAAACTTAACTTCAAGTTATTGCATTATAACATTGTCAATCGATTTTTGAACCTTGACTGTACTTATCAATTAAGTTAAACAACTTTAACTTACTTCAAATTCGGCAATGAAGGTGGTAGTGTTGGTTCTTTATAATCGTAATCATAGTCTGCCAGTGGCTTACTATTATTCACTGTTTCTTTTACGATTGTGCCGGTAGGTTTTTTAGAACCTGTAGTAATTATAGGTATTATTGATGAATTGCTATTACCATTTAATGAACTGGTAACATTTATAGTAAATGTATCATTCTCATCAAAATCACCAAGCACAGAACGATCGGTGATGATATCATCTGGTGAGTATGTTTGAGCTTCTACTCCGTTCACTATTGGTATTCGTGGCAATATATTGATTGTGTCTGTCTCGTTAAAAGGGATACTAAGTGGTAGCGAAGTAGACGATAATTCTGTAGTACAATTTATAGTGCCGTTAATTACTACTTTGACAGTTTTTTCTGGTTGTTCTGTAATTGTTTCTTTCACTATTGTAACATTATTAGCTACAGTGACAGGATTTTTAGATCTCGTTGCGTGTGTTTGCGTCTCGTTGTCAGGCTTATCATTAGTTGCTTCAGTAGTCTTCCTTTTAACTTTGACAGTGTACGTCGGTTTATCAGTTGTTACTTTATTTGTGCTAGTTTCAACTGCTTTAGCCCACTTTTGCACGTGTAATGCACGGTTGTCATTTCTTGTAGGCATTATCGAGTTATAACTCATGGGGCGAAGATGTGACACAGGTCCTGAAAACACATAAAAATATGTGTGTAAACACTGTAATTTAGTAAGCAACTAGTTTAATGGACGCACTACGAATAACGCAACCATGTTACTCTGGGTCTGTTATTTATAATAATAGCGTTGAGTGCATCGTTATTCAAATGAAGTTACTGTTAACAAGACCCCTGTTTCTATAATCACTTTTAAAAGTCATCTCCCGCAGTTTCAGAATAATAAATCTGGGTTTGGAGTATTGACTATAGAGAGAAGAATAAGTCTCCGCGAAACTGATCTTACCATGTCACGGAGGTGTAGTTTATCATAAGTACAGTGGTACTTGTGTGGATTACACAGTGGATTGTTATAAACATTTTAAAGGTATTACTAAAATAAACAATCGTAAATATTACCTCCAAGACGAGTAGGTGCAGGGATTGGATGATCACATTTATACTTATGAGCGCAGCACTCCCCGGGTCTGAGTATCGGCTGGCAGCCATGTAGAGGTGGAGCACAGCCCAAAGGCTGACAACGGACTGCTCCTTTCAGACAGAAGCAAGCAGTGCAGTCTGATGAAAAAGATACGCGTTCACCTTCCTGGATCCTTTTACCGTCAACTTCACAATCTGAAATAAGAAAAAAATGCATTCGACTACTTACTGAATCTTAACTAATCTTTGTAATGAAAGGTTATGTTTTACGCCCGTATGAATCTTAGTTTTTTGTTCCCCATGATTTCAATGAATGAGGTCTTAATTGAAAGTTATTGAAATCCTGAATGCCATACTTTGAATATGAATAATACGTATATTATGCTGGTTTATTTGCACAAAAATAGATGTTACATTTATCGAGTGTGATATCAAAATGAACAGCTTACAACAAAGTACTCGTTTTTCAAAAATTTTGAGATTGAGCTTTTTGTTCTTTAAAAACATTTTAAAACGAATTGTTTCCAATTTTCAGCAATTTTCTACTTATTAAATTATGTGTCTCTCACCAGTGGTGGATTCCTGGACCAAGGGGCTGTTGTGTTCACAGTAGTATCTTTGAGGACAGCATGCGCCCGCGGTGGGTTTTGACACACAGTTTGGTGGAGTAGGGAGGCAAGTCGGTCTAACGCACTTCTTTGCACCTTTCAAACAGAAGCACTGCTCACACGCCACGCTGGACGACATGGCCGACCCTGCTGCGTACACCGTGCCCCTCTCAACGCATGCTGGAAATACTCAATATAAAATAATATTAGTAGTCAGGGGTTCGAAGAGAACATATTTTAAAGACCGTAGGCAAGTAAATACCTGTTCCAGAGGCAACAGTTGGGGATACTTCTTCGAAGACATGTTGTTTGAGCGGCATATTGCCGACGTAATCTCTCTTGACAATTCCATCTGATTAAAAACGAAAAAGAAAATATAATCACTTATTGTTTTAGTTCATTGTTCATCAGAAGAATGAAAGAAGTTTACCTGGAGACGTAAGTTTCCTACGTAGTTCTAGGGTTTTACACTATAGTTTTTTATACGGAAAATCTATCAGCAATGAACGCCTTCCCTTTTGGGGATAAAGACTGAATTTGGTTGGATTTTGAATCGGGGAGAAAGAAGATTGATTTTGTGCTTGCCCTATTACGTATTTAGGGGCCATTGCCATTTGCCAGAAAATATTGGCGTATAAGTGCCTCTACCTACCGATTCGAGGCTAATGTCTTATCTCACCTGGACAAACAAGTTCTGGACAGCACGCATCTGGCCGATGTCGGATATGACAGTGCTTTGGTGGTGGGTCAATGAGTGATGTGCAGGCGCGTCGTTGACAGGACAGCGCGCTGCGGACGCACACGCACTGTAGACACTGCTCCCGGGTCTTGAATGTCGCCCCGCTGGCGTGCCACCGACCGTCGTACAAACACCCGGATAATTGGCTGTCTTGATCTAATAGGGCAATTAAATTGATTGTTTCAATGAATTTAGCTTAATGGCCTTTGTCAGTTGCTAACATTGATTTTACTAACCACTCCCCAGAATAAGGTATGCTTGACGTGCACCGAATTCCATGGTGAATTGTACTTTTTACAGTTCCGTAGAAAAAGTTTCAGACCCCTATAGTTTCGTCGTGTCCGTCCGTCCGTCCGTTCTCGGCTTTCCTTCCAAACGTTTAGTGCTAGAAACATTAAATTTTGCATGGATATGTATATTTACTACGCCGACAAAGTGCTAAAATATTTTTTTTTTTTTTTTTTGTGCGTTGCGCGTGTTCTCCGACGTGTAGAGTATAATTAGATAGATCTTTAAAATTCATTGAGAGGTTGCTAAAGTGATTTTTTGATTTAAGTAAGTATCCATTTGCGAGATATTTAGCTTTGAAGAGCATATATATGCGAAAACAGCCCAGTGAAAACTATAACTATTGGTATGACTCTGTGAGTTCAGGAGTTATAGAGGCGTTTATGGGTAACTACGGAACCTTATCTTATGCGAGGCTCGACACGCACTTGGCCAGGTTTTTCCTTTTGTTGGTGTTGTTGTTACAATTTAGTCCACTCATAAACTGTTCAACCGTCTTCTCTGACTACTTACCAATGCTACTCGTATCCCTTCTATGTGAGTCCTGAAGCCTCTGGTCACTTTCCGTATGTGAATATCCGTATGTGTCTATAAAAATAATACAAGTATAAAGTAATAAATTAATAAACATGCAATTAAGAAATCCACACCTCTATATCGAAGACCCCAATGAACGCTTCATATGAGAATACTCAGCTTGATATAAAGAAAACGAGATTTTTTCAAGTTTATGTATTTTAAAACCTGCCTAGCTATTTACGTAATAAGACTGCACAAACTGCAATAGGTACTTAAACTTAAATGCTAAGCGCTGTGGTTGTTAACATTATTATATTAAATTTTGAACTTGAAAGAATTTAAATTAACGTTTGGAATTTTATGGTGCGTATTTGTATACTTAATTGAAATCACAAAGCAAATAAAATTTTGGTGTGTGCACATTCTCCGGAGTTTAATATTCAGATTCTGAATGTTTAGTTCTTAAGAATAGCATAAATTGTATTATTTGTAATTATAATCGCATGCCAGCAATTAAATAAACAGAATCAAAACAAATTCTTCTTGTCCGACCATTGTGCTATGCTTGACAGGCTCCGTAATTGTAACTTAATTTTAATTCGACAACTGTAACGCATTATAGAATGCAATAAATGTATCTCAAGCAAACACAATGCATAAGAAATAAACCCATACCTGAAGCACAGAATAGGGAATAGTACTGAAGTCACAATTAAATGCAAACTTCAACAGTATTGCTAATAGTATAGCTATAACTAAACCAGCGAATAAATAAGCAGAGTGCAAACACAGCTGATTACTTTAAGATTTTAAAACAATGGTAAGTAAAAATTTTTTTAAGAAAAAACTTTTTAGCATTAATTAATAGCATTAATTTTTCGCAGATTCTGCGAAAAATTAATGCTATTAATTAATGCTAAAAAGTTTTTTCTTAAAAAAATTTTTACTTACCATTGTTTTGTCATGGATTTTCGCCAAGTAACGCCTGTTTCTATCCAATATTTAAGATTTTACACTAAACCGGTTCGGTCAAGACCAGTGACCAGGAAAACAGTGCAATCGAGCAGGTTTGTGGCAGGGAGACGCGCGTGGGAACCAAACCGAGGGGACTTGAATGAGCCTTCTACGCTACACTATACAAGTGAACGTACTCGTGCCTACGCTGTAAGGCGATATAGGCACAAAGGCGTAAGCTGAGCTTTGCATTTGTGTGAGTGATCACGAATAATAAAGCAAAAAGGCTGTGTGTAGCTGTGTGTACAACACATGTGGTTATAAAACAAGTCACATTAAGTATATGTTCACGTACGTACACTTACACAAATACAAAGCTCAGCTTACGCCTTTTTACCTTTACTAATCTGCATATTGCATTTACATACGCATACAACAGCATACATAGAAGTGTGCGTCTCAGGATTACAGCAGTCTTGAACCCGTGCCACTTGTGTAAATGAAGCCAATATTTATCATATTGTACGATTTCATGAAAAAAAGTCTACATGTGGCCCTGAGTTGAGCGAAGTTTGTTGTAGTTTTAATAGATAATTAACCTATCTGTGAAAATCGCATGAAAATCGCGTATAGGTACATATTGACAAAAATGCAAAAAAATACCCTTCTTGTGTTTCATAGTATTTCTATATTGCCCAACTCTTTTTAGGGTCCCGTGGTTCAAGTCTCGGAACCCTTATAGTTTTGTCATGTCCATCCGTTCGTGTGTCCTCGGCTTTCCGCCTAAACGGTTAGTGCTAGAAAGGTAAAACTTTGCATGGTATGCGTATTGACCACGCCGACAAAATGCTAAAATAAATTATGAAAAAAAGATTTTAGGGTACCATTCCTACTATAAGACTTATTTCAAAAACCCGTTTGTAAGATTATCAATTGTGAAACGCATTATTTAGTTATTTATGCGTACACGCACTTAGCCGGGTATTTTGCTAACCTTATTACACGTACAAACACACTATGTCCACTGTTTTATTATATGTTTTACCAACGCTACAGTGTAGTCAAAAGCTCTTCTACTTGAGAGCAATCCAGAACAAGGCAAGTATACAATTCTATCTAGAAGTAAGCAGTTCAATTCCTCTTTTTAAGCCATTTTAAACATTACGCCGAATAAAAATTCACTCTTTTCAAATTCCTGTCACGTCGTCGTACATTCAAGTTAAAATAAACTACATCATTTTGAAACATTAAAAACACTTTCTCTTTGCGTGTCACTGAAAATTACGTCATTTATAATCATCCTATTATTAGACATTTTAAGAGTAAATAATTCGTTTAAAAATACAAATTACAGCAGTCGCAGAAGTTACATAGTCTATGACAATCATAGACTTTATCTTTTATAGGATCCGGACGAAAATTTATTCGATTACTACACATTTTTTTTTTAGTTCCGCGGCCTATGGCCGCGGCCGCTCTAACGTCCGTTGCCGTTGCGTCTCTGGTTACAAGCAGAACGTATTTCCAGTGGCGCCCGGCGGACTTTGACCACCTCTGTGGTCTCTGGTGGAGTGCGGTGTCGTCGTCGGAAACCTCGCAGTGTTGACACCGGGGTGTGATCTCACGACGGATGCGAAACAGATAGCCACCGAAGCATCCATGCCTGGTAACGATCTGCGTCGCACGATACGTGAGGTCACCATGCTGCCTCTGCAGCCAATCGTCCATGATCGGTCTCACCGCCGCGATGATGGTGGCACCCCACTTGGGTTGCTCAAGTCGCACCCTCCATGACTCCATGAGATCCTGTCGGAGTTGGGACCGCCGGTCATCGATTTCTCGAGACGCAGGCCTGTGGTCCCGCTCCAGCGCCTCCTTGCGCCATTGGAACAATGACGCAAGGGCTCTCGCTTCCAGGTCCCATGGAGGGGACCCGGCTAGGAGACATGCAGCCTCTCCGGAGATCGTGCGGTAGCCCCTTATTGTTTTGACGGCCAAGGTCCTCAACGGTCTGTTAAGGAGCGTTGAGTTGTTGGCGGTCAACCGCGCCACCCATACGGGAGCCCCGTATAGGGCCATACTCCGCACGATCCCCAGGTACAGTCTCCTGCAGGAAGCGTTGGGTCCCTTTAGGTTGGGCATCAGTCGCGAAAGCGCGACCGATGCCTGTGTCACCTTGGGGATCAAACTTCGGAAATGTGGTCCGAAGTTCCATCGGCTATCAAGTACGATCCCTAGATACTTCATCGAGGGCTTGATGCCGATGCTAACGCCTCCCACATTTATGCTGGAACCTTCAGGTGGACCGTTCCGAGGTCTGTGAAAACACAGAACCTCGGACTTGTGCAAGGCCACCTCCAGTCCCAGCCGCCGTATCCGACCCACGACTTGAGCAACACCCGTCGTGACCTTGAGTGTTGCCTCCTGGTACGTTGCACCCCGCGCCGTGACAAGGGTATCGTGTAGCGTGCGTGTGTACGTGGTAGCGTGCTACGCCGACGCCCTCAGGCAACGCACCCCGCAGCACCCAGTCGTAGCCGATGTTCCACAGAAGCGGCCCCAGGACCGACCCCTGCGGAACACCGCACGACACATCTCGCCGAGCTGGCCCGAGCCAGCTGGGGAAAGCTATGGCCCTCTCCGAGAGATAGGCCCCGACAATACGACGGAGGTAGAGAGGCGTTTCGTGATACACGAGCGCCTCCCTAACGCAGCTCCATGGCAAGGTGTTGAACGCGTTGGCGATGTCAAGAGACACCGCCACCACCACCTTGCCCTGCGAGACTGCTTCCTCCGTCAGGCTCTTGACGCGCATGATCGCGCTCACGGTGGAGCGTCCCCGACGGAAACCGTACTGGTTGTCCGCCAGGTCTGGCCCCACCGTCGAGAGATGCTCGACGAGGCGTTCCGCGATAATTCGCTCAAAGAGCTTACACACCTCGTCGAGCAACACGATTGGCCGGTATCCGGACGGTGAGTCTACCGGCCGCCCCGCCTTACGAATCAGGACCAGTTTCCCCGTCCTCCACACCTTGGGAAACTGGGATTACTACACATAAGGTAAAGGTATCTAATTCCGTGGTATTTAGAAAAACAGCTTTATAAACCAAATTACTAGTTATTTTTGACTGCAAGACCCATTAATCAAATAATAATTTATCTGTTCATATTTATATGAACACAAAAGTACCTTGGTGTGTGTATATTTAAAAATAATCGGTTAGTTCACTGCCACCTGAGTCGAACGCACGCTCCATACATTTCGGACCTTATGCGCGTAAGTACTACCATTCGCTAAATAGTGTTTTAAACGATATTTTTATACTACAAGAGATTTGGTTTTGGGTAAAATATTGAAAGGGTAATACGTTGTATTGAATACACTTAACATTTGAGTATTCTATTAACAAATTGAGGAGAAAATAAGTGTTAAAAATACCGCGGCATTAGGTGCCAAATATTTTAGTGGGTTCCTAATTACCGCTGTATGCCACGGAATTACGATTTTTTAGAGCTTATCTTTTTTGAAAATTTTAGTGGTAGATTTTTTATTACAAACTTCATATTTCAGTTCTGATAACTTAAATAACCAATAAATACAAAAAACTAATTCCGTGGCATACTTTGGAGTCGCAATTACTAATTATGGCTGGTCAAACATTGTATACTTAGGTACTTTCTTATTTTTTTGTATGGAAGAACTAAGTACAGAAAACGTGATTTTTGATGTATGTAAAATATATTATGTCGAAGATATCGCAATTAAACGTTAACTTACATGTATAATATTAAAAAATCTTTTATTTTTTATACCTCGGAATTAGAAAACTTGATTTTGTATCATAAAACCTAATTCCGTGGTATTTACAACGGTAATTAGGTTACATAAGGCCCAATTCCGTGGTATTGACACCTGTTATATACTGTCTGTTCATTATATTACTCTACGTGTTAGTATTTTTAGGAAATTGTAAAGATATGACTACCACCAGTGGCGGCTAGTGGTATTTAAAACGGTAGCTTACCTAAGTATAGACTTGGATAAGCTACCGTATCGGGTTTTTTTTTAATACCCATAAAATAATTGTCACGAGACGCCTCTGACGACCACCACCGCACAGAAATGCCACCAGTTCTATCAACACTTTCCAAAAAAACGATAATAATATGTATGTACTACGAATATGTTTCAACTAGTGTCTTTTATGAATGTGTTTTTTTTATTTATTTATTCCATACATTCATACATACATAGTTACTCTTTCACGTAAAAACTACTTGATGGATTTTAATGTAACTTTACAATAATATAGCTTACATATCAGAATAATACATAGGCTACTTTCTATCCCGGGAATGTGTTCGCGGGAGTTGGGAAACGAAAAACTATTCCACGCGGGCGGAGCCGCAGGCGTCCGCTTGTTATAATATAAAACCAAAGAATACACAAAATATATCAATATCGATTATTAATTTGTTAATTATATTTTATATCTGTTTTATAATAATATTATGTTCTATATATTGTTAATACAAATAAATATGCTTGCCAATTGTGATTCTATTTTGTTAGAAATAAATGATAGAGACTGATTTGAAATACAAAGCTAAAATAAATACATTTCATTTTTTGAACACCATGTATTATTCTCTCCACGTCATTTCGTTTATAATGTTTACACACGGAATTAGAATCCAAATACCACGGAATTAGAATTTTTACCTCGGAATTAGGAGCTTCTGACTTTTTGATTTTTTTATTAATTTAACAGTTTTAATGAACTTTTAGAGTCAAATTGATGGTATTTTTCAATAATAAGATAGCTTACACTTCTAATAAAAATAGCCTTATGTAGAAAAAGGCACAATGAATACTTAATTTTTGAGGTTCTTTCGAGATTTGGTGAAAATACCACGGAATTAGATGCCCTTACCTTAAGTGGTTTCCGCTACACACTTCACAGTGGAACTTACTTATATCTATTACTCTCATGATCTCAAACTGTTTATATCAACTCACCTAATATATAAGCTTAAAAAATTAGGTGAGTTGATGAAAAACAGTTTTATGGAAGTCTATCAAAGTTGCAAAGTGTAATTTCAGGTCTGTAAGTTGAACACACAAAAGTGAAACGATCTGAAAACTTCGTAAGTATTGTCTTTTTAATAATAAATACTAACTTGACTAGCTCTCACATCTGACTTTCAATTTTCTGTCCATAACGAGGCAAAATATCTTTAGATTAACGAGCAGACTTCTACACTTGTGTGGGCATTTTAAATGCAGAGCCCGTGTGTGTGTATGGCCAGTGTGGTTGGTTACTACAGATGATATTGAATACCAGGATCACTGACACATAACTAATATATCATAAAATTCTCTCTTTGGCCAGTAAAGAATTTTGGACTTAATATTGAGCTGTTTAGCTCGAGCTTGAGCTCTTATCCCTTAGAACAATTTTGAGATCAGCGAGCCGTTCCGTTCTCCATTCCTATATCACTACACCTTTTTAAGCATGATCTAATTTGGTATTGTACGCGAGGCGTAAGCTGAGCTTTGCATTTGTGTGAGTACACGTACGTGAACGTATAACGAGACCTGTTTTACACATACATGTGTTGTACACACAGCTACACACGGCCTTTTTACTCTACTTTTCGTGATCACTCGCACAAATGCAAAGTTCAGCTTAGACCTCGCGAACGATATCCCTTCCAGAAACGCTATAAGGGAATTCTAGCTGACGTTCGTTACTACAGGCGCTTGTTCTAGTTACGTTTTACCGGTTCATGGCAAAAAGTCACAAATTAATACCTACGAGTGCTACGAGTATGTTACCACGTACTTGATGGTAATTAGACAATGGTCTACATGTCACGGAATTTAGTACTTATGTATTATGCGGATAATGAAACGCGAAAGTTAGTATTAGTGCTTCATCAAAATAATAGCGTGTGACTTTTTAGTGGTCATGAAATTAATAACCGTTTTGGGTAAAATAATTTCCCACAAATTTTTATAACTAGGCCACTACACTAACCGTATATTTTTTGTGTACACAACCACAAACACCGGGACGTTTTGTGTTTGTCAGTGCCTCGGGTAAACCATGGGATGGGAAATTTAGTTTTATTTTATGTTCAAGTTTATTATTTTGCACAAAAACACATATACTTTTCCACTGTTATAATTTTATTTCTACAATATAGTTTCAATATAAATCTCTGATGATGCCGTGAGGTGAAACCCGGCAATGGAAATAAAATTATAACAGTGGAAAAGTATATGTGTTTTTGTGCAATACTCGTATGTGTAGCAGATTCAAGTGCCATCAATCGACAGTATAAATAGTTCAACTATATTGTTACTTTTCTCATTGTGCCTATTTCTGTGTTTTATAAATAAATTTTAAATAGTAAAATAAAGAAATATTTGTGTGATATTTTAGAAATATAACTATAGTATGTTTATCAGTCGTCTAGATCCCATTGCACAAGCTTATTATAAGCTTAATTTGGGCTCGATGACGTTGTGTGAAAAAGTTTACAAAATATTTATTTGTCTAGTGTCCCAAGAACGGCAATAAACTTGTCCTCTATTATGTGATTTTTGTTGTGAGTTTTTGTTATAATTGCAAATTATTTGTATTTTATATAATTTTACAATATGAATCACAAAAACTATAGCCTTGGGCTGGACTCCAACCCGTGACTGATACTTTCCAGGAGGAACGTTCTCCAGACTGACCGAGACACCCCTGCACTGGTCCAAGACATCTAATTTTGTGATCACATTTTGTTAAGAGCCATTTCACGTTTTCGCACGAATTTCTAATATTTTGAGCTCCTAAATTACCATAATCTGTAATAACTAGAAGTTATTGAATATGTGCAAAAAATGGGCCAAGCTTTCGTGTTGACGTTTAATGTAACACATTTACCAAAAATAACTTATTTGATCTATAGTAATCAATTTCCCACAAGCATTTTATTGAAAAACGGGCGCAGAGTTGATTTCAGAGTCGTATTTCAATCAAAAATACTTATAAATTGAGTTTAAAAAAATACATAAAGCATTGGATATATATTTTAATCGTCATTTAATGTAACAGATGATTGAATTGTGTTACAATTATTTAAAACAATGGTAAGTAGTATAATGTTTTAAGAAAAAACTTTTTAAATTATATAATAGCATTAATTTTTCGCAGAATCAAAAAGACAACAAAACGTCGACAATTGTTTCGCCTCTAAACGAGGCATTATCAAGACTGTCTCAGAGAGAACAGCAAAATTCGTGGTTGGAACGTGTTTGCTTATAAGTAAACGCGTGCAAATTTCATTATCGCGATGTAGGATTCTTTACAATAACTAATGTGGGTAGAAACCTCAGATCATGCTAACTAAGTTCCAAAAATAGGTATTCACCAATACTTGACCTCATCTGTTTGATTTAATTACTGTCTCTTGATAAGTTGCGTAGAAAACCCAAATGACACACACAAACCAACAACAATTAATGTGTCTGTCTGTTCGCAAACAGATTAAGTAAGGGAGATGTGTGAAAATCTATTTGTTCGTTGAGTAAGGTGTCCGCATCTCTTCTAACTATTTCTAGCCTTTCCCAAACACTTAACTTGAACCCTTTCTCACATAAACGTAAAACTTTAAAAGTGTTACTATTGTTCAAGGAATGACCAGTGTCAAGAAGATGCTTCGCGAAGAGGGACTTTTCAGGACAACCATTGCGGGACGCCGCTCTATGTTCCTTATATCTAATATCGAAGGACCTGCCAGTCTGTCCCACATACTTCAAACCACATTCATCACAACTCAACAAATAAACATCTGATCTGCGTGAGACCGACACCGAATCCTTGCCATTACATAGCTCCCTCAAGGTATTCTGAGTTCTAAAAGCAACAAATATACTACTTTCCCTCATGATCTTAACTATACTCAACGAGACAGGACCCACGAACGGCAAACAGGCCGTGTACTTCCTAGGTGGATCTTGAATCGGATATAATAAATGAAAACTAGCCTTTCTTCGTTTTTTATTTAATAATGAGTGAACCATTCCTACGTCATAGCCATTACTTTGTGCTATGTAGCAAATGATGGACAATTCTTCACCAAATGCCTGTGGGCTCAACGGTACCGCCAGTAACCTGCTCAGTAAGCTGTGGAAAGCTGCCATTTTATGTTGCCATGGATGATTGGATGAGTAAGGAATAACTGTGTCTGTAACTGTTGGTTTCCTATAGATACGGAACTCATGAACACCGTTCCTTCTAGTAATTGAAAGGTCCAAGAAATTGAGAGTGGAATCTGACTCCAACTCTAGTGAAAAATCAATCCTAGGGTGTACTGAGTTCAACTTGGAGACAAGGACACTGAGCTGACGTTTTGTTCCTGTCCAACATATAATAATATCATCCACATATCTAAAATAGTACAAGACATGAACGTTCCCAACTATGTGGTTAGTCTCGAATGCATCCATAAATATTTCAGCTATTAAAGGACTGAGTGGCGATCCCATAGCCAAACCATTCCTCTGTAGAAAAAAACTGTTGTTGAACTGAAAGTAATTCTGAGTCATACACAATCTTGTTAGGTTATAAATTTCTTTTGATCATCCGCCATTTTCACATCACATTCACATTTTTCATTTTTTTACGTTATTATTTGTTGATTTATATACTTGATTTACGAAGACTGGACATTGGCAAATTGCTATAAGCAGAGGCCATAAAAAAGAATTGAATTGAATTGACTGGACATTGGTAAATTGCTACAAGCAGAGGCCATAAAAAAGAGAAGAAGAAGAAGAAGATAAATTTCTTCTATTTTATTAAAATTGATCCTTTTTATTGTTAATTTGTGTTTCAAAATATCTAATACTTCATTATACGGTACGTTAGTGAACAAACTTTTCACGTCCAAAGACACAAGTTGAGCATTGGACGGTAACTTAATATTTTTAATCTTGTTTATGAGGTCAGTACTATTTTTTATAGAAAATTTTGGGTTAAAATCTATTGCTTCTTTAATGATTGTGTTCAAAAACTTCGACAAATTGTATGCTGGCGCGCCCCTGTATGCGACAACAGGTCTAATTGGGCACCCTTCCTTGTGTATTTTTGGAAGGCCATAAAACAACGGACAACTGGGATTCATGTTTATCAAAGTTTTATGCAACGAAGAGTTCTCAGGGAATAAATAAGTCGTGGATTTCAAAGCAAGCTTTAGTTCTGCCTGGAACTTAGCTGTAGGATTGAAGGTTAAGAGTTGAAAATCATCAGATGAAATGATGTCATTGACTCTTGCTATGTAATCCTCCCTCGGGATCAAAACCACGGTGTTACCCTTATCAGCCTTACTCAGAACCACATCCCCGTCCCTAAGTTTGTTGCGAATCGACCTTTGTACAGTCAATTCGGAGTTAAAAATACCAGACAAACAAACAGAATCGATTTTTTGTGCAACCAGTGCCTTCAACATTATGTCACCCTTATTTCTAATGATTGCCACCTCCGCATCTACTGCCAAAGGTTCTAAAGATTTTTTATTGTTAAATGATTTAGGTATGGAATATTTTAAGCCTTTATTTAAAAGGGACACCTCACTGTTGCTGAGATGAATATCAGAAAGGTTCTTGATTCTGGGGTAAAATGTATGATTAGAAAACACCTGCTCCCTTCGGTCAAGAAACTCGCCTCTACCCACCCTTAGATTAAATAATTTTTTTGATTGTATTAAAAATGCTATTATAATGGTAAACTTTTTTAATTATTAATGCTATTATATAATTTAAAAAGTTTTTTCTTAAAACATTTTACTTACCATTGTTTTGTCATGGATTTTCGCCAAGTAACGCCTGTTTCTATCCAATATTTACAATTATTTAGTCAAAAAATAAACCATTCGGCCAATTTTTGAGTTTAACATCGCAATTTGATCGTTATTTTTGGTTTAAATACACAGTAATTACAAAAATAAAATTATTCCAAAATAAACTACGTTCATTAGAGAACCGATTTCTGCAGTAATATCGGAAATTCTTGCATATCCTTTGCCAAAATATTGATATAACTTCAATCGAAATTACAATAAATTACGATACACAAGTGGGCACCGTACTAAGACGGCGCATTTTGTGAAATGGCTCTTAATATCGCGACTTACGGCGTCGAGTCCAACCCAAGACTATTATATAGTTTTGGAAATACATGGAAATAGCTGCTGCTGCCTGATTTATATTGTAAAATCATATACGAAAAAGTTAGCATACTTCACTGCTTATACAATATATTAGTTATTATTATCCTTTTGTAACGTCACGTTCAGAAAATTATAAAACATTCCACAGTGGTCTACTTTAAATTGCAAATTATGAACAATTTTATAAAAACATTATTTTTAAGCATTATGTGTACTTGTCGTACTTAGGTAGTACCTACATTAATAACCAAAATAATACCACGTAATCACTGCGTATTTTACATTACATAATATAAACACCCCTGTACCCCGGAGGGTATTACAGACCCACATTTTGACAGTAGCTTTGTTAATCGAAACGTAATAGGGTATTGCCTATACCGCGCACTTCGGAATAATAATAATCCAAATACTTGGCAGCCCACAGACTAGAATATTATTGTAGAAAAACAATAAACATTTTAACATTCATGATATTTATTATAGAAAAATATGTTGGTATAACATTGCCCATGATGGCATATCCTAATAATTCCATTGTTTCCCTCTGTCTGAAGGTCTACTATAATTTATGAATTATTAATTTATTGATAAAATACCAACAGTTTCAATATAACATTTTTAGACTCAGCTAAGGTTTCATAAATATTGATGTTCATTATACACATGAACCGCTATGATCTGATGGAACAAGTAAAGATAAAGTATGGGTGAACTCAACTCGGGATTTATAAAGTTGTGTTTACAACTCTGTGACGACGGCTAATTGATGTCTGCCTTCATACTATTAAGTATACGATATAAAAGTTGGTAACTGTATCAGAACAATGGCAGTTCTCATGGTTTTACTATGGGAATGACTCGCGAGACGTTTCCGCTCTGTGGACTTGGCCGAGAACTTGCAGATAGGGTTGACACGTTACTCATAAAAGTACTGATGGAAACCAAATTAGTTATCTACACATTCTAATACTAGTTGACCCTGCAAACGTTGTGTTATTGTGTTTTTTAAGGGTTATTACTTACTAGCGGCCGCCCGCGACTTCGCCCGCTTTACTAATTTTATACACAAAAACTTTCTTGAGAACCACTCTATCCATGGGGAAAACCGCATCAAAAGCCCTTGCGTAGTTTTAAAGATTTGAGCATACATATGGAACGGGCGAATTTGTTTTATACTATACTAGTGGTCGCCCGCGACTTCGTCCGCGTGGTAATTTGGATTTTTTCCCGTTCCCGTCGCGCCGCGTCATATTTTGAACAATTCACACAATATCTTTATAAATTGTAGCCTATGTGTTATTCTGATGTATAAGCTATATTATTGTAACGTTTCATTAAAATCCATTAAGTAGTTTTTACGTGAAAGAGTAACAAACATCAATCCATCCATACATACTTACATACTTACATACTCACAAACTTTCGCGTTTATAATATTAGTAGGATTATGAAGTGTTCAAAAATAGTTTACTACTAATTATCAGACAGACCTACCAAGTATGTACAAAAAATCATAAGAATCGGTCAAGCCGTTACGGAGGAGTTGGCAACAAACACTGTGACACGAATATTTCATGTACAGATTATAAGGTGGTAAAATTTGTAAGCTTTTGAGATTGTATCTTTGAATCTGATGAAACGATTTTTTAATTCTTTTTTCATTAATATCAATTGCAAAAACCATGGTACAGACCCAAATTAGCGACTGTTCGCTTTGCAGGAGGAATGCTCTGCCAACTGACCAAGACTCCACTACCCTAAGACCATTTGCAATCATAGCAATACGGCTTTCGGCGACCGGTTCAAGATGATCTAATAGAACTAGCTACAATGATAAGTTGCTTGTTTGATGGTTGGCAGATCCAAAGATTACATGTTCAAGTGGGGTTACATTGGTACTAAAAAAGGAGAACCAGTGTGAATGTGGCTTATCAAGGGGGGGGGGGTTAATAATCATAGTGTTACCCATCGGCAAGAGAAGAAAATAATAAAAGTAAATAATAAATCTTAAAAATTTTTTTAGCGACAACCCTACATTCACGCCTGTTGTGAGCATGTGAGTTTGTAATGCAACTGACCATTGAATCTCTCATAATCAGATTTGTATCTACCCACTAACACTCGACAACTGTTTCGTGACCTTTTGCAAAAATATAATAAAAATGTTGAAGTATTTGTTTTATAAAACTATACAATTTCTCTACCGAACGATAGTGGCCTGGAGCGTCCTGCTTGCGCATTGTTTCCTCCCACATATAGCCCTGGGTTCTTTAAGCGATGCGTGAAGAGGAACATCACTAGGTCGTCAAGTTGGGGGTCACTCTCTTATAGTATTGTGTACTGTGAGATTCGCCTATAATCGCTAGACGTTCGTTGTCACGACATACCACCAGGCGGGCGGTGTCAATTTGTCAATACTTATATATAAAAAATAGGATAATTATTTTTTGCTGTTTTAACACCTTACTGGTAGTGTGATGTTGGTTTTCTTACCATTTTAAGGTTGCCTGGAAGAGTTTACCCTTAGCAATAAGGCCATCTATCGTACATCATATTTTTAAGTCTTTGTGTAAATTTAGAGAGAATTTTATCTTTCATTATATCATATTTCATTATTTTAGAATTTTATTTAATCTCTTTGACCCATGTATGATAAGCCACTTGTATTATATAACATTGCCCGTTGATGCTATGTTATATTCGTATATAAGAGTTTTATGCATATATATAGTCGATGATGTGTCTAAACATACATAGTTATAAAATGATAAAATGTTGGGTTTTTCCACTAGTTACTCGTATTAGATTTTTAATGAATTCAGAATCACCGCTAAGTTCTAAACGAATATACTGGATATATATACATACATATATATATGTATGTATATATATCCAGTCCGAGACGCCCAGGACTTTAATTGGCTGTGCCATAGCGGCTGGCACGTAAGATTCTGTTGCCTTTCATCAACATTTCATCGCAAGGCAACGGGTTTCAATTTTTTTCAAAATTACAATAGAGCTGCTACTTTTTATTAAATTTATTCGACCATTTTGGACATAACCCATTATAAATGTGCCCGACGACTGCAATAGGCTTGCCCCCTATTACGTGGGACTAAAAACACTGGCCAATTGTGGGTGTGTAATGCACTTCTTCCTAGCCCTTTGGGGATTAGGGACTTCGCCTATATCCCCGAAGGGGAATAGGCGTATCCCGAAATATATATATATATATATATATATATCTTTAAAAATATAGTGTATAGTTAACAATATCGACTATTGTTCAATGGAATGTTGCTATATTATAGAGACGTTTAATGTAACATTAATAATGACAGATAAAATAATGTTCTTTACAACTGCGAGATCTGGAACAATATAAGAGGTATAACCATTATCTAGTTCCCAATTCCCATGGGAATACGTTCCCGGGAGAAAAACTAGCCCAGTTGTTTCCTATTACATCAGCTATTCTCCAGTGAAGGTCCCGTTTAAATTTGTCCAGTCCTTCCAGTTAATTTGATTTTTTAAGTAAGTATTAACTTTAATGTTACGAATTTAGTGAAAAATGTTATTTAAAATTACACACAGACACTTTAATTTTATTTATCTGTATAGATATCCTGTAACTTATTATGAATTATACAGCCACATGTATATTTTTTTAGATAGGCAATTACACCAATAATTGTGTAGTTTGACAAAATCAATAATTGGGTAATAATATATTGTAGTCTCTTATATATTTAAGTATATTATATTATTATTATATATTAGAGTACAGTATGTATTTATTTATGTATATATTATAACGCGCCTTTAGTTTACGTAAGTTTATTTTTATTGTACTGCACATACGTTGCCTTGTCACCTTTACATCTCCTCTCTGGCCTGCTGGAAGAGATTCCTTTAGGAATAAGTAGTGCCCTTGTACTAACTGAACACTGTTCTCTTTGTATTCTTCTTATTATTTTATTTTTCTCTGTGTGTTGTACATAAGTAAATCAATCCTGGCAACGTTTTCATTAACATATAAAATAACTTTATAATTATAATATTCATCTTTATAACCGTAAATACAGTTTAACTTGACAATTTGTTGCGCGTGTGAATTAAACAGCACTCACGTAATCCGGTTGAAACATACGTGCGCATGCGCATACAACTTGTGCTATGTACGCTCATTCATGGGATGTCCACGCTATGCCACCCATAGTGCACACTATCACGATATTAGCCAACAATAAACCTCTATTGGTAAGGAATAAGATCTATTTTGGTGTAATACAACGTTAGTTAATTTTTGTGTTGTTGATATATCGGTCTCTAGTGTTAGCATAAATTAAAAGCAAATTGTACTTTGGTGTTTGTTTATAGGTCGACTGTAGCTAAAGTTTACTGTTGGTGATACTTTGTCATTATCATCATCTCAGCCTTTGACGCCCACTACTCTGGGCATAGACCGAGGCCTCCTCTAACGAGGGAAGGAATGCATACCATACGAGTATGTACCACGCTAGCCGGACTTGGTCCGAGTTTTTCTTCTCTAAACATTCTTATATATTTCTAAATACATAGGTAGTAAACATACATAGAAAATATTCAAACTTTAAAACAAATATTTGTGGATTACACAAATATAAGGCAGTGATACTTTTTTGTTTTTAAATGCCTGCTTTAAAGTCCAATGCCGGGCATACAGGATACACCTTGGTAAGGATAACCCTATTTTATTTTAATTCCGCGGCCCGGTGTCGCGGCTGCTCTTACGTCCGTTGCCGGGGCTCTCTGGTGCACACGCAGAAGGTATCTCCAGTGTACGGATAAACCTAGGGTCCGACGAACTTTTCCCACCAATGCGGCTGCTGTCAGGGGCTTTTTCCAGTGCTATCATAACTTTGGGGTTGAGTTTTATCCCGTTTAGCTGAGACGCCACAGCATCCAAACCCAACGCTTCTGGCCTGTTTCTGATAGGATGGTGGATTGCTATTCCGCTGTCCTCAAGCCCCGATCATGAGTATGATCGTAGATGAATCTGTGGCACCCTGGCTGCGACTTTAGAACTCAGCGGGAAGAGTACTCTACCTCTCCCTCTCAGCCACCTACTTAGTGAGCATAACCTGCTCGCAGATCTTGGTCTCTGGCGAGAGAGTATCCACACCTAAACTCCAGGGGAAGCTTGATAATGACAAGAATTAGACATTTGCATGTTTGACAATTGTACATTTGCGAACTGCGTCATTGTTTACTTCAAAATATCATCTTAATTGTAGTTCACAAACGAAAGTTGTACTCTAACTAACTATTAGTGAGAAGCGGCTCTATTATTGTCTCCGTATTATGTTAATGTGGGGGACATTGAGGTCGCTCTACTGACACACTATGTGACACACGATATCTTACTCATCTATTGAACTTATTTTGACAGCCTGTGTGGGTCAATAGTTGGTGATTACTGACGATTACTGTCTCAAACTAACTACTGGACTCGGAGGTTTAAATTCTACCTTTTGTATGATGAGGACGATGGTTTGTTCTGTGTCAAAATGTAGTTTATCATTCCCATCATAAACGTAATAGTACAATGGTAGCCAATTGTTCAAATTAAAAACAGGCTGTCACGGCAACTTCATACCGCCTCAAATTAAGCTTTTAAACCAAATCGATAGCAAAATAAACGAACGGCGATTCATTTTTATTTATATAGAAAAGAAGAATAGAAGATATGCGTCGTTACCGACAGAAAAATTGAAGTCTACACGAGTGCCAAACTCTAGAATATTATTATTACTTAATAACAGAGTGGGTCTCCAGTAGTTTAGCGCAATGTCACCAACCATCGCACCACGCAGGTTGGCCTCTACAAAATACGTTGTTGTCCCTTAGATGGCTATACTCGTATATGTATGCGAGACTTATTTAAACTACTGAAACCAAACTTTTCTGTACTTAATATTGTAATTTCATACTATTAGAAAAAAGTGGCCGAGAGTTTTATTGACTGATTCTTTCTCTCAGGCTCTACTTATTGATTTCGAATCTGGCAATAAATTTAAGTTTAGAAGCAATTTTGACTTTAATTGTAACCTTTATAACTGACTGCCTTTCAAAAGTGTTACCTTGTAACCCACTTGAATAAACATATTTTTCATTTTCATTTTTCAGCATAAGTCATCATTACATGGAATCATAAAAAAATTAGGGTTACAAATTATGCACATAATACTCTGGTGACCTCTCCAGGACAACAGACGAAGAGAAGAATCGTCATAATTTTAATAAGATTGAATACAGTTGGAAAATTCGTGATATAAAAAAAAACTATATTTAAGAGATAATCTCATTAATATCTCTTGTAGAGCTCTCAACTCAAGGCATACGATCGGGTACCCAGAACGGTTTTGTGGTGGGCCTTGAAAGAGAAAGGTGTGCCTGGGAAGTATATAGAGTTAATCTGTGCGATGTATTGTCGATCGAAAACCTACGTACGAACCGCTGCTGGCAACACCGACGAGTTCAGTGTGGCGGTAGGCTTGCATCAGGACTCGGCGCTAAGCCCATATCTCTTCCTGTTAATAATGGATGCTTTAACATCGGAGATACAGGAAGAGACCCCCTGGTGTATGCTATTTGCCGATGACATTGTACTCGTCGGTGAAGACGGGCCTGAGGTACAGAGTAGATTGGAAAAATGGCAGTGTAAACTGGAGAGTGTAGGCTTGAAAATCAGTAGAACCAAAACTGAGTACATGTTCTCTGATTTCGGCGGTCTCTCCAGTCCTACACCCATGGTGTTAGTCGGCGCACCAATTTTTGTTTTCAAAAGTTTGCTCCAGTTTCCGGTACCTCGGCTCTCTTATCCAGGATGATGGGGAAATCAGTCGTACAGTGAAGCACAGAATTGACGCAGGTTGGATGAAATGGCGGAAGGTCAAAGCCACTATATGCGACCCCTAATTTCCTCCGAAACTTAAGGGGAAAATTTACAAAACTGTCGTGTCGTCAGACCTGCCGTCCTGTATGGACTTTCATGTTTGGCCGTAAAAGCGACGGATGAAAGACAATTGCATGTAGCGGAAATGTGAATGTTAAGATGGATATGTGGTGTGACAAGACTGGATAGGGTAAGGAACGAGTATATTACAGGAAGTTTGAAAGTTGCACCAGTGAATGAAAAATTGAGAAGCGAGTGGCTGTCATGGTATGGACATGTTATGAGAAGAGAGGAAAGCAATGTCGTTAGAAAGGTGCAAAGTATGACTGTAGAGGGTTTAAGGAGTAGAGGTAGGCCAAAGAAAAGATGGATGGACTGTGTGAAAGAGGATATGACAAGGAGAGGAGTGACTGAAGAGATGACGTCTGCCAGAGATGTGTAGAGGAGAAATACTTGTTGCGCCGACCCCAAATAATTGAGATAAGGGCAGGTAGATAATGTAGAGCTCTCAACTATATTATACCACACATGTAAGCTAAACTGCTCTATCTACATTTTATTTAATAATATCTTTTATAATATAGCTCCTACATATTCAAAACGACCCAGGAAAATATTTTAAGGAAATCATATAATATAAATCATATAAATAAATAATATTACATAATTCCCACAGACACATACACACACACGGTATACACTGAATAGAATTCAACATGAAAATGCTTAGCATAATAAATGCTCTAAAAAATAAGTAATGCCTTAATAACGTGTGCGTAATAAAATCTCCGAACCCGTTGAACTCTTTTGTACGAGAACATGTTGCTACGCGGTGCTACATTTTTATGCAATTTATATTGTACGAGTACATCGAATGCAGTCTAAGTCATAGTGATTTGTTTCCGCCAGAATCTCATGCAATGCATCGCAACCAAAGTGGGAAAACACCGCCATCGCGGGGGTGAGACCGATCATGGACGAGTGGCTGCAGAGGCAACATGGTGACCTCACGTATCGTGCGACGCAGGTCGTTACCGGGCATGGATGCTTCGGTAGCTATCTGCTTCGCATCCATCGTGAGGTCATACCCCAGTATCAACACTACGAGGTTTCCGACGATGACACTGCACTCCACACGTTGGTGGAGTACTAAGCATGGGCGAGTCAGCGCCGGGACCGGGTGGAACGCGGCCGTGTCCTTCTGTGAGCAATTCATGCTCGTGAAGGAGGCGGCCGAGAGGGAGAGGAAGCGTACCCTTTCCGCTGAGTTCCGCAGTCAGCGACCAGGGTGCTGCAGACTAATTTACACCCAGGACCATTGACCTCCATGATCGGGGCCTGAGGACGGCGGGGTAGCCACTTGCCGTCGTTACAGAAGAAGACTAAAAGGTTCGCGACGTCGCGTGCTGCGGAGCCTCAGCCCCATAGCACGCAATCAGATTAACTCACCGACGCGGGATGAAACCCGACCCCAACGACGCGGGATAAAACCCACAGGTGGCCAAAGTCGGCTGTACGCTACTGGAAATACCTTCTGGTGCCAAGAATACCAGAGAACCCCGCGGCAATGGATATAGGAGCGGATTCGATCTCGCGGAATTAAAAAAAAAGTGATTTGTTAACTTTAAGTTAAGTATCTTTATGTTATAAGGCTTCGTGTATTTTGTTAAGTAAATTTAACCCAGGCCACTAAAGTTCTAGCTAGGAAACACACTGAACACTTATAACTGAGAATTTAAATCACGCGTTACGACTTTGGTAAAACAATATTCAAGTAAATATACATCATATACAAAAGCAGCTCGGTTCAACTTGTTACACCTTGTGTGTGTGTAAAAAAATCATTAAATACATACATTTAAATACCAAATAACATCTTCATATTCATACACATAAAGGATATACCTAAACACGTAGTTAAATTCTAAATATGATTTTTCATCGTTAAATTAAAAATAAATTGATCCAATAAATGAGTAAATCACGAAAATGAATCTACTAAAAAGGTAATAAAATCAAAACTGAGCTGTGTGTTTATCGTTCGCATATATCACTGGGGTCGTCGACCGGCGGATTTGCATGGAGGTTCCCACCTGCGCCTGCGTCGGCGAGGAGTGCGGCGAGCGCGAGCGCGAGTAACGCGGCGGTGGTCATGGTGCGGCGGCGGCGGCGGCGTGTGCTCGCGGCGGCGCACGACAATGCACTGACGCTGCCCGGAGAGGAGACACAGGGACCGCCGACACCGACACAACAACCGTATGCGTCACACGAGGCCCTGGCCACAGACCTGGCGCTCCTGGTTCCCCTGATGGCCACTTCACCATCACTTGGTAACTGTTAGTCCAGTTATCACTGTTAATAATGTAATTATGTCCTACTCACTACATAATATACCTACTAATATTATAAAGAGAAAATATTTGTTAGTTTGTTTGCATTGATTAAACTCCGTAACTGCTAAACCGATTTTGAAAATTCTTTCACCGATATGTAGCGACATTATCCTTAATTGCTATAGGCTACTTTTTATCCCGGTAATAAGTTCCCGTGGTAAATGTGGACGAGAAAACTGTGTCACATGAACGGAGTTACGGTATTATTACCGTACCTAGTTTTTTTTTAAGTGTGGCCGCGGCTACCCTCACGTCCATTACTGGGCCCCTCAGGTACGCACTCGGAGTATTCCCTGTGGCACCGGCGGACTCGCAGCACGCAACCCTTTTAGCCTGCTTCTGTAAGGACGGCGAGTAGATGGCCCGCCATCTTCAGGTAGATGAGTCTGCGGAACTCGGGGAGGGTACGTTCTCTCTCTCTCCCTTTCCATGAACTATGAACTGAAGACGAACACGGCCATAATAACCTAGCTTAACATAAATATTAGTAAAACAATGGTAAGTAAAAAGTTTTAAGAAAAAACTTTTTAAAATTATATAATAGCATTAATTTTTCGCAGAATTAAAAGGACAACAAAACGTATTTGGTGAAGAATTGTCCATCATTTGCTACATAGCACAAAGTAATGGCTATGACGTAGGAATGGTCCACTCATTATTAAATAAAAAACGCAGAAAGGCTAGTTTTCATTTATTACATCCGATTCAAGATCCACCTAGGAAGTACACGGCCTGTTTGCCATTGTTTTGTCATGGATTTTCGCCAAGTAACGCCTGTTTCTATCCAATAAATATTAGTATCCTACACCTCTAATCCCTTCCTCTATCTGTGTCGCGTCCAGTTCACCACCCACGGACTAACAGACCCCTTTACATCACTTCGAAGTACTCGTACTTCACTACATATTATAAATCAAAATCGATTCTGTCCGTATGTATACTTAGATCTTTAAAACTACGCAACGGATTTTGATGCGGTTTTCACCAATGGTTCTCGAGGTAGGTTTTTGTGTAAATAATTTGTCAAGTAATTATGCTACCATCTAAGTTGGCCGGATTTTGGGGTTCCGTACCCAAAGGGTAAAACGGGAACCCTATTACTGAGTCTATGCTGTCCATCCGTCTGTTTTGGACTGTATGCTGCCTCTATAATAAGAAATACTTATAACAAACAAAAACTAAAAAAACAGAATATAATAAATATTTAAGGGGGCTCCCATACAACAAACGTTCTTTTTTTTCTTTTGGTACGGAACCCTTTGTGCGTGAGTCTGACTCTCACTTGGCCAGTTACTTACTTTATATATATATCTTTGGTTTATTCTCAATTCTTTTCTACTCAATCATTCAATTACAGTGGTATCTATGGTTTTCCAAAGAGAAAATACACCGTTCTCATCGATTCAATTACAAATCCGATCCGTGATATCCTCTAACATGAGTTAATTGTCGACCGGATAGTGACATTTACGCAGGGACTTCTGTTATAGATACCGAAAGGCCAGATGTATCCTATATGCTCACATTTTACCATTCACTTGGTCTCACGTAGAAGTACGAGGAGGTTCACTCCATATTTAACTGGTACTTCGTGGACATATATTTCATTATGTCCAAAATATACAGCTAACGATAACTTCAACCTCAAGTTGGGTTCCTAGCACCCGACCTCTGAATGCCATACTCCATACAGATAGTCTTCTTCTTTGCCTGGCCCTTTCCCATTTTATTTGGGGTCGGCCCTCAGTATCATGCGTCTCCAGGTAGCTCGGTCCCGGGTCGTCTCTTTGTTTACTTGGGCTTCTTTGAGGTTCTTATTTACATCCATGTGAGTCGGGGTCCTCCTCGTCCTCAGGGTTTAGTTTCGATATCCAGCACTTTTCTGGTCATGTGGTCGGATGGTCGCCTCATAACGTGTCCGTACCACCGCAGCCGGCTCTCCTGAAGTTTGTCTGGGATAGGTCTCACCTTGAAGCCCCTTATGTGTGTGTTTCTAACATGATCCAGCCTAGTCACGCCATCTGCCCACCTGAGCATCTTCATCTCTGTGCAGTGTAATTGATTTTCGTGCTGTTTTTTGAGTGGCCAGCATTCGGCTCCATATGTCATGGCCGGTCGGACGGCTGCTCTGTATACTCGTCCCTTTATGCGCACGGGCATTCGGCTGTCGCATAGCACGCCAGATAGTTCTCTCCATTTCATCCACCCGGTATTTATGCGATGGGTGACATCAGTGTCTATTGACCCATCTCTACTGATGACTGACCCAAGGTACCTGAAATGATCCACTTCTTATAGCTGGGTGTTCTGCAGACAGATGGTATGTTTACTGTCGAAACCACTAAAGTTGAAATGCATGTACTCGGTCTTCTCTCTGCTTATTTGCAGACCTGATATTTCCAGAGCTTGCCTCCACTTCTCTAAAATCTGCTGTAGGTTGTTCACATCTTCACTGATGATGACGACGTCGTCCGCATATAGGATGTCCCATGGCGGCGCTCGTTGCAGATTTGAGGTGAGATGGTTCATTACAATATTAAATAGCAGAGGGCTGAGTGCGGAACCTTGGTGCACACCAACCTTTACATCAAACTCATCGCTTGTTCCGGCCGGACTTCGTACTTTGGTTAATACTTGGTACTCCATACAGATAGTAGTAATTTCAAATTAACAGCTTTTCATGAAATGCATATGAAAATATACATGGTACTAATATTTGTGGACATGTTTGTTTCATCTAATGTCTGAAAAGAATATACAGATTTGAACGGGAATGTCACCCTCATATAGGTAATAATAAGGTGTAATATAGGCTACTTTTTATTCCAGGTATGTGTTGCCGTGGGATTTAGAAACTAGAAATATATTCCTCGAGGGCGAAGCTGGGCTCGTCAAACATACAATTCTATTTATTCCAGCAGTTAGCTCTTGTATTATCTGATCTCTATTTCAGTAGCTTCTCTATATTAAATACTTTCAAAAACTAGTTTTATTTGTTATATGTATATATGTTATATATATATATATATATACAATAATGGGCTAAATCATACTAACTAATCAAGTCTGAGGGAACTTATACACAAAATAGCTCCGTCATTTTAACTGTTCATTCATAAACAGCGACGCCGGCCTTCCTACTAGTGCTACTAGTCCCCGTATACAAATGAACCGGTAGTCGGTAGTTAATTTTATTTTGTTTGCAGTCATGTGGCTTGCCCAAAAAAAGGTGAACAGCGGCACTCTGTCTGTACTTGTTAGGAAGCCACCCAGGTCGACCGGTAGATGTCAATGACCCGGCTCGGGTTTCACTCCTTCACCCACCGGTGGTCTGCAGAGATCTTGGGATCGCTACTAGACTATTACCACAGTATAAGTTCTACATATACACTGCTATTACCAGCCTATCACCACTACTTTACTTTTGACTGGCTCAGTGGCGCTGTGGTAAGTATTTCCACAACCTTTGTCGTTAATTATTGCATTTGTGGGTGCCCACTAGTAACTATGAGTGAGTACTCTAGAACAGTTTCAGTTGTAATTGAGAAGAAAATACGTCTGACTCTTGTTACTTTCTAAAGTAAATCATTCCAAGTGTGTGAGATCTCACGGCACCCCATTAGTTCTTCAATTAATCTCAAAGTGAATTGGTAACAACCACTAACCTCGATTGTTTGCTAAATGATATGCTCAACTAATGTGTTCTCTTCCTTTCTAATATTTATGAGAAATTGTTGCTATATCAAAATTGGAACAGCACTTTGTGAGAGTAATAACTATAATGGTTCGTAAAAGTTCATGGGAGTTTCTCGACAAACGATTTTTCATAAAATTAAGTTTTGTTTATACGGTTAGTAACAAAAGTCGCTGACACCTCAGACTTAATCAGTGAGAGCAAGGGGCAAAGCTTCTGCCGCGTTGCATAGAGCGATAGAGCAGCATCTCTGTATCTGTAGTGCTCGTGGCTAGCAGATTCATATCTACAGAAAAAATATAAGTAACTTAGGTAACATGTATCCCTTCCAATCATACCTAATGAAAAGCAACCAAGGGTGATTAAATAACACATTTTTTCTAAAAGAAGGAAAACGATCCTCCAATGAAAAAGACTACATGGGACCCTCTTCCGAATACAAGGAGACATTGTATGCTTTAGTCGGTATGAGTTCTACGTGACTACCTCACGGATAGCTTGCGGTGAAGTGAAATTTAAGGAAATCCAAATTTTTAAATAGGCACTTACTTATATACGTATATCGCAAAAACGAATGTCATCCAACCGGAATCGGACCAGCGTCTTTCTCGTAAAAAAAAGTGGTTTACCAATCAGGCAATGGTTGACCCTTTCATCACACTTAATTTTTGCGTAATATATTTCTTATTTTTAAATAAAGTTTTACGAAAGGGGATAAGAAAAACATGGTGATTATTCTGCAGTCGAAACCTTACACTTAATTAACAGCTTGACTTAATTTGAAAAAAAAAAAATTAATTAGATGAACCTATGAAATGAGTCTGAGACCCAAAAGATACATGCATCATTATTATCCACCGAGGCTCTTCGCAACTGAGCTGGGTCGGCTTTATAGTCTAACTGCGATGTGGCTTGTAATGTTTATTATTTTGGATGTTAGGATGTCAAGGATAGAAATAAAGTATTCATTTAAGCCACTTTATTATTATTGCAAGAACTTTTAAGATAATATAGGGGAACTGAGGGTTCCTCTCGGCAAGGATTTAATGTACTTTTAGCCTAGGATACAATTTAGGTCTATTCTAGGTGCTATGTTATTCAGTAATACAGGGTATATGGTTGGTGCGCTTGGTCGGTAACGATAGAGTATCTTTATGCAGATACTGTGGTAATTAAGGGTAATAGGTTAAGGGATTTTATAGGATACTTTCCCGGTGAAATACGCCACTCCTGCAAGCCGGCAGACACCGTCTCTGTTCCGGTCTCTGCCCACTCCAGACAGAAGGAAGCTGGGTTCTCACCCAGGTAGTATGGTAGTACCGTAAGCCTCCTTTCGGAGGTGAATATCCAAGCTTCACCCGATTAAATCCGGCTAACACATGCAAAGCATGCATGCGTATCATGTAAGTCGATCTCTAGCCAATCCTGGCCAGATCAGGCAAAGATTCCTGTTTAAATTTAGTAAGACAACTCCAGACGCAACACGTGTGCGTTCAAACACAAACCAAACTTCGAAATAAACTACAATAAATTAAATTGTAATATAAATATGTGATGCGGGCGTAGCTCGCTTGTATTAAATGGCTGTCACACCAGTCACGTGGTCCAGCGTCCAATCAGGAGAAAGCCAGTGTTGCCGCTATATTATGCAAATTTCAACCAACTAAAATGGAATAATGCCACTACAAAAATTACAACATTACAGGCTGAACTTCGATATTTTCCGTGGAGCGACTGTCATCTGACCTTTACAACCCATATAACCCTTAGAAGCTACATACATATATCCCAATAATACATTTCCGCGGGAAACAGGAACTAGAAGTAGGTAACGGTAGTTATAAATCTAACACCACCAGTACTCAATAGAAAGCACTGATAAGGACTTGCCTGCCTACTCCACTTATATATGCGGGTGGGATATACAGTTGTTAACAATATTACTCAGTAACGTTACGTATGTAACGTTACTGAGTAATATTATATACACTATTTACCACAGATCATCACGCCTGTATTTCCAAGGGGGTAAGCAGAGGTGCATTATATCTACATTAAGTAGATTTTTTAGTCCCATCACGTAGGTAATAGGGGGCAAGTATATACCGTCATGCCTAAACCAAAGTAATAGGGGGCAAGTACATACGGTCATACCTAAACCAAAGTAATAGGGGGCAAGTACATACCGTCATGCCTAAACCAAAGTAATAGGGGGCAAGTATATACCGTCATGCCTAAACCAAAGTAATAGGGGGCAAGTACATACTGTCATGCCTAAACCAAAGTAATAGGGGGCAAGTATATACCGTCATGCCTAAACCAAAGTAATAGGGGGCAAGTATATACCGTCATGCCTAAACCAAAGTAATAGGGGGCAAGTATATACCGTCATGCCTAAACCAAAGTAATAGGGGGCAAGTACATACCGTCATGCCTAAACCAAAGTAATAGGGGGCAAGTACATACCGTCATGCCTAAACCAAAGTAATAGGGGCAAGTACATACCGTCATGCCTAAACCAAAGTAATAGGGGGCAAGTACATACCGTCATGCCTAAACCAAAGTAATAGGGGGCAAGTACATACCGTCATGCCTAAACCAAAGTAATATGGGGCAAGTATATACCGTCATGCCTAAACCAAAGTAATAGGGGGCAAGTACATACCGTCATGCCTAAACCAAAGTAATAGGGGCAAGTACATACCGTCATGCCTAAACCAAAGTAATAGGGGGCAAGTACATACCGTCATGCCTAAACCAAATTAATAGGGGGCAAGTATATACCGCCATGCCTAAACCAAAGTAATAGGGGGCAAGTACATACCGTCATGCCTAAACCAAAGTAATAGGGGGCAAGTATATACCGTCATGCCTAAACCAAAGTAGGTATGTACTTACTGATTTGAGTGTTTTATTGATAGATAGACTAGACTGGAGCTTATGAAAGGATATAGGTCCGGTAGTCCTATACACGCTGATTTTATCACCGTCAGCAGTCGAAAGGGTTCGCTCTCGGAATAATATTTGGATTCCTTTTTTAACATCTAAATTACTGTACTGATAATAATAAAAAATTTGTCACTCGATCAAGTTTAACATTAGTAGCAGTACGATATTTCATTGATGAATTGACGCGGACGGGCGCGGCGCGCTCGCCAGGTTGGACGCAAATCATGTGTTTGGGAGCAATGACCCCGCGCAGCCAATATGGCCAGTATCACTACGAAACATACCTACTTGAACATAAAGTACACACTTCAATTTCTCCTTCGTGCTTTACACGGGCTTAGGACCGTCTGTAATACCTACTTTATTATTATCGATAGTGACTTAATGACTTTTGAACTATGTAATAATAATAATAAAAATACACTGAACTACAACTGACTGCGAGGAGGTATTTCAGGCGTATTTAAAAAATTGGAGCTATTTACAAATAATATCAAACTTACATACCTATTTACACTAATTTACAGTTCTCTGTACCGAAGTAACTGCTCGATATGGAGTCCATTCCTATCGATACACAAACGTGACCGGGCATGGATGCTTCGGTAGCTATCTGTTTCGCATCCGTCGTGAGGTCATACCCCGGTGTCAACACTGCGAGGTTTCCGACGACGACACCGCACGCCACACGTTGGTGGAGTGCTAAGCGTGGGCGAGTCAGCGTCGGGACCTCGTAGTGGGTCTGGGCGTGGATACCCTCTCGCTGGAGACCATGCTTCAAGCCATGGTCTCCAGCGGGAGTAGGTGGAACGCGGCCGTGTCCTTCTGCGAGCAAGTCGTGCTCGCGAAGGAGGCGGCCGAGAGGGAGAGGGAGCGTACCCTCCCCGCCGAGTTCCGTAGTCAGTGGCGAGGCCGCCGCAGACTCATCTACGCCCAAGACCATCGACCTCCATGATCGGGGCCTGAGGACGGCGGGATCGCCACCCGTCGTCCTTACAGAAGCAGGCTAGAACGGTTGCGTGCTGCGGGGCCTTTGCCCCATAGCACGCAACCAGATTCACTCACTGACGCGGGATAAAACCCTACCCCAACGACGCGGGATTCTCATCCCGACCCAACCCCTGCAGAGACCACAGAGGTGGTGAAAGTCCGCCGGGCGCCACTGGAAATACGTTCTGCTTGTAACCAGAGACGCCCGGCCACGGACGTTAGAGTGGCCGCGGCCCTAGGCCGCGGAACTAAAAAAAAAAAAAAATACATAAATGTGCACGTTTCAATTGATTGTCTTTCAACTTGTTCAATGTGTCTCTATCACTTTAAGTGCTCCGGCTGGGAGTACAATCGCCTAGCCTCTTGTAGGGTGTGGTTAGCAATGGCATACAATTGTACCATTGCTAGATACTCCACGTTCGAATATTCGTACTGACGACTCATTTTACTCACTGAGGTTCACTACGGGGGGAGCCGCAGTGTCGGTCGCGCTTGGCACAGAGCCAGCGCGAGGTGAGGTGGCTTGGCGACTGGCGTAGTTTGACTAGTTTGTTGAATGAAAACGAACTGTACCGTAACTATCGTTGTAAAACTTAAGTATTTAAGAGAGTGAGTCCCCTACAACGGGTTCTCATTTGATGTCTAGAAACTAAATATTTTTTTTAGATTTCTAAAAAAAATGCGTTTGTTTTTCAAAGTAATGCTGCCAGTTGGTTCAAAAATTATTCCGAAAGCGAACCCTTGCGTAGTGCTGACGGTGATAAAATCAGTGTGTATATGATGTACCTATATCGACACTGATTTAGTTAGAAAGTCCAGCTTCCCTCATGGACGCGACACTTCAATAAACTATTACCGGAACACGCCAAGAGCACTGCAATTAAAGAATATAAAAATTTTTGTCTCAATTAAAAGGTCGTACCATAAAGGTGAACACACACAGCGCCGACGCCGACTCACCGTTAGTTCTCGCGAGTCTAACTTCTTATTAACTAACTCTAATCGGCAAAAATGCGTTGAAAAATTTAAGTGCCGAGATAATCTTATACTTGGTAACTATTAAATTAAGTGTCGCGCGTAAGTCGACTTTGCGAGTGATTTCTAGAAATGTTTGTGTTACATTATAACGCCTTACAGTGTTGCTTTGTGAGAACACATCAGCGCTGAGCTATAAGGATAATTATGGTTGCACGTATAAATACCACTACTTAGTTGTCGGAGCATAATTGAAAGGTTTATTATGGTATTTATATGGAGTTATTTGTCCTTTATAACTGTTTTTCTTTAAATGTAATAAATGCGTTCTAATAGTGGGTCAATTCTGCAGTGGCAAGAAGCATATGTGAGCAGATATGAGCGAGCGAAGGGCATTCGTGGTGGAGAGGGACAGTACTAGTAGACCCGCAGTAGACAAGCGTTGAAACATTATTTAGGCTTTTTAATTAAGCTCAAGATACAAAATAATGATCTTCGCTCGCTCGGTCAAAGAGTAAGTATTTCGTTCCCGTAGAACATAAATTAACTAAATGACAGACTACTTTTTACTACGTTTTTATTAGTTTCACTTGTATGTTTGCTTGCTTGTATGTTTGTTTGTAACCGACTCTTTTGGGTTCGATTTTGCCAACTTTGAACGATCAGATTTAATTCAAACTTTGCACACCTGTCAAAGACCGATGACAATGCAATAATTCGATTGAAAATTAAAAAAAAATATGTATGTTTGTTTGTAACCGACTCTTTTGGGTTTGATTTTGCCCTACTTTGAACGATCAGATTTTGCACACCTGTCAAAGATCGATGACAATGCAATAATTCGATTGAAAATTAAAAAACTATAAAATAGAATATAAAAACTAAAAAATGAAAAATAAATAATAGTTTAAAAAACTAAAAAAACAAGCTTTTATAGAGAATCTAACTAAAAAGTAGAAAATAAAAATTTAATAAGTTTGAATTAAGAATAGTGTAAATCTCTATAAACTGATATATTTAAGTAATTTACAATAGGATTTACAATATACATTATTATATACTAGGTACAATAGAAAATGAAATGAATACTAAATTAAATTATTACTATTTAAAAAAAAATGTAAAAAGTTTGGGCCCCGCGGTAGGGTGCCCATCATGGCGGCGGCATTCCCGCGCTGTATGGCGATGCTTATCCGCTGCGCGAGAAATCCGCCGGCTCGTAAGTCTCCCGTTACCTCCCTGAGCCGTTTGCTGAGCTCCTTGAAAAGCGAGTGCGCGCCCGGGCCCCACGGGCCCAGTGTCTCGACAAAGTCGTATTGAGTGCCGAGACAACTGTACTTGCCCACCTTCGAGCGCTCACGTACCTCGGCCGCCGCACCGGCACGTTTGGCAGTTGCCGGAAGATAGGACGCAGCTAGTGTGTCGGCACACGTGGCGTCCCACACTAGTGGGCGACCCATCCTCCATGGTATCATCGACATCCCGTCAGGTCTCTTACCATCGTCCCGTGCAATGTGCTGGGGCTCCAGAACCGCAGGGACGTTTACACTGACGAGACACCGTCGCAGGATGTCGTTGATCGCGGCATGGCGGGATAGGCGGCCAGCACTTGAAGAGCAGGCAAGCCCATGGTGACCTAGGCGATCCACACTCGCTCCACAAGAAGCACAACTATGTTCTACACAAACCTCGGCCCCCAGCCGGAGACCGATGGCGAGTCGGAGAGTGTTGTGTTCAATGAAAGTACCAGTGTTGGGGGATGGGTAGGCATGGAGCCAGTGTCCGGATTCCTGTCTTGACACTGCTTCCAGCCTGGCGCGGTTTTTTAAAGATGACGAGGTATCAATGAGGGTTTGTAAAATATGTTGGCATGAAATGTTATCCCAGGCCTTCTGATTTTTGAGAGTGGGAGGGAAATTTGGACTCGGTCCAGCTAGCCAGGCAGTTTCAGCCTCGACCAAGCTCGCGATCTCACAGTTTGTAGCCGCGGGGGCTTTAAGGATTTTTCCTGCGAGGTCAGACGAGCTATGAATTGAGGACAGAAATGCTGGCAGTGCTACATTAGAGATTTTTCGGGTTCCCAGGCCACCATACCTAATTGGTAGGGAGGCTTGGGTCCATGCCTGCTCGCTTAGTCTGATATTTATGATAGCTTCAATTTGGAATTTTATTGTATTGTCCAAGTCTTGGATTAGATGGGGAAATTTCCACACTGGGCAGCAGCGGAGCAGGTACGTAAATTTAGGAACAAATAGACAAAACTTAATGATGAAAAGAGCGGAATGGCTGCTAATTTTACGGAGGCGGTCCGAAAATTCATTAAATTTAGAAACCGAATTTGTTAGAAGTGGTGGAATGGCCTCATCAAAAATAGGTGAACCAAGGAGGCTTAGACTGTTCTTTGTTACTATATTGATATTTGGGGCTACGCTATTAAAATTATTAACTATGGATTGAGCAGAGGTTGTGTTTATTTTGTCGTTAATGAAGAGTTCGGACTTATTAAAATTTAAATGTAAGCCAATGAGATCAAAATTTTGTTTTATCATTACTAAGTCAGTTAGAACAGTCTGAGCGTCCCCGGCTATGGTACCGTCATCTAGGTACCATATATTCAACTTTGAATTTACTTTGTGGATTATCGAATTAATGGCCAAACTGAAGATTGCTGGACCGAGGGGATCACCCTGCTGACATCCCACAGCCGAAATAATTTCATTATTTTTGTGTAATAATTTAGAAGGACAGTGATAACACTGTAACATAAAATTGTAGATCTCCGGAACGTATAATTTAATTTCATTCAGGAGGATGTCCCTGTAGACCGAATTAAAAGCATTTTTTACGTCTAACTTAAGGATCACTTCACATTGATCATCTTGAGCAAAGGTGCGTACGGAATGTACCGTCGCTTCGCAACCTCCACGGGTTCCGAAGCCAACTTGTACGGGTTCGAAAAGGGACTGAAATTTTGACCGTGTTAGCCGAACACAAATTTTGGCAGCCAATCGCCGCAGAGTGGACCCTACAGCGATCGGTCGTACACCACCATCTTTTTTAATTAAAGCTATTAAATTTGCTCCGTATAGGATAGGCGTAACTTCCTGGCACACAGCCCCCTCCAACATGATGTTGACTAGTCCGGTTAGGGCCGAGATCACGTGGTCGCCACCTGCGCCCACACCGTGGCTGGTGAGGTCTTTGAGATGCTGGGGGGAGATGCCATCCAGTCCAGACGCCGAACCTATAGGGAAAGAAGCAATGGCAGCAACAACATCTTCTTCTTTGGCGTGGAGGCATGTTGCAACCTCAGATGGTGGGTCTACAAAAGGTGGACAGGTAGGGCCTGGGGGGTGTTTCGATTGTAATGCTAAGGCGGTCTCCGGTGTATCAGGTGCTATGGTGTCATTTGAAAAAAGCAGCCGAGCGGCACCCTTTAGGTCTCCGTCTTGCACTTTCTCTTCAACTTTAGAGAACAAGTCTTTAGGTTTGCTATGCGGAGGCCTTGGAGGTGCCGCTGGGGGTAATTGAGTGTTAGGGGCAGTATTATTTTTAATTTGTTGAGCGAGTGAGGTTTTAGTTTCGGGGGTGGCGTGTAGAGTTCTGTAAGCGAATGTTAGGAGGTCATGCCAAGAAGCGGGGTTGTTGTCGCGAGTACATTTTCGAATGGTATCTGCTAGAGCCGAGGCTACGCAGGATCGGGCACCCCGGGGTATTCGTTTTACGATGCTAGTTGAATGTTTCATTTGGCTAAGGTGTGAGTGTAGGGGTATGGGGGATAGTGGTGAGTTGTTGAAAGTCAGGGGGTCGAGGTTTTGGCTACATGGAGGTGAATTAATGATACGAGCGTGATGAATACGTGATTGATGTACATGAAGTCCTTTTGTGCTATTAAAAGATCGTGAACACACTTCACAGACGTGCATACGGCTCGAGGAAAAGGAACACTTACTTACAGTAAAATATTTAAAAAGTACTTAAACTATTAGAAAAAAAATATAACTAAGGAAAATAATTGTTCAGAGCTAGTAGTAAAAAAAAAAAACGAAGAAATTCAAAGGGTAGTAGTGCTTGCTTGCAAAGTTTGATTCATTTATAGGATTTTAAAATTTTCAATTTTCAAAGCTCCCATCCAACCATATCATAGAATTATTACAACACTGTGCGCACATAACAGCGGCTGGTTGCCACGCAACCGTTACTATGGTTTCGTATATTGTTACACTTTCTTTTGCACATACATATCAATTGTAATGGATTCTGATTCTGTAATTAGTTCTTTAATATCATTCATAACACTTGTATCACTGAATAAGGCTATAAACTCAACATTTTGGTATATTTTATTTATGTAGGAACGGTATTACATTTTAGATGTTAAAAAATACGGAGCAACTATATTGACAGCTTTTGACGTTTTTTACTTTTTTTTCTCTATATATAAAAATGAATCCTTATTTCCCTTGGTCACGCCATCACGACATCACGCGTGAACGGCTGGACCGATTTCGCTTATTCTTTTTTTGTTGTGTTCGTAATTATCAGGAGAAGGATCTTATGGAAGAAAAAAAAAGTTATGTGGAATCTAATATCGTAATAATAAAAATGAATGCTGTACGAAGTTCGCCGGGACAGCTTGTAAGAAATAAATGTATGTTATTATAAAAAAAGCGTGAGGTGCATAGCGTCAATAGTTATAAATATTTTATTGACAGATATGAGTAGAAGAATTATCATTTTGATAATATCTTAAACGCTCACACTTTTTTTAATCAATAATGTACATTTATTTCTTATTTACACTTTCAAACTTATTAAAATTTATTTTCTACTTTTAGTTAGCTATAAAAGGGTGTTTTTTAGTTTTTTAAAACTATTATTTATTAGATATGGACGTTTAAAGTTACAAAAATATATTTATTTATTAAAATGTAAGTATGTTTTGACTGTTATTTGTAGTTGTTCATTCCTTTGTAATAGATATTTTTTTAGTAAATAAAGAGTAGTTTGGGAGAAATCAAAGTTAGTTAGTTTTTGCATTTTAATAACACATAATTGTGTGCGTGAACTTACAAAAAGAGAATAGTTTTTATTAATGTATAAAAATGATGCCAAATTAAATAAGTTACGTAGATAATCAGAACCGATCGATCGATGTACATAATCTCACTAACATAACTTACTTAGTTCCTTTTCGTTTTGTTTTTGTACGCAACATCCATCTTACTAACTAACATCACTAAACGAGTTTCGTTTTGTTAGTTACGAGTCTATAGTAAGTACTACGAGTATTCCCTATTCTGTAGTTATAGTTTCGTCATGTCCCATGTCCCATGTCCGTCCGTCCGTCCTCGGTACTCCTAAACGGTTAGTGCTACTAACATTAAACTTTTCATGGATATGTTTGGGGTGTATTATTTGGGGTTCCTCTCCTATACCTACGTTAAGGGGGTATGATATTTATGACCAATATTTTCCTATTAAAATAGTAAAAAAACAAATTTATAGGAAACCTAAATGGATATCACGCGGGCTGAAAACATGTAGTATTAAGAAACGCCAGCTGCTTTGGAAATATAGACTCAACCCCTGTACTCGCACAAAACATGAATACAGGGCTTATACAAAAATATTTAAAAAAGTAATTAGACTCACTAAGCGATCGCAGAATAATTATAAAATAATAAATTCAGCAAATAAATCCAAATGTACGTGGAATATTATTAATAACTCAAGGTACAACATTCCTCGGGACTCAATAACAAAAATAAAAGTGGGTGATGACACTGTTACGAACCCCTTAGAAATAGCCAACGCATTTAATAATTATTTCATTGACAAAATACAACCAATACCGGGCTCAGGCTTTAATGTAAATTCTAAAATAGTAGGGACGCAAAAATCGATTTTTATACCTCCTTGTATTATTCATATCATCATATTATATTTCAGCTAACATACAAAAAATTATAAATGGACTAAAGAACACCTATAGTGTAGGATAAAATAAAATAAAAATAAAATAACGTTAATTATCTTTGAAATTTTTAGAAAATTATTTAGATTCGTCAAAAGTTGGTGTGACTCTACCGAGGGTTCCAAAATGCAACGAGACTGAGAAGAGCCCTCAAGAAACTCAGTTCGGCTTTTTTCCAAAATATTTCATCTTAAATCTAATACAGAGTTATTTAGAAAGGAGCAATTCGTGTTACAACCAGGCAGCCTTGTCATCTAAGAAATCATTAACACTATAATAAGCTTTATGGCACAATTTACGTTTTATTAGTTTTTTAAATTTATTAACAGATAAATTTGCTATTTCGGTTGTCAATGTAATGTACATTCAAATAAAGTTCCCCGCAAAAGAATTACTCACTTTATGAAGCCTAAATTTAGGAACAGCCAGTTTATCCTTATTTCTGAAGTTTAGATTATGATTATCACTATTTTTCACAAATTTAGTTTTGTTCTTGTGGATATACAATAAAATTTCATAAATATACTGTGAATACACTGTAAGGATGTTAATATGCTTAAACTTATCTCTTAATGACTCCCGAGACCCCATTCCATAGATAGTCCGGACAGCCCTCTTCTGCAACACAAAGATGCATTCAATATCGGCAGCGTTACCCCACAGTAGTATGCCATATGTCATGATACTGTGGAAGTAGCTGAAGTAGACAAGACGCGCCGTTTTAATGTCTGTAAGTTGTCGGATCTTTTTGACAGCATAGGCTGCTGAACTAAGCCTGGCCGAAATTTTCCCGATATGAGGCCCCCATTGCAATTTGGAGTCTAACGTTATGCCCAGAAAGACAGTGTCATCGACCAATTCTATTATATCATCCCTAACCTTAACACTGGTTTTAACAAGTCTTACATTAGGTAAGGTGAATCTTACACATTTAGTTTTATTTTCATTTAATAATAAATTATTAGCACAAAACCAGTGGACTATCCTAGAGAGGGCAATGTTTAAATCGTCAAGTTCGCGCTGACCACGTTTAACTTTAAATATTAAAGAAGTGTTATCAGCAAACAAAACTACCTCGTGGTCGTCTCTTATGAGGTGAGGGAGATCATTAATATATACTAGAAAAAGAAAAGGACACCCAAAATTGAACCCTGCGGTACCCCCATTGCTACAGGAGAACCAGGTGACTGTTTACCATTGATCACTACTTTCTGGACCCTATCACTTAAGTAAGAATTGACGAAATTCAAGGCCGTCCCCCGGATTCCGTAATGATCAAGTTTCTTAATTAAAGTCTGATGTTGAACGCAATCGAAGGCCTTAGATAAGTCACAGAATACACCATAAGCATCATATGACTCATCCCAGGCCCTGTATATACACTCTAATAATTTAATTCCGGCATCAGTGGTGGACCGACCACGAGTGAAGGATACGATGACATTTGCACAAAAGTAATTAAAGCATCTAGTTTATATATAAGTGGACATTTGAGTTATATCTATCCTAGTAAACTCACTAATATATCCTAGTAAACTCAAAGTGTCAATAGTAAAGCCACTGTTTAAGAAAGAAAATGAAGAAATAATGGAGTTCTAGAGACCCATTCCATTAGTACCCATAATTTCTAAAATCTTTGAGAAATACATACATAGCAAAATCTATGCATACATGGAGAATCACGGACTACTATGTCAGGAGCAGAAAGGATTTAGAACCAATAGTAACCCGAACTTAGCTATCTATGACTTTTATAAATCGATTATTAGCAATGTTGATAGACGGTCGGACGGCACCGGTATGTGCCATCTTTTGCGATATGACACAAGCTTTTGACTACGTTGATCACGTGATCTTATTAAACAAAATGGAGTCATATGGGATCCGTGGTAATGCACTAAACCTTATAAAATCATACCTTTCAGGTAGAACACAAGTTACCAGTAAATCAAGGATTGATATTAAGGGTAAAAATGAGATAGAATATAGATCCGAATCCCGTGATATTGTCTATGGCGTGCCGCAGGGAAGTGTCCTAGGGCCGCTTTTGTTTATTTTGTATATAAATGACCTCCCTAAATATAGTAAACATCCAATGTCCCTGTTTGCTGACGATAGTACAGTATCTATTGAATGTCGAAATGCTAATCAGTATCAGGAGGATATTAGTGACTGTTTGGCAACGATTGTTGGGTGGCTAAACAATAATAATTTGAAAAAAAACCTCGCAAAAACTCAAATAATGCATTTCAGCCATAGGCCAAAACGCAATAATCTAAGTATATCATATAATGGTCACAAGATACGCGAAGTCAGCTCTTCAAAATTTTTGGGTGTTAATATTGACAAGCAACTTAACTGGAAAACACATGTTGATGAGACGTTCAAAAGAGTAAGTAGTTCAGCATACGCCTTGTACAAGCTAACTCCAATAGTAAATAGGGGTGCTCTGCTTACTGCTTACCATGCTCTTTCGGAGTCAATACTGCGATATGGTGTTATTTTTTGGGGGAATTCGACTAACAGTGATGTAGTTTTTAAAGCTCAAAAACGATGTATCCGGGCTATGTTCACTTTACAGTCTACAGACACCTGTAAACCATACTTCGTAAAGTATAATATCCTTACATTTCCATCGCTTTACATTTTTGAAGTATTTGTGCATATTAATCCGCTCTTGTTCCAACGTAACGCTGATGTGAGGCGCAACAGACGCATCTGTCACAACAATGACAATAAGCTGTGTTTACATAGCGCCAAAACAACTTTGATGTCAAATAGTTTCTTGTGTATTGCACCAAAGGTTTATAATAAACTGCCAGACTCTTTAAAACAATATAATATAAACCAATTCAAATTAAAGCTAAAAAAATTGTTAATTGATAAATGTTATTATGACTTAAGAGAATTCCTTGACGATAAAGAGCTAAATCGATTGACATTTTGGTAATAATAATTTGATGTTGTGTTGTTTATGTAATTTATTGCACCTAAAATAGATATTTTATATTTTGACATTGTTAAATTATAAATCGACGGTCAAATTTGACATTTCACTTGACATAAATAAGATTTTACTTTTTTTTTTTGGTTATTATGATTTGACATTTTAATATATATCATTTATTTATTTTTTATTTTTTTTTTACTTTTATAATTTCTTATATTAATACAAATATGAAAAAATACTATTGAAACTAACTAAATATGTACATTACCTATTTTAAAATTATACTTTCTAATTATATCTAAATTCTAATATGCGTCTAAGAATTCCTCCGCCTCGTCGCCGACTGGCAATGTTCCGAGAAGGCTGGCAGCATTTCCACGTTATATGGCAATGCTTATTCTTTGTGCCAAATAGTAACCAGCCTTCTGGTCTTGAGAAGTGTCGATCATGAGTTTAGATAACATTTTGAATAGGCCGCGAGCACTCGGACCCCAAGGTCCCAGCGTCTCTACCCCAAACGGCTCAAATATGTAGTCTCCAGCTAAATTGGAGTATTTGCGCCGTTTGAGGCTTTCCGCTGATGCAGCAGCAGCGCCCGCACACCCCGCTGTACCAGGAAGGTGAGAAGGCGCCAGAGTGTCAACGCACGTAACGTCCCATACTAAAGGCCTTCCCATCTTCCATGGCAGTAACGACATTCCATCAGGTCTCTTTCCATCGCCACGTGCGAGCCCATTTGGTTCACGAACTGCTGGGATACCGGCGGACGAAAGAGCCCGATGGATTATGTCGTTTAGGTTAGCGTGTCGAGAAATACGACCTGCGCTTCTACTGCAGGAAAGACCAAGGTTATCGACTACTTCTCCACAGTGGCAACGATGCGGAAAAACACATGGCGCACCCAAACGAAGACAGGTGGCAAGGCGGAAAGTGGTATCGTCCAACATAGTACCTATATTGGGCGAGGGAAGTGCTTTGATCCACAATCCAGACTCCCACTCTCCCACAGCAAGTAATCATTTATTCATTATCATTTTTTTTCCGAAAATTTAACGTTTTTTTACTATTATTATTATTATTTTTTTGACATTTTAATATTGTATCGATAATTATTATATTTTTTTTTTGGCATTGATTGATAAATACATATTTTATATTTTGACATTGTTAAGTTCTAAATCGAGGGTCATTTTTGACATTTGACTTGACATAAATAAGATTGTCATTGCTGTAATATTTTTTTTTTTGTTATTATGATTTGACATTGTATATCATTTATTCATTATCATTTTTTTTCCGAAAATTTAACGTTTTATTATTATTATATTATTATTTTTTTTGACATTTTAATATTGTATCGATAATTATTATAAAAAATATTTTTGGCATTGATTGATGTACGAGTATGATATTTACACACCACACATAAGTGGTAGAATGTAGCCGGGACTGTTATAATTATAAGACCACAATATTGTTAAACCTGCATTCGAGTTAATAAATAAATAAATAAATAGATATTTTTTTCTCGTGTCTACTCCATCGTGTGGGGTATCATTAGGTCTTTCAAACACATTGATAGGTTGCTAAAGGGATTTTTTGAATTAAGTAGGTATCCGTTTGCGAGATATTTACGAGTAGCTTTGAAGAGCATACTTTTGCGAAAACAGGGTTTCTCCCGTCCCCCTAAAATCTAAACGGCTGACGTGAAGAGCCTGGAAAAATCGTGATGGTAGGTAGTCCATGTAATGAACTTTAAACAAAAGTATAACAGATAGTATGACTTTGTTAGTTCAGGAGTTATAGAGGCTTTTGTCGGTAACTTCGTAACCCTATCTTATGTGTACCAATTACATTTTATTATATTTTAATTAATTTATACTTGATAGTTTTTCTACATTTTTGTGTTTAGTAATTTTTTGCACAAGCTAACTTTCTTATTTATGTAAATAGACTTATAGCGGTTAGATGGAAAAATTTAAGAAAAAATATTTGATCGTCGACGATTTTATCTGGAAATCTCCGAGAGGTTATTTAAATCTATGCGCTTGGACCCACATTTTACCAATAGTTTAGTGGGCTCCACGTAAAGAGGAAAATCTATTTTCCATTTATGAGGAACCAAACTAATGTACAATAAAAACAGGCCAAGTGCGCGTCGAACTCGCGCACAAATGGTTCAGTACCAGAATGGCAAAAAAAATAAGTTTTTTGTTTTGGAGCCCCCTTAAATATTAATTATATTCTGTTATTTAGGGTTCCGTAGTTGAAGTCTCGAAACCCTTATAGTTTCGTCATGTCAGACTGCAGTATAGCGAACTTTCAATAATAGGGTTCCCGTTTTACCCTTTGGGTACGGAACCCTAAAAATGAATAACCATTCTGTACTCCGTCCGCACTGCCATCCGCCAGTACTGATTTTACATAGCTACAGACGTTGCAGTCTACTCAGACTGCAACGTCTTTTTTCCTAATTTCCTTGAAATACGTTTTCGTATTCCCCATACATTTCACACCAGCGCCCCTTGCGGTAACGTCAGAGAACTATGTGAAATGTATGGAGGAATACGAAAACGTATTTGAAGGAAATTATCGTAAGGAACTGGTACATAGTTAGTACAATATAATTTGAGTACTTAAGTAGGTAATAGTTCCTTAGTATAGCTATGAAATAGTCTTTGGATACATTACATGGAGGAAATCTTATATGCACAAAATATTTTACTAACCAAGTTTAAATTCATATATCTACGCCATCTGTACAACTGTCTCAAAACTAACGCACATCGCAGTGGTGAATGTTTTAAGGTATTAAATCATCTGGTCACTATGAAATACAAGCTATAGATGGCGCTTATTGGAACGAAAACACGAGACGATGTCAATTTCCAAAGGGATGTCTTTTTACCTGATAGGACAGAGTTTGGGATCAGAAGTCGTAATTTAATTTTAAATACACACAACTGACGGAAATGCAATCGTAATATAAACATATCTCTAAGGGTGATTTTCCACCAGAGATGTGCTATGCTACGTTGGTATGGATGCGTTTGATATCTAGATATACCAATCATATTCATTGGTCCACAGCGCACAGCTCGTTATTTTTGTCTACTTTGAGTTATTTATATCAAATATAAATAAATAAATATGTTAGGACAATTCACACATAGTCATTTAGTCTCAACTAAGCAGAGGTTGTGATATGAGTACTAGATAAACTGATATAAATTTATATATAATTACATTTTTTTTTTGTAAATACATATATATTATACATAGGAAATATTCAGACTTCGGTACAAACGTATATGTCATCACTCAAAGTTTTTCCTGACCGGAAATCGAATACGAGACTCCGGCGTGGCGTCGAAAGTGGATGGATTACCGACCACGCCACTGAAGCAATCAATATTAATAGCTTCAGAGAGATAAGTTCTCCATAAGACGAGAACATAGAAGCGGATATAGTATTTGTTCGCATATCTTCCTTAATTCGCTATCCAGTAACAACTTATCCGGAAGAGATCACTTTAAGCGATAAGGCAGTCACTTGTACTTTTTGCAGGTTCACCACATGCTGGTGAGGGTAGCCCCAAGGATCTATTATAACGGATAAGTACAGAGTTATACAACGCGTGGGCAATACAGCGCTCGTCGTGAACTATTATTGCAGTAGGTACTTATATCTGTCATCATTAGCCAGTAAGTCAAAGCGGCACTTTCTCAAGAGTAATGGCGAATGATTAGCATTCAGCCAGTGAAGTTTTGTGTAGGTACTGTGTCGCAACTATATTGTACAACACTTTGATCTAACTCCTACACATAGATTGTTGCAGCGATGATTTGCAAAGGGTTAAATTATATTCTAGTAAAGGCAAAACTACACTTGTAGTTTTAAACTTTTACTTATAATACAGTAAAAATCATGTACGAGGGTGGATTGAAAAGTAGTCGGCTAAACACTGATCCATTTAGTTCTAAAAATCTACAAACATTATTCAGTTCAGACCTGTTAATTGTGTGAAGTTTGAAACGTGTGCGATAATTAGTTTTAATTTTATAAATTTATTAAGTAAAACCTGTTTCACAAAACTAGACCAGCTTTCTGAAACGAAATGTAGTACGAGTCTCTAAATCTCTCTAATTTTATCTTTGTACCTCCAATAGATTTTATCTATAAAGGTTATGATTTGCGTAAACAACAAAACATGTTGCATAACGAGATTCTTGTTGAGATTATTACTACGAGTAGTATATTTACGTGATTTAATTGCAGTAACATGGATCCATTTAATGGCACTTGTAAGTTTTAGAATGACTTTATTTGCTACTTAATCACGCGCTAATCAAACTAAGGAAGTTGGCAATAGAGACTCCTGGATTGATAATGGACTTGAATCCCGGACTCTGTTACTCTGTTCTCACCTGTGTTAAGAACATGTTCTTTGAAATTTGCAGCATTTATAACGTGAGATATAGTCACGGGCTCCAAGTCTATCTTTATAGCATTCCTTGCTATATCTTCTGACTGAACTATGACGCAACTATTTGAATGTAAAAACAAAACAGTTATTTTTGTTTTGAACTATGTAGCTTTTTGTTTCGCAAAGGATTATGTCAGATCTTGTTTAGAAACAATAAATTGCAATATGTACAATTATTCTAACGACGCGACGAGATTATCTGTACATGTTTATGTTTTATTTATGAGAAAAAATAAGTTTACAACAACAACTGTGGGTGCATATTGCAATCTGCAATTGTTACGGGTATACCTGCTGATCGCGTTACTCACCTTTTGCCAGAAGTTTTGTTGATCCCACGCAATAGGGGGCAAGTCTATTCCCATACAGGGCAACATACACAACAGCACAAATATTACATACTTACCTAAAATCTTGCAATTTCTGGATATTATAATAACCATATAGAGTCATGAGCAAAAACATGTAAACCTTCTTATAATTCAAATTCAGTAGCAACATCGAATCATAAAAATAAGAAAGTTAAGACTGACCAATAATTATATACCTAAACGTTAAATCATATCAAAATTAATAGGTACACTTTTTCGTTCACACTTTCATGCCATTATTTCTTGAGTTGTAGGAATTCAGATAGTATAAAAAAACAATGGAAAAATGATGTTGAAATTTATAACCTGAAGCCTGCTGTCTCTTTGAGATAGTCTTGATAATGCCTCGTGAGTTGGCGAAACATAAGTCGACGTTTAACATGTCTTCTATTTAGCGACATAATTGCAATTTTTAAATTTCAACATCATTTTTCCATTGTTTTTATCATGGACTTTCGCCAGGTGACGCCTGAATCCATTCAATAGTATAAAAAAGTTGACAGTGTATATTACATACTAGCAACCCTTAGCGCAAACTGCGCAAGTAATAAATCTTTTTTTTTACTTTTTGTCAAATTTCTAATCTTATCGCACCACTTGAGACCACGACCTTTCCAACGGTGTGCCACACTTGACAGTGCGACTCTTAGTTTAGGAGGAGAAGCGGCTTCACTGGCGTATTATATATACTATAGATTATTATCGATATTTTACAGATTTTATTGTACCTCACTTGTTTATTTCAGTACAATTAACCCTGACACTAGTGCAGGCTGTACTCATTACACGATGTGGTCCAGATCCGATGGAGAATGTCCATGTGTGATGAAATTATGCAATGTGTTCTTTCATGTACACGTCTTGAAAATATTCAGACACATGTAATTATGTGTTTAGATAATAGCATAAACTATCTTATTAACTGTACTACTAATGAAACATTGTTACATGGTTACATTAGTGCATAATCAAGACTCTTTCTTCCAAGAGATAGGCAGAGGCAATACACGTCGACTCTTCGCATGTAACTTTGTTTGTTCCACGGAATTTTTCTTTTGTATGTTTTCTGGAACCTCGTCTGTTGCTCGACATGTGCTACACTTGTAGGAGGTTGGTTAGGATATTTAAGGGTGTAAACTTTTACACGGTTCTATACTAAAGGGACCACAGGGGACCCCCAGACGGTGTAAAGATCTTGGTAGACCCAGCTAGACCCTATATACGCTATTTTCGGATAAATAAATACAGATAATGTTAAGTGCAGCCAGTGAGTGGTCCAAAATATGGTAAAATCACACAGGTAAGACGAATAATGGAAATAAAATATCTACTATAAGACCAGGAGTGTTGCCGCGTTACTACTTTATGGAGAAGGGTTTGAAAGGAGAAAAAATGTAAAAAAAGAAAGGGGAGCTTCCGAAGCTCTCACACACCTACCGTGAAACATCATAGGTAAGCTATTTGAAAAGTGTTATTATTACTTGTTTTATAAGTTCAAAAGGCGTGATATTTTTGTCAACATGGTGGCTTGAATCTCGGAGAAAAAACTCTCTCACTATTTAAAAATGTACAACTAAAATAATGGGGAATTAATCCTAAATCAGCTGATTTATTTATTTACACTTCATGCACAGTAACAGTACATAGGCGGACTTAATGCCATAGGCATTGTCTTCCAGTCAATTTTAGGGTGATGCAAAGAGAAATAGTAGTAGGTGCTCAAAGGTTATGATGGTTATGATGACATTAGTGAAATAGGTCCGACAGGGGTAATAATTCATAATGATAATCAATAAACAAAATCAGCTGATTGTTTTACCTTTTCCAATTCACTTTCAATATTTGTGTATAAAGCCTCACTTGAACTGAAAAAGTTGCGTTTTCACTTACATTGTAATAGGTGACTACTTATTCTCTTAGCTTTATAGCTTGTAATATAAGTGCGTAAACAGCCCAATAAAATATATAACTCAACTAGAAGAAAGTCAAATAATGGGTATTGATCAAATCAATAATTATGTAATCTCTGGCTATGCCATGCTATTTCCCACTTTACATAATAGTACCTACTACAGACGACATCCGTGTGACGCCATTGTCCCTACAGGTTACATAAAAGAAAACCAGTCTGTCGGACATAGCACGACCAATATATTTTGTTTAACATTATTACTGTACAAATGTATAAAACTGTGATATTGCACAATATCACACACTGTCTCATTTCGACTTGCGTCACTAATAAATTAAATGTAACTCAACGGTGTTTTCATTGAGAGGCAGTGGTGGTTGCATCAGCCAAGGGTATATGTTATGTATATACGCAATAACCTCTCACCTCTGGCAATAGAGGCTTAACTCGCTCAGGCGTTCTTGATTATCAATAAATTATAATTACTGCGTTAGTTGCCACACTGGAGACATTATAGATGTTGTACTTAAGCCGTTCTTTAGTACATCATTTATCTAAAGAACGGCTTAAGGAAGCATTATCTATAACAATAGCGCAATCTTAGATAATACCCTGCAACCACCACTACTTCCTTCTTCCACACTCACTCCTGACTCAGAACCTATTTTAATTGCGTCCGATCTGATCAATTTGGCCTTGTAAATTGTTGATGACCTCTGACGGAACCTGATCACCAAGGATCTCAAACAGGTTGATCCTTTGGTTCACTGGGATGGATTCATACGCTGCTAACTCGATGCCTTCTTGGACCTGAAGGAAAAAGATTCATTTAATAAAATTGCAGTACACTTATGTTAAAACAGTATAAATAATAACGAAATAATAATCCTGATGCCAATAACCAAGTCAAAAGCATGTCATTAAGCGACGCGTTTGAAATATATGACATGTCTATTATTTATAGGTACATTAAATTAAATGACCAAGTTTAAAGTTAGGTATTCAAAGTTTCGTTAGACTCCTATTAGTTATGGAGTGAATGATCATTTCTTCAGATTATACTGGCCTTCATAACTGGATGACCTTCTGCCAAGTAGCTTTGCAAGTTTTGGCTTATGATAATGAATAATGTCATATAATCAAACCTGTGACAGTCGGAGATGTCTGACAGTCGGGTATTATTATCACAGTTAATTCAATAGTTTTGAAGTTAAAGAGTAACAAACATCGACATCGCTAGAAAGCTTTTCCGATTATAATTATTAGTGGGGTTTACTAGAAATTATCTACTTTGTTGAAATTATTTAATTAAGTTGACAAGATTTTAGAAGGTCTAAACCACAATACAGACTACTGCAGTCTCTTGATAACTTCATTCGTACGCCTCAAAAATAAACTTTTTCTTTATACGAATATTTCAAGACCAAATTACCCAAATCGTTCTCGAGTTTTAGCAAGACAGACGAACGGCGACTCATTTTTATTTATATAGTTAGATATATAATAAAGATTAACTTACTTTTTGAATTTCAGCATCTTTAGGGATGAGGTGTGTGTTCTGGGCCTGTTTGATCGCCTCCTTGGTGTAGGCAGCGCCCTCCCGCTGAGGGGCGGCACTCACACACGCCACCAGCACCAGAGCACATAGCACTAAGGACTTCATTGTGATGGGAAAAGACTTTGGGCTCTTCGGAACTGTTCATGGAAAACAAATATATTGGTACAAGAAAATGAACAAGCAACACTAAGAATTCAAATGTGGCGATTTTTGGCTCTGAATGACTCGCGCATTGATATTTTTTATTATTAAACCCTTCACGATTAGGGCTGAGTAAAACAATCATATTCAATGTAATCATGTCTAATGGGTAGGTACAATAAAATATTGATTTACTATTAATCAAACCCACCAGCGCTAATAGCGCTATTTTAAGATGATCGAATGACATTGAGCTTTCGCTCGTAGCTGGTTTATACTCGTAACTTAGAAATAAATAAATTAAATTAATGAATATTTAACCAAGTAATTAAATACGTCGATTGCTTTGATAAAATCCGACCAGTCCGACAGTCCGACCAATCTGACAAGTCGAGTGTCAAACATTTTTCATTAAGTTACACACTAACCAACCCCTCAAGTTTTCGGAGCTTTTGAAGCACAACTATTTTGTGTTATTATTTTAACCATTAGACCACAACAAAAACAAGTATGGGATAGTTCACTTCCTATCGTTATATAATCGCGGACGAGATGAATATCAAAGCGAGAGCCCACCGCTAATTAGTATAGTACACATAGGACACAACACTATTGCCACTTTTGAACACAATCACACGAGGGGTTCGTTAGTGTAACCATATCTCACCTGACAGTTGCGGAGTGGTGCGCGCGCGCTGTCGTCTGCCTCTTAAAGGCACCCCCCTTCCCTCCCCCCTGCTGAGCACTTTCACCGGAGGAGCGCCTGCGCAACTATCCTGATGATCTACGAACGGCCACAAGGTTTGGTCATCCGTAATTGATCGTAACTATACGCCTATTTCTCGATTTATGATCATAGTCTGAATGTCAACCTCAGACATTTATAGCTTTATTATTGATATCGTAAAGATATTGGCGCAGTCTTTGTGTGTGTATTCAGTGTGGATACAATAGTTCGTAGCTTAAATATTAATTAACGGATCCTACTTATTTCGACATTTCTAGAGAATAATCTGTTTTCTGACGGAGGGCAGGACCTGCAACAATCAGTGTAACCTCTTACGTATGCTTCCTTAAACCATATTTAACCATAAAATAATCCAACCAATAATGTAATGTCTCAGCTGACGGCCGATTTGACCACTCTTAAATAAATAGAAAGTGTTTGTCACTTACTGGTTACGTGATAACTTGAAGGATATTTATATTGTTTATATTATCCTTTCAGTTCTCACGTAACAAGTGACATGACTATAAAGTCTTCATACGTTGTGTTACATGGAGTTTCCCAACTACGTAAGACTAGATTGGAATCTACTAATACGAATAGATTCAAGTTTAAACCATGACTGAGGATCAAACTCACATGGTCACAATGCCAAACTAACGCTTCGGTTACCAATCTTTGAACTAAGACGCTGGTGTTGTCACGAACTTACTGGTGTTGTACCTTGGCCTTCTCATATTCCGCAGACGCTCATGTTCACAAATCAGGTTGGAATTCAAGATATGATGAGTTCTTTACCTACATAAAGTTTTGTAGTAAGTATGTATTTGTAGAAAGTGGACATAAGTCTGATTGTTCTTTGAAAATATTTAATATTCGATATTCTATTTTGATATCGAATTATTATTAAATATTTTAAACACTTCTTAGTTTTCAAAACTAAATGTAATATACAATAAAACTTCTTCATACAAATCGCTGGTTACAGCGCCGTGGTTTCCGTGGCCCTCGTAGGATAAATGTCCATAATGCTTATCTGAAATAAAACATTATAAAACAACAGTTCTTATCTGTGCTTGATCTATAACTCTATACCAATCTCATCACATACCTGATACATCTGCCAGTAAAGCGATAGAAAGCTTGGACGGTGACCGTCTAATAACAAAATAATACGTTCTAAAACTATATGGATGCCATTAGATTAAAAGAAGACATACAAACGGACAACCGCGACTTTGTTCAGTCTCAAAAGAAATATTTTTTCCCCGTTCCATTTCAGCTCCGCTCCAATTGGTTATAGTGTGATGTTACATAGCCTACACCCTTCCTGCATAAATGGAATATCAAAACAAATATAAGTGAAGGAACACTATCTCGCTTTTCTTCCTTAACTATTTGTATGTTAATGTATGTATGTTTATGATAAGTTAATATGTATGTATTTGTGTATTTATGTAGTTATAGTGTATGTAAGTTTATTAACCTTAAGTTTACAACCGTACCAACCTGCACACACACCAACACCACCACCTGAGTGAACTCACTTCTCCTGTCTAAGCCCATTGGAAGAGATCTCTTTAGAGATAAGTGGAGCCTTTGTATACATGTATATAATATTTCCATTCACAATATTGTTTATACTGTGTGTACATAAATGAATAAATAAATAAATAAAATAAATAAATATAAGTTTTTATTTCTAACTTGTTATTCCTGTGATTAGCGCTTTCAATCAAACAAACAAACTCTTCAGCTTTATAATATCTATTAGATTCCATGGATTACGACAGTAAAGAGTAATATTTTTTATGATTTGAACCAATCAATATAAAAGTACTTTATTTTTGGTTACGGATGTTACAAGCGACTATTATATAATCTGTGCTAGTACGAGATTAATTAAACACGTTTAACCTTATCGCCACCAAGTCTTAATTGAGGAAAGTCAAAGTGTACATATCAGTGGTAGAGTCACAGGCTCTATCCCTGAGCCTAAACAATTACGAGTATAATCATCTGCAGATATTTGTAGTGAAGTTGAAGGAAAACTATAAGGGACCAGATAACAGGAGTTATAGAGCCTATAATAGGTAACTACGGAACCCTATATTATGCGTGGCCCGACACGCACTTGTCCGGTTTTTATTCACTCTATGGTTCGCCATGCCTGAGCCGCCAGCTTGATAGAAAACCGTGGTGACAGTTGAGGGTGGCGCTTAAGTTAACTAATCTGCGATGTTCCTCTTTGGTAAAAAATGTCCAATGCTATACATTATACGAGTATGTGACAAACTCTTCCAATGCTAAGCTCATGGGGTACGATTTTTTTGACTTAGGTAAATTGTATTTAGAACATTATGCATGACTGTATTTCGTAAAATAATTGTATTGTATTGTTTTTGGGGTTATGACCTGAAAATAAAGAATTTGAACAATTGCATTAACTGGGAAAAAACTTATGAAAGCGTCAAAAAGTTTTTAAAAGAAACAAGGATAGACAATAGAATTTCACACGACCGAAGCCATCTGCTAGTGTTATCGTAAGGAAGGATGTATAGAAAATACATTTTGATAGACCTGTCATTGATACTAATTAACATTTATTATGTAATACAAGCATTAAAAACAAGTACTTCGGGAAGCGGTTACGGAGCCGGTGCGGGCGGCTCACATCATTCTAAGTATATTTATATTTTTATAGTTATTATTTCCGTTTGATTTCCGATTTCTATATAATATTTCTTCAATCACACACTATTTTTGCTACTATATAGTAATATAGACAGTAGTAAAAGCATTAACACAAAGGCTTTCGATCAAGAGCCGTCATTAAGTAATTAACGTGGATGAAAATTAAATATTAGCTTTCGCAGACTAAGCTAACAGTTAGATATAATCATAGAACTGTTAATATTAAATTACTATAATTAACATACACCTATGTGATTTTGTTTTTTTAGAATACTTCCTCGCCATGGTTTCACTCGCTGCGTGGCAGAGAGTTATACGGAAGCTCCGAAATTAATAAAGCAAAAATTTACCTTCGTTTCATTGTAGCGCAATAGTAATAGCTTTCCTCAGTAAATCTTGCAATTAGAACCATAATAATGAAATTCCTCGAATTTAAATTAAACATTCATACAATCACAAATTGTTTTGTGTCTGTGTCGGGATTCAGCTATTTTTATGTAGGTATACTCGTAATGTAAAGTTTGTATTTAATATAATAACTGAATATTTTAAGACCCACAAGGCCATCTGGTCTCAACATGAGCAGGGCTAATGTTACCTATGAAATTATCTAGTTCTTATCTTCATCATCTACCTGCCCTTATCCTAATTATTTGGGGTCGGCGCAACAAGTCTTTCTCCTCCACACACCTCTGTCAGACGTCATCTCTTCAGTCACTCCTCTCCTTGTCATATCCATCTTTTCTTTGGCCTACTTCTTAAACCCTCTACAGTCATACTTTGCACCTTTCTAACGACATTGCTTTCCTCTCTTCTCATAACATGTCCATACCATGACAGCCGCTCGCTTCTCAATTTTTCATTCACTGGTGCAACTTTCAAACTTCCTCTAATATACTCGTTCCTTACCCTATCCATTCTTCCATCACACCACACATCCATCTTAACATTCGCATTTCCGCTACATGCAATTGTCTTTCATCCGTCGCTTTTACGGCCAAACATAACGGTCCATACAGGAAAGATAAGGTCACTGACTGATGAAAAAACGGCACGATTAGTTTATTTTAGCTACTTTCATAGCGTTATGTCATATGGTCTGCTGCTATGGGGCTCAGCTGCCGATATTGAGACAATATTCATATTACAGAAACGAGCTATACGAGCAATCTATAGACTCGGACCCCGTGACTCGCTGAAAGAACTATTTAAAGAAATTAATATTTTAACCGTTGCTTCTCAATATGTTTACGACAACATCGTTAATGTACGGAAGAACATAGAACTCTTCAAAAAAAGATCCGACAACCATAATTATAATACAAGAAATAAAAATAAACTGGCAATGACAAAAATTAGACTTCATAAAGTTGGTAATTCGTTTGTAGGCAAATGTATAAAAATATTTAATAAAATTCCGCAGGATTTGGTTGACATGCCTCTTAATAAGTTTAAAATAGTAGTGAAAAAACGCTTGATGAAGAAAGGCTATTATAATGTAGACGAATATCTTAATGATAAAAATGCATGGTCACCCTAATCTGCTGTTGTTAGCCACTCGTACAATACAAATTGTAACACAATGTAAACAAAACATTATTAAAAAAGAAAATGGATAATCTACAGAGTTTCTTGCTGGTATCTTCTCAGGAGAACCTACTTACCGAACCAGCGAAAGAATCATTTTCAAATGGTTATTTATGTCCCTAATTAATTTAGTATTTTTATAATAGTGCTTGACATAAAATTGTAAAATTTTGACATTCATATGTGCTCTTTATGTGCCTAAACTGAATAAATGAAATTGATTCTTTGATTCTTTGATTCTTAGGACGGCAGGTCTGACGACACGACAGTCTTGTAAATTTTCCCCCTAAGTTTCGGAGGAAATTGGGGGTCGCATATAGTGGCTTTGACCTGCCGCCATTTCATCCAACCTGCATCAATTCTGTGCTTCACTGTACGATCGATTTCCCCATCATCCTGGATAAGAGAGCCGAGGTACCGGAAACTGGAGCAAACTGGTATTGGTGCGCCGTCTAACACCATGGGTGTAGGACTGGAGAGACCGCCGAAATCAGAGAACATGTACTCAGTTTTGGTTCTACTGATTTTCAAGCCTACACTCTCCAGTTTACATTGCCATTTTTCCAATCTACTCTGTACCTCAGGCCCGTCTTCACCGACGAGTACAATGTCATCGGCAAATAGCATACACCAGGGGGTGTCTTCCTGTATCTCCAATGTCAAAGCATCCATTATTAACAGGAAGAGATATGGGCTTAGCGCCGAGCTCTGATGCAAGCCTACCGCCACACTGAACTCGTCGGTGTTGCCAGCAGCGGTTCGTACGTAGGTTTTCGATCGACAATACATCGCACAGATTAACTCTATATACTTCCCAGGCACACCTTTCTCTTTCAAGGCCCACCACAAAACCGTTCCGGGTACGATCGTATACCTTCTCGAGATCTACAAACACCATGTGCAAGTTTTTATGTGCACGCCTATATTTTTCACACAGCTGGCGGAGTGCAAATATGGCATTTGTAGTCCCGCGACTAGGCATAAACCCGAACTGGTTTTGGGTAATCTCGATTTCCTCTCGCACTCGTTTCTCTATCACTTTCCCCCAAATTTTCATACTGTGTGACATGAGCTTAATTCCTCGATAGTTGCCGCAGTCTTGCACATCACCCTTATTTTTAAAAATGGGCACTAGAGAACTATTGCTCCATTCATCGGGGATCGTAACTTCATACAACAAATTATTGAAGAATAAGGTCAGCCACGCATATCCATCTTCTTCCAATATCTTCTACGCTTCTACTGGAATACCGTCGGGCCCTATTCGGCTTATATAGCGGCTTTCCCATTCTTCATATTTCGTACCGCTTTTCTTATTTCATCTCTATCAATCTCCTTCACTAAACCTACATTCACACGTCTCTCTTCTAAATTTCCACTCCATCATTCTCTTCATTCATAAGTTTTTCGAAATACACCTTCCATCGATTTCTTACTTCATCTTCTATTATTAAAATCTAACCCTTTCATCTTTTATACATCTTACGTCCTTCATTCTATCATCTCTGTCTTTCGCTAAGCGGTAGATTTTCTTTTTGGCCCTTAGTTCCATCAAGAGCATTGTATAGTTGCTCTTGGGCCTGAGATTTAGCTATTGCTACCGCTTTTTTCGCCTTTTGGCTCCATTCCTTATACTTCTCCTTATTTTCTTCTTTTTCACTTTCATTCCCTTTTTCTTTTTGCCATTCCTTAAAAGCGTTCTTTTTTTCTTTAATTACCTTTTGCACTTCTCTGTTCCATCACCATATATCCTTATCAAGTACACCTTTAGTTTCTCCAAACACTTCTTTTGCTACTTTCCTGATGCAACTCGCCATTTCATTCCAACATTCATTCACTGATTTATCCACCATATCTCTCATTTCTATCATTTTATTCACCACTCGTTCTTTAAACTTACTTGCATATTCTTTCTTCTGTATCAACCACCACATAATTCGAGGAGGGGGGCGTTTTTTGCCTTTTTGTGAGACTACTTTGGTCTTTAAGTCCATTATTAATAGCTTATGTTGCTTCAGTACCCCTTCTCCCGGCAGCACCTTGCAGTCCTTGACATAGACCAACCTACTCCCCCGGATTAGGAAATAGTCAATCTGTGTCAAATGAACACCACTTTTATAGGTGATTAGGTGTGAGTCCTGTTAACGAAACCACGTGTTCACTATGGCCAGGTTACGGGAGGAAGCAACCTGTAGTAGTGTTTCACCGTCACTGTTACGGGTTCCGTATCCCCATCCTCCGTGCACTCTTTCATAATCCTCATTTACTCTTCCTACATGTCCATTAAAATCTCCTCCTATACATATTTCTTCATTTTCTGGTATACTAATCATGACTTTATCAAATTCCTCCCAAAAATTGTCTTTATCACTGTCATCACACCCGCTCAGAGGTACATACACACTGATCACATTTAGCACCATACTCTCCCATACTACTTTCAGAACTATTATCCTGTCGTTTACTCTTTTCACATCCGTCACGCATTCTTTCAAGTTACCATCCAGTACTACACCAACTCCATTCCTTTCTCCATCACTCCCAATGTAATATAACTTATATCCTTCACCAATCTCTCTAGCACTTGCACCCTTCCACTTAGTCTCCTGCAACCATGCCACATTTATTCTTCTTCTCCTAAACACATCGGCCAACTCTCTTTCTTTCCCAGTCATAGAGCCCACATTCTAACTTGCATACCTCAGTCTTACTTCTCTTTTGCGATGGGCTTGCGTCTTACGTCGCATCCACCCCCTATGCGACAACCCTTGTCCATTTCCCACAGGTACCGGGTGCTGTCCCTGCGCGTCGCCTGTGGGGTACGCCCTAGCCCTATTTCGCTCTCTATTATTGCTCATCATGTTACAAAAATGGTTTTGGCTATGGTTTTTTTTACAACCGGCCGCCTGCCTGACGTCAACCCTCCTTGGGAATGCTATTGTAGACGGTTTGTCCCCCGCCTGATGGGTGCCCTGCAGTGCTGGTTATTGTGCACCGGGCCATCTCCCTCAGTCGACTTCTACGACACCCCGGGTTGTGTAAGGGCTGGACCATTCTAAGTTTTTCCTTCGCTCCCTGGACAGCATGGAAGGCATATCTAGTTCTTATAGCATACATTATTTTATAATTAATGTATTACTGTATTCCCAGTAGATGCTTACGTAACTTGAGTAGGTACCTTTCAAATAATACCTAAACTTTTTTCTTCTAAAATCACTGCCAATTTAAAATATGTTTAATTACAGGATGCGCGAACTAAAATATATAGCGTTTGTAGCTACTGATGAATTAACATGTATTCACAAATACATTATGTTTCGTAATTAAAGTAAAACATTGGTGATTTAGTTATCAAACTTTGTCATGAGACAAAACCTATGTTTCCCGTAAATAAAAAAAATAGTATACATAGAAAATAATTCTATCGCTACATATTATAAACAAAGTCGCGTCCGTCCGTATGCATGCTTATATCTTTAAAACTACGCAACGGATTTTGATGCAGTTTCACCAATGGATAGAGTGGATCTCGAGGAAAGTTTTTATGTATACAATTTGTTAAGCGAGCGCAGCCGAGGGCGTCCGCTAGTTATATAATAAAGTATTACGAAGTTAAGGCCTGTCTTTTTTTTTTTCAGTTCCGCGGCCCAAGTCCGCGGCCGCTCTAACGTCTGTTGCCGGGCGTCTCTGGTTACAAGCAGAACGTATTTCCAGTGGCGCCCGGCGGACTTTGACCACCTCTGTGGTCTCTGCGGGGGTTGGGTCGGGATGAGAATCCTGCGTCGTTGCGTTAGTGAGTGAATCTGGTTGCGTGCTATAGGGCAAAGGCCCCGCAGCACGCAGCCCTTCTAGCCCACTTCTGTAAGGACGACGGTTGGCGATCCCGCCGTCCTCAGGCCCCGATCATGGAGGTCGATGGTCTTGGGCGTAGATGAGTCTGCGGCGCCCTCGCCGCTGACTACGGAACTGGGCGGGGAGGTTCCATAGAGGGGTCCCGGCTAGGAGATCGTGCGGTAGCCCCTTTTTGTTTTAACGGCCAAGGTCCTCAACGGTCTGTTAAGGAGCGTTGAGTTGTTGGCCGTCAACTTCACCGCCCATACGGGAGCCCCGTATAGGGCCATGCTCCGCACGATCCCCAGGTACAGTCTCCTGCAGGAAGCGTAAAGGGACCCACCTTTAGGTTGGGCATCAGTCGCGAAAGCGCGACCGATGCCTGTGTCACCTTGGGGACCAAACTTCGGAAATGTGGTCCGAAGTTCCATCGGCTATCAAGTACGATCCCTAGATACTTCATCGAGGGCTTGATGCCGATGCTAACGCCTCCCACATTTATGCTGGAACCTTCAGGTGGACCGTTCCGAGGTCTGTGAAAACACAGAACCTCGGACTTGTGCAAGGCCACCTCCAGTCCCAGCTGCCGTATCCGACCCACGACTTGAGCAACACCCGTCGTGACCTTCAGTGCTGCCTCCTGGTACGTTGCACCCCGCGCCGTGACGAGGGTATCGTCGGCATAATACGTTACGCCAACGCCCTCAGGCAACACACCCCGCAGCACCCAGTCGTAGCCCATGTTCCACAGAAGCGGCCCCAGGACCGACCCCTGCGGGACACCGCACGACACATCTCGCCGAGCGGGCCCGAGCCAGCTGGGGAAAGCTATGGCCCTCTCCGAGAGATAGACCCCGACAATAAGATGGAGGTAGAGAGGCGTTTCGTGATACACGAGCGCCTCCCTAACGCAGCTGCATGGCGTCGTTGGCGATGTCAAGAGACACCGCCACCACCACCTTGCCCTGCGAGACTGCTTCCTCCATCAGGCTCTTCACGCGCATGATCGCGCTCACGGTGGAGCGTCCCCGACGGAAACCGTACTGGTTGTCCGCCAGGTCTGGCCCCACCGTCGAGAGATGCTCGACGAGGCGTTTTGCGATAATTCCCTCAAAGAGCTTACACAGCTCGTCGAGCAACACGATCGGCCGGTATCCGGACGGTGAGTCCACAGGCCGTCCCGCCTTACGGATCAGGACCAGTTTCCCCGTCCTCCACACCTTGGGAAACTGGCCCCTTTCGAAAGGCCTCTGTCTAGGGTTGTAGTCTAAGATACGCTGAAGAACGACTTTCACTCATCTGTTTAATGGATGAAAAGTATTCTATTAAAATTTTAGTATATTAGAAAATAAATCTCAAGTGGGTTGTCTAAAAATATATATGTCTATTTTCATGCATACTCTCCATTTACGGGTACTCTTAACTTGACCCTTCGATGAATCGTCTCTGATTTAGTCGAAGTGCGTTTGCCTAGATCGACTTTTACCGGCCTGTCCTTTCGTTTTCTTTTTTCATCCATACTCTCTACTTGACCATAACAACAAGTTAAAATTTGTATCTTCTGTTCAACATACGTATTTTATTGTTGTTTTGATGTCGGCATATCGCAAAACAGCTTTAGGGCGTATAACATACCCATTATGTAACACTCCGTATAACCACTAAGCATCAAGATAGTATAATTTATGGTGTTTAGTCTTCGATGGAATAAGAATGTATACATATAGAAATTTAAACACATATTTATAGGCTGTTCTCGGCTGGCTCTCTGAAACAGTCTTGAGAATGCCTCGTTTAGAGGTGAAAGATTTGTCGACGTTTTAATGTCTTCTATTTTTGTGAAAATAATGCAATTATTTTAAAAAGTTTGAACATCATACTTACCATTACTTTTACATATTTATTCTTCTTAAGTGTAAGCAGAGGTATACCTATTATGCTCACACAAAAAAAGCAAAATGAACACTTTTCATGATTGAGAGAGATGAATGAGAGAGGTTTTTTTCATTTGTTCCCGAAGGTGTAGACAGAGGGCGTATATGACGAGAGCCTAAGCCGTGTCCTGTCACTTGGACTATGCTCCCAGAGCCTCTTTTGTATGTCAGCAGGTGCACCCCGTGATGTGAGGATGACTTAGCTCCTGGAGTTGTTAGAGCCCCATTAATATTCTCAATGCATATTAGCAATTTGTTATCGATTCAATGTTATATCACCCTTTTGCTGATAACAGTTCAAATCTACACATACAGTTACGTGGTCGTCGTGTTCACCACTTGCTATTCAACACTAAACAAACCGCCATGATTTGCGTACGTGCACCTCATTTAATACTTTATGTAATATGATAAATAATGTATTAGACATAAGTACCTAGCTGCCTAATTAATTTCGATGTGACATGGAATTTGGAATACCTATTTTAGAACTTAGACATCAATGTCTATTCATCTATATACACACAAATCACACATTCATGTAAAAACTTTTAGTACTAATTTATTTATTATACAAGCAAAGTGAAGAACATCACGAACCCACACCTACACTTGCATATTATATCTTTTACTGAAATGTGAAAGGATCTATTTATTCGATTCAGAGAAAGGGCGCTCGGCGTCTTACATCATATAACTATATAAAACCATTGAGTACCAACTCTAGGATACAGACTCCTGATATTCACACTAATAGGAATCCAAAAGTCACTTGCCCTATTCCGTTACTTTATTCGCTATTATCATTACCTGACAAGAGCAGCGTTATCGTTATACTGGTGATTAGAAAAGAGTGGCCGTAGTTTTTGCTATTTCTGTAGTTATTGCTTTGACTATTGCTATAAGTACTAAATAAACTTGCTGTTTCATTCTCCAGTTTTTATCCTGTTTAAATTTCCAGCATTATTTATTATTAGACATATTACAATATTTTTTTTAGTTACACATTGCCCCACAACACCGTGTTGTGGGTTTGTCTGTGGGATCGAGTTTTACTATGGCTATTGCCATATTATTGCTATATTAAAAATAGGTTAATACACACTTAATGAGGGTCCAGAAATCCGCCCATTTGATTACCACACATCGGAGACGAAGAGCAAGAAACTCGGCCGGACCATAGATTTTTTAATTAGATAGATAGATGGAAAAAGACCTGATGGAATGTCGTTATTGCCATGAAAGATGGGATGGCCTTTAGTGTGGGACGCAACGTGTGTGGACACTCTCGCGCCTTCTCACCTTCCTAGTACAGCTGGTTGTGCCGGCGCTGCTGCAGCATCAGCGGAAAGCCTCAAACGGCGCAAATACTCAAAGTTTGTAGGAGACTACATATTTGAGCCGTTTGGGGTTGAGGCGCTGGGACCTTGGGGTCCGAGCGCTCGCGGACTCTTTAAAACTATCTCAAAACTCATGATCGACTCTTCTCAAGACCAGAAGGCTGGTTACTTTTTAGCTCAAAGAATAAGCATTGCCATACAACGTGGCAATGCTGCCAGCCTTCTGGGAACATTGCCAGTCGGCGACGAGGCGGAGGAGTTCTTTGATGCCTGTATATAGTGTAGATTTTAATGTGTATAGTATAGTTTGTAGTAAGTGTAAATAGTATTTTTATATCTTATTATGTATATTGTAATCAAATAAAAATCAGATAGATAGATTAAAACTTATTACATATAAAACTAAGCTCATAAAAAGATAGCATCGTCGGCGCCGGTCGGGGCAGAGGTCACCTGCACATGCGCAACTACTACCCTCGTATTGAGTAACCGCGTCCTCTTCATTTTGAGCTCAGCAATGTTTTGTGTTGTTTGGTACAAGTTACAAGAGTCGAACAAAATATGTATTTAATACCTATTCTAATCAAAACAATGGTAAGTAAAAATTTTTTTAAGAAAAAACTTTTTAGCATTAATTAATAGCATTAATTTTTCGCAGAATCAAAAGGACAACAAAACGTCGACAATTGTTTCGCCTCTAAACGAGGCATTATCAAGACTGTCTCAGAGAGAACAGCAAAATTCGTGGTTGGAACGTGTTTGCTTATAAGTAAACGCGTGCAAATTTCATTATCGCGATGTAGGATTCTTTACAATAACCAATGTGGGTAGAAACCTCAGATCATGCTAACTAAGTTCCAAAAATAGGTATTCACCAATACTTGACCTTATCTGTTTGATTTAATTACTGTCTCTTGATAAGTTGCATAGAAAACCCAAACAACACATACAAACCAACAACAGTTAATGTGTCTGTCTGTTCGCAAACAGATTAAGTAAGGGAGATGTGTGAAAATCTATTTGTTCATTGAGTAAGGTGTCCGCATCTCTTCTAACTATTTCTAGCCTTTCCCAAACACTTAACTTGAACCCTTTCTCACATAACCGTAAAACTTTAAAAGTGTTACTATTGTTCAAGGAATGACCAGTGTCAAGAAGATGCTTCGCGAAGAGGGACCTTTCGGGACAACCATTGCGGGACGCCGCTCTATGTTCCTTATATCTAATATCGAAGGACCTGCCAGTCTGTCCCACATACTTCAAACCACATTCATCACAACTCAACAAATAAACACCTGATCTGCGTGAGACCTCAGAGACGTGAGATTCGGTGTCGGTCTCACGCAGATCAGGTGTTTATTTGTTGAGTTGTGATGAATGTGGTTTGAAGTATGTGGGACAGACTGGCAGGTCCTTCGATATTAGATATAAGGAACATAGAGCGGCGTCCCGCAATGGTTGTCCCGAAAGGTCCCTCTTCGCGAAGCATCTTCTTGACACTGGTCATTCCTTGAACAATAGTAACACTTTTAAAGTTTTACGGTTATGTGAGAAAGGGTTCAAGTTAAGTGTTTGGGAAAGGCTAGAAATAGTTAGAAGAGATGCGGACACCTTACTCAATGAACAAATAGATTTTCACACATCTCCCTTACTTAATCTGTTTGCGAACAGACAGACACATTAACTGTTGTTGGTTTGTATGTGTTGTTTGGGTTTTCTATGCAACTTATCAAGAGACAGTAATTAAATCAAACAGATAAGGTCAAGTATTGGTGAATACCTATTTTTGGAACTTAGTTAGCATGATCTGAGGTTTCTACCCACATTGGTTATTGTAAAGAATCCTACATCGCGATAATGAAATTTGCACGCGTTTACTTATAAGCAAACACGTTCCAACCACGAATTTTGCTGTTCTCTCTGAGACAGTCTTGATAATGCCTCGTTTAGAGGCGAAACAATTGTCGACGTTTTGTTGTCCTTTTGATTCTGCGAAAAATTAATGCTATTAATTAATGCTAAAAAGTTTTTTCTTAAAAAAATTTTTACTTACCATTGTTTTGTCATGGATTTTCGCCAAGTAACGCCTGTTTCTATCCAATACCTATTCTAATATTATGAAGAAATTTTATACTTTACTTTTTTCTATTGTCGGCACTTGGTGGAACCTTACATGATGAACAAACACACTTACCTACGATACGCTTACCTAAAAAGCGCGATCTAGAAATTATAATTTGAAGCAAATATTAGATGATGTCGGTATTGGTCATCGTAGTTCGGTGTTCAGAGCATTCTCCTTGTTAAGGAAAGGCCGTGGGGTCGAGTTCTGATATTTTGAAACCACACTTGTATACTATTTCACTGTTTTATTACATTTATTTTAACCTGACCGTTTCGTTTTACAGCATTATCAAAGGTGTTTTTTTTATTATTTTTTTTAAACCGGGCGCCACTGGAAATACGTTCTGCTTGTAACCAGAGACGCCCGGCTACGGACGTTAGAGCGGCCGCGGCCTAGGATCGCGGAATTTAAAAAAAAAAATACTACATTATGCTTGAATAACACACATGTTTGTTAATTAGGTATTGGGAAAAATCACAACACTTGCGTAGCCGGGGCGAACCAGTCTAAGATTAATATACATACATTACATATTTTCACGCCTACATTCCCAAAACGGTAAGCAAAGGTGTGTTACACGCCCACACTTCGCCAGTAAGTTTTTTGGTCCCACACAATAGGGGGCAAGTCTGTTGCCATTAACGGAAACTTTAAAAAAATTATAACCACTCTCTAATTCAAACTAAAATTTCAACTGATTGTTGAAATTTATATAATTAAATAGAATCTAAGTAGTCGGAGCAAAATTGGATAAATATAAAAATTGTAAAAAGTCTATTCAATTCTGAGTTCAAACATAGCGACATGCTTATTACATGCAATTAATACGCACACGCTATAACTTATGGTCTGTACCGCAAGTGTACATTAAGATGCATTATTGTTATATTCTTACAATTTGGTTGCTTCATACAATTTGACCAACTTGTTTAGAGATTTATGAGGGTTTCGGCTTTTGTGTATTCACGCTTAGAGCGCATTAAGTCGATGTGCCGGTGAGCAACTTTCAATAATATTAAATTAACTTTCAATATGTAATTTCAACAATATTATTGCTCTTTCTTGTTAGTATTTTCTTTATTATTGTTCTCATTATTAGGTAGATGCTTGTAGTTCCGCTCGCTTATAATATTTTATTATGATTTTTTTAAGATTATATTTCTCTAGCATTTTACGCTACCAATAACTTAGCATAGAATGTGGTTACTTCAATCCAGAAACCCACCAAAATTAGGACCAACAAGAAAATGTCACGAAAATGAGAAAAAAGATTTCCAAGCATGTTTCCTTCCATGATATTTAGCTACCTGAGTTCCAGATTGTATTGGAGTAGATAACAAACTAACATCCAATCATTCACTTTCTTGTTTTAAAATAGAAGTAACTGCCTACATTTCAAGACTTCACAAATTACTCTTGCATGGAAGATTTGGGTAATACTTTATTGCCATATTACATAAACTAGTATCGTTAATAATTAATATAGAGGCTGGAGTTGTACCGTTCTGAAGAGTAGCAAAGACAGGTGAAATAGCAAAAGCTTGCCTACGAACCTCATAAGAGTAATCTTATTTTAGGTTTATACGAGTATACCGCAGGCTAAATGTGGGTGTGTAATGCACCTCTGCCTAACCCCTCGGGGATACAGGCGCGATTGTTTTAACCTATATTGTTGCCTAAAAACGGGATGACCCTGGGTTTGACACATCCATCATATTTTCATATGACCACCCTTATTTAATAATTATTTGGTTCATATTTGATTGCAGGGTGCTAACGTATTCCGGGATCTGAGAGTATGAGTATATACGATACCCTCGTTCGCCAAACTAGGGGTACACCATGTGTAGGTTAGGGATACTGGGGCCCCAAACGTACAAAACAGACTATATAACTTTATGCTGACTTTTATAGAGGTTTATATTTGACAGTTCTCGATGCTAATCGCTTATACGACATTGAGAACTCTCGCAATACTGCCAATGCCAATATCATAATGGAATCATGATTGGTATACAATATTGCATCAATGTCCTGCATCAGATAGGTAGGTACTCGTACATCAGGTACCTTGCAACATTTTTTTTTTCTTTTTATATTTGGTTCGCCAAATTGACGCCGCCCGCCTGGTGGTAAGTCTTGACGACGTCTAGCGATTGTGGGCCACTCTCACAGCACACAATACTATAGAGAGTGGCCCTCAACTTGACGACCTACTGATGTGCCTCTTCACGCACCGCTTATAGAAGCCAGGATTGTATGTGGCAGGATACACGTGCACAGGCAGGGCGTTCCAGGCCACTATCGTTCGGCAGAGAAACGAACGTTTAAGCTCGGTTCTCGCGAACATGCTATCCACTGTGTGGGAGTGGCATCTCTGCCCGGCACGCGTTGTTCGGGATCGGAAGGAAGAGGGTGGGATCAGATTGAAGAACTCTTCAGAACACTCGCCGTGGTAAATACTGTAGAATGCGGCCAAGGAAGCTATTGTTCGGCGCTGAGCTAGCGGCTCAAGGCTTCCCGTTACCTCCGGACAATCTATAATAGCCCGTCGCTGCATAGCGTCGAGAGCGTCCAGCAGATACTTCGCGGAGCCGTCCCAGAGGTGAGAGCAGTACTCGACACAGGGTCTAATCTGCGTCTTGTACAGCATACACCTCTGGTCCGGTGTAAAGAATCGCTTTACCTTATTCAGTATTCCTAGTTTCCGCGAAGCTAGCCCTATACATCTTTCGATGTAGTTTTTATTATTGAGCTCTCGTCGAACGTCTATGCCAAGGATGTCAAGGTTGTCCTTCATTGGTAATAATGCATTCTGAAGAGAGGGTAGGGGAAAGAAAGGGGATTTCTTCGCTGTAAATGCACACGCCTGTGTTTTGCGGGCATTGAACTCGACCAGGTTCTTGGTACCCCATTGAGAGATACTGTCGAGGTTACGGTCGAGATCAGCCACGAGTCATCGTCTCTCCTCCTCAATCTCAGATCGCCCCGCCGTCGGACGAACCGAGTAACTCCCGTGCAGTGTGCTGTCATCTGCATAGCAATGAATGTTCCCGAGGGATAGCATATCATTGATATGCAGAAGAAAGAGAGTTGGTGACAGTACGGACCCCTGCGGTAACATTTTTAAAAGAAAATCACTCCGGACGAACAAATGGTTCTTATAACTGGTAAAATACCTATTTCATTTGATATTACTATAGCTTACCTCCCTTCCAGTATCAGCTGCTCTTATTTTCAGCAAAAGGAATTAGGTATCAGATGGCCAGGTCTCCCAAAATAAACTTTTATTTAATGGAGGACGCCGTAATTGCTTAAAAAACGCTTATAACTCTCATTATTATCAATAAATTTACTGCAATTTTGTAATGTTTTTCATTGCTACTCTGATCGTAACGAGATGTTATACACTTAAGCATATAGTCCATAGCCCTTCAATTTGTACCAGTTGAATTTACAGTAAGTAAGAGTCGTCAGTAGCAAGTGGGTCAGGTCAGGTGTGTCTGAACAAGGCTCCGGCCTTCGCGGTGAGGCAACACTCCATAGTGGGCCACTCCATTGCACTTGTATACTGTTCTTGTCAAGTGATTTCCATTTTGATGTTTTGTCGATGCTCAATATTAATTGAATTTTTGGCAATAAAGAAACTGAGTATTTACAATATTTACAAAAGATCGTGTTAATAGTCCTCTATGTGATTGCTAACTGGAAAGGTTCTCAGAATGCTGGCTGCGTTGCCACGTTGTATGGCGATTCTGACTAATTCTTTGAGCCAGGCCATACCAGTCTTCTGGTCCGGAGAAGCAATCGATTAGACGTTTAGCAATGTCTCTAAAAAGGCAACAAGCGCTTGGATCCCATGAACAATGTCACAACCCCAACCAAAACATTAAAATACGTAATCAACATATACATACGTAATCAACATTACTTATGGGTCCTACTCTTTGTGGTTAAGAGAATCACAGTTTTTTTTTAAATTCCGCGGCTTTAGGCAGCGGTCGCTCTTACGTCCGTTGCCGGGTGTCTCTGGCTCGCACGCAAAAGGTATTTCCAGTGGCGACCGGCGGAAGAGTATCACAGTAATGTACGTTGCTCGTAGTTTCTTTGTAGGCGGTCGTTTATTGTTGTCTTTCTGTGGTCACATGGCTGGCAAAACATCTTTAGCCATCATTTATGTCCACATCCTGGTCGTACCGGCTACTATTCGATCTCACTTGAAATTATAGTCCATTGTTTTTCATTTCTCTACCTTTTGGTCTCCATCGGTCTGAGGGATATCAGTGTATTGTCTCGGCTGGCGTCAGTTATACTTACTACTTCAGAATAACGTCAAATGTTCTGGGGTAGATTTCATATGAAATAAATAAATCAAAGATCAGTCTAGATTTCTTTTATTTATAAAAAAAAAAACAATAATTAATTATAATTAAATAATACAATGAGCATGTGCGCTTATTGCCCGGGAAAAGTAACAGTCTTCCGGAGCAAGAAGCCGCATTATCATACCGTCGCACACGAACTACTAAGTGTTTCAGAGCAACTCGTGTGTGCCAGTATTAAGACAAGGAAGACAACTAAAAAACTATGGTCAGTTTTCTGACAATTGAGCGAATAAAACATATTGATAAATACAACGTACAATAAATAATGCCTCCCGGTACATTCATCATTTCACTATACACTCTGACTATGTTTCATTTCTAAATGCGATAAATAAACAGTAGGTACGTGCAATCACATTTAATTGTAATTCACCTAAGTTCTATACGTTCTATAAGGTTGGCAATCCTTTAAATATGAAATTCGTTTTGTACCAAATGTTGTCAGTGATGGTATTCGATGTGGACGCTACAGTTTGTTCATAACAGTTCAAACTCAACACGGAGGAACTAACCCTAAAATAGCAATGTCTTATAGTTACGTAATATTGTTGTTGTCATGTCACATACAGCTAGCAGTAATGGCAACGTGGCGTCGAGGTGCGGCGTGTCTCATGATGACTAGCTTGGTTGCTTACTTATTGATCACCTTACTTACACGATCTCACTAAACAAATAAATAACTTATCAGCTAACGCGAGGCGCCCCGCTTGGTGCGCCACGCGACTTGACACATCGCAGCGACTTGATACAGCCCGCTCCCTATACTAAAGTATTTATAAATTAATTTGTCCAGCTAATACACATAAATTCGGCCGGCGGGGCGGTGCCTCCGGTCGTCTACTTACGATACCAAATATAAATAGCCTAAGGCAGGACTTCCCACCCGTGGCGTGGTCAATTGACGGGGAATATAATCGATTCCACATATTTACGTAATCCTATACCTATTAGTCTCTACTTTAACTTACAGTTTCAAGAACGAAACGTATTCTATAAAATGCTGATTACCTAGCTGAGATTCCATCAACGTGGCGCTAAGCGCTAGTGACTGTTCACTGTGCTGTTTCTGTTATTACAGGTGTCTTATTCATGTCGGAATCATTGTGCAACTGTGGTTGAGTGCTTGGCTTCGGCTCAACACTCCGAGAACTTGTATCCGCTGCAATTATCGACTCTATAGGCGAACTCATTTCAGCAGACGCACTAGATTCAACACTAGTCGTAAGTGGACCCTCATTGAATATGTTGATATCTGATGTGCTTTCTGTGGACGTAGGCACCGCACTCGAGTCGTCGGACGGTGAATTGTCAGTATTCTCATTCATAACAACTTTGGTCGGCTTGCGACTGATGGTCGGTACGTATGACTGTGGTATAATCTCGATGTCCTTCTTTGTCTTATTCTTATTGCTGACAGCTATATTATCATCAGAAACATTATCGATTATCGGTCGACGTGTCGTTGGTTCTTTTTTGTCGTTAGGTGGAGGTGCGTCGGTAACACCCTCTGATTCATCATCTTCAATCTCGACGATCTTCTGTTTATTAACAGTGCTTGGATTTTTGCTTTTGAAAGGTAACTCAGTTATTGAGTTCTGGTTAAAATTTTTGTTTTTACTTTTATATCCAGCATTTACAGGTATCAGTTCTTCGGAATTAGGAATATTATTGACAGTAGTTCCTCTCTGTGTGATTAGTGGCTCTTCTGTATGATCGCTTATAGATGCTACATCACTGACCAAGCTTATTAGATCCGCAAGTGCATTGTTTTTCTTACCTTTGTCGACTTCTATTATAGCAGCACTCTTCTCGGGAGACGCAGAAATCTTAATCAACTCAACAGCATTGGTAGTGGTTTCTGAAGATCCAAATGATGTCAAAACAAATTCTGTTGTTTCGATGTTCTCGAAGTCAGTATTTTCATTCGAGGTGGCTTTAGACAGGGTAATGACTTCTGAACTGAACGTTATCTGAGCTGTTGTAGTGGGTGGTTGTATTGTAGATGTAACTATTGTATCACTAGCTACTGGTACATAATCTTGTGGTGGGGTTTGGTTACTAGTTTCAACTGGCAAAGAAGTAAGTTCAGTCTCTGACGTAACTTCAGTAGCAACATTTGACTTTGCTATTGAACTTGTAGTTTGTTCTTCCTCTTTTGATTTTGTTTCTTTTTCCGATTCGGTTGTAGTGGTAGTTATGCTGTCAAAGTTTGGTACTGCACTGGTAATTTCACCTATTGACTTGAACCCTTCAGATGTGCCTGTTTCTTCAGAAGTAATCTTTACACCTTCATATTGAGTTGTCCTGAGTTCTTCAGTAATTGTGCTAAATTCTGTAGGAGGTTTTATGTCAGTGGTTATCTTACTTTCACCAGAAGTTGTACGAAGTTCAATATTAGTAGGAGTATTTTCTGTGGAATTAGTAGGTTTATCTGTAGTCTCCTGGAATGTAATTGTTGCCCCAGTTGTAGTAATTGTTGGAATTGATTCAACACCAATTGTCGTTGTTTCATCAAGTTCACCATTAAGCTCTTCTGACACTATTGATGGCATATTTTGGATGTCTGTAGCAATCGCTGATCGGAGATTCAACATGGGATTATCTTTCAAGGTAGGTCCTTCCGTTCTTAATGCAGTCTCAGGTTGCGTGGTTAATGTTTCCAATGATATTTTGGGTGTTTCTTTTGTAGTAGCCGCAGTGGTGTCTGGAAGATCTTTCATGGTTGAGGTTATAACAGGTTCTTCTTTGATATCTAACGGTGGTGGTGAGCTGGTAATTATCGTATCATGAACGTGTTCATTATCAATGTTAGGTTCGGGTACGATTTCATCCTCATGATTTCTTAAAACTGAAAGGTCGTCAGGGATTGGTGGAAAAGCAGGATTATGGTCAAATGTATCTTCTTCTTCAAGAATAACTGCTTTTGTCGTAGCTACAGGTGTCGACTCTGATGTCACGGGAGGTATACCCATAGTTGCTATAATTGGTACATTTGATGGGTAGACAGAACTGGGAACGAACGAGGCATCTTGAGTAGAGAAACTAAATTTAGAAGGTGAAGTGTCTATATCCTGGTTTTCATTTAGATTAGCGAACTGGGTAGATTCTGGTGAAGATGCTGGCGATGGTAAATGAACCTCAATTACTGAGGGTGACTCGGTTTTATGTTCAGGCTCCTTGTCAGTTCTTTCTGAAGTGGCTTCTCGTGGCATAAGTGGAGCCTTCGATGACGCATATTCAGTTACTTCAATACTAGGCGACGGCAAAATTTCTTTAATCTTCACTTCAGTAATGACAGGGATCTCGGACACTGGAGTGATTTCTTTGATAGTGATTTTTTGTTTGATATCTTCTCTTTTAGGTGCAGGCGGGGCATCAGTTTCAGCTGTAGCTATACTGGAAGCCGATGACGATAAGCCTGGTAGACTGGTTACACCTGAAACGAAAGACGTGTGTTTTTAATTAATTTTAAAACCATGATATAACCCAATAATAATGTTTCGATCGCTAGTACGTTGAGTAATTATTAAATTCAATCATTTTCTAAGAAGTCGGTTTACTACCACCATTCTGCTGAGGGGTGCTACTGTCGGAAAACTCCTAGTGTGCTCCTTGGGTAAGACTTGGGTAAGACATCCATGCTCCCACGAGAGAGATAGTAACATAATATAAAGAAGATGTCCTGTTGCGGCTAATACGCGATACAGTTGACCCCATTGCACGAGGGGGTCGTGAAGAGAGTGAGTGAGTGACCGGAGGAGGTGGCATCCTCGGCGGGGTAACCTTTTACTTGTTTACTGTATCAATTAGTGTAAAAACGTACAGAAAGTAAAATCTACTTACGTCTTACAGTTTAACCCAACCTTTAAAGATTTGTTGAGAGAATTTCAATGAATCCTTGACTTCTATTATTAAAAGTACTTACCTCGCAGAGGACAATTGTCGTACTCCGGACAACAGCGACCAGGCACCAGGCGCGGGGAGCAGTCGTCACGTACGAAGCAAGCGATCCGCCGGCAGACCACCTCCCCTCCCTGACAGTAGCACACGCGACAAGGGTCCACTGGATCCACCAGTTTTTCACCGTTGCCGTACACCCGACCTTCTTGCTCACATTCTGAAAATTATAAAATTATCTATTTTTAACTTTAACAACAAGCTAAAAAATGACGCACATAAATTAGTTTTTTGTTTTAACTAACTATATGAAAGTACGAGGGTGGATTGAAAAGTAGTCGGCCTAACACTGATCCATTTAGTTCTAAAAATCAAATCTACCCACATTATTTAGTTCAGATCAGACCTGTTAATTGTGTGAAGTTTGAAACGTGTGCGATAATTAGTTTTAATTTTATAAATTTATTAATAAAGCAATCTGACATCATTTCCGCAAATGGAGCAAATCGAGCAGCGTGCCGTCATTAAGTACCTCCATAAGAAGGGGCTGTCATCAAAAGCCATCCATGATGATATGGTCAGTACATTAGGGATTGCGCTCTTTCATATTCATCCGTCAAAAAATGGATAGAAGAATTCAAGCGTGGTAGAGAGAGTGTGAAAGACGAACCCCGCTCTGGAAGGCCTTCGACGTTCACTACTGACGAAAATGTTAAAAAATACTCGACTTAATTATGGGAGACCGCAGATTGAAAATTAGAGAGATAGCCGAGATTATAGGCATCTCTTATGAACGTACTCAAAAAGTAATAGTCAACGTGTTGGGTTTCCACAAGGTGTCCGCGAGGTGGGTTCCGCAACTGTTTTCAGTTGAGCAAAAAAGGATGCGATTGACTATTGCACGCGACTATTTGGAGTTATTTGAAGGTGATGAATGTGATTTTTTGAATCGTTTTGTTACTATGGACGAAACATGGGTTCATTACTGTACACCAGAAACAAAACAACAATCAAAACAGTGGAAAAGACCTGGTTCACCACCCCCCAAAAAGGCTAAGTCGATTTTGTCGGCAAGTATTCTGGGACTCGAAGGGTGTGATTATGGTTGATTATCTTAAAAGGGGTCAGACTATAAACTCTGATTATTACTGCACCTTACTACGTCGTTTATGAGAGGAAATAAAAGAAAAACGTCCAGGAATGATCAGAAGAAAAGTCCTGTTTCATCAAGATAAGGCTCGTGTTCACACGTCTTGCAATCAATAGCAGAAATTCACAACTGTGGCTTTGAACTGTTACCGCATCTACCTTATTGACCTGATCTGGCACCGTCAGACTTTTTTCTGTTCCCTAACATAAAAAAAGCACTTGGGAGGTCAAAGATTTTTGACAAATGACGAGGTCAAAGCAGCAGTAGACGCATATTTTGACTCTAAGGAAGAATAATTTTTTTCAACGGGGACTTGGAAGGGAAGATGGCAAAAGTGCATTGAACTTGATGGTGATTACGTTGAAAAATAAAAATATATTTCATTTATTATGTATTTATTTTCTTGGTTAGGCCGATTACTTTTCAATCCGTAATTGTTGTAATTTTTTTTACTGTTTCATTGTGCAATTACGAGCAATAATTTTCTCTCGATCGATCAATCGAATTTAATTAGATTAAAGAATGACTATGAAGTCGATTAGGAATATGATCCTACAACCTATATCTGAACTAATAATATAAAGCAGAAGAGTTTGTTTGTTTGTTTGAACGCGCTAATCTCAGGAAGACATAGTTCAATTTGAAAAATTTTTTTTTTTTGGAAATGCATTTATCACGCTACAATAAATAGGAGCGGAGCAGCAGTGAAATATATTTCAAAAACGGGGATAAATTATTTCTGTGAAGAACTTCCGTTGCGTTCACTGGCCATGTTAAAATAATGTAGTAAAGAATTGTTCCTCTTTATAAGATCTAAAAAAAGTCCGCGGTAGCATATCTTTTAAGTTCACTATAATATATTTTATGGAAATGAAATTCATTCTAAAATAATTATTTGCGACGCGACGGGAACAATAATGACAAGCGACGGGCCCACGTTGGCGCCACTGTAACGTTGAAGAGTTAGATACCATACCCGTAGGTGGGTTGTATGTTAGATAGAAAGAAATAAGAACACTTATTTACTGATCAAGTTCATAACTATATGTATATACTATAATAAAACTATAATATACATTAGGTATAAGAAATGAGACACGAGATAGATACACTAGGTTACAAAGATAAGTCAGGGCGTGGTCCGGGGTCCTCGTCACGTGAATCTGAGACAGGTGTAGCTTCAGAGACACCTGAGTTGTGCTGGTGGTCGAGAGGGGTGTTGGTCGAGCGCATCCCGTATTTATAGTGGCCGCGCGGAGGTGAAGAGAAACGCGCGGGTGAAGTAGTCGTGACGGCTTGACATAGGTATCGGTGCACCGTCACAACGGGGACGGGAAAAATCCCACATAACCAGGTGGACAAAGGCGCAAGCGGCCGCTAGTTGTGAATAAAAGCTTTGTGTGTTTGTAGGTTCATGATGCTCCAAGAACTGGTTAAATTTGTGTAGATTATAACCTGAGGACACGTGTTATTATCATTCAAGAATGCTGTAAGGAACGTGAAAGGAGGATAACTAAACCACGCCGACGGAGCGGTTTTCGGTTACGGTTTTCCATTAATATTTCATATTTTTATAGTTGTTTTTTTACATGATTTTTTTAAACATTTAACGAATACTAACCACACTGGTAAGTGGGACAGCAATGGTCTGGTCGGTGCAGGGCCTTGCATCCAGGTCGTGGCTCGCAAACTTCCCGGTTGCACTTAACATCACCTTTCGCGCACATGCATTTCTCGCAGGGAGTCGAACCCGGGAACTCGTCACCAGGCATATAAACTACGTCGCCAAGAGCGCAGCTTCCTGAAACATACAGGTGTAAAGGTTATTTCAGTCGTCAGTAAGAATCAGACCACCACTGCGGGAAAAAACAGGAAGAGAGTAACCTTCGCCATTTGTGACCAGGTATTGCAATTGTATCACCAGGCTAGAACAAGACAGGGTATGGACGGAAGCCCATACGAGGGTACTGGCCGAGGGTATAAATTGGACGCAACTAGTAGATACGTTTGTAATGATTGCTTACTTAGAGTCAGTAAACATATCCACTGTGGCGCAGTTGCAAGAGTTCTCTAACATAGTGGATACTTATTTTTTTGCACATCTACAAGTTCATATAATATCTTAGTAATAGTAGTCAAACAGAAGCTCTAGAAACTAGAGTCTCATCCATTTGCAGTTCAGTTGCAGTTAGCTTCTGCAATCAGGATGCCTGCACGCACAGTTAATCTCAATAAAAATAATACTAACTTATTTTTTTAGGTATTTTATATATGTATACTGTCACGCCCCTTTCCCGTTGAAGTAGTAGGCTTATGAATAAGTATATAAATATTTTTATGAATGATCTTTGATTATCGGTGGCATAATGTCGTAACCTGGCAATTCGCAAAGAATGCGCGACTAAAATTTATTTATCTATTTTGTCAATTCTTATTATGTTAATGATACTCGTATCTAAAACCAAACTGTTCCTACCTTCGTTCAAGCCGAGTTCTCCACTTGTCATGTTCGGCATGGGACCCAACGGACCTGCAACAAAATAAACAATGACGTTAGCACGAGGGACGACTCAACTCACGACACCAATCCAATCGAACACCAATTATTCTTAATTTGGCTTCTGAGACCTAAAGCCACTCTAACGCAATTTTTTTTCTTTACTAACAATGGTCTGAATATTTATTATACTAGGTCGCCGCAGTCGCGAAACGTACCGTTACGCTGCAGCATATATTTGAGCGAAGCGAGTTTTGATTCAAAGCGATATAACTCTGTCAAAGTTTTTTTTGTCATTACGCTATGGGAATTTTTACCATCAATTAAATTATTTTTATTTGATCGAAATTCAAAATTCTGGCTTCGTAAGAACCTGGGTAATTAAAAAAGCTTTTGATGAGTGCAAGAAAATCCGAAATCGGCCGAGTATTCGCCGAGAAACAATTTAACACAATTTAACATAAATCGTAATTTGAGTCACCCGTTGAGAGCTCAATAAGTCGATAGACACAGCCATTATCGATTACCTACCCTGCCTCGTTGGTTGTTGATTTCAGTTTAAACAGTAAGTCGGGATAATTATACTTATTAAATTAGTATTTCTGGCTAAGCTGGGGCATCAGATAATAATAAGCATTTTGCATAGCACTTGCAACAAAAGTACATTGGATGCATACGATCTTCGTAATGCAGCATTTGACTCGGTTCGTGCCAAGTCTGATATCAAAAATACACGTCCCTTCTACCAGTCATTTGAATAGGGATTAGGGTAAAAGCAGGCAATGCTACATAAAAATTTGTAAACGTGTCTTTGAAAACCATTCGGGACATAAATCAAAGGGTGCGTAATGGAGGCGACCTTAAAGCTGTACATTCATGGGACTACTGAAAAGGTTGTTATGTCAAGGGAGTGCGGCGCGTATCCATTAGCAGAATAAATTACGTATTAATATTAAACACATATTTCTACATAAGAAACTTGTACAGTTGGTTTAGCATTCCTATATCAAAACATACCTACAGTAAAAATAACATACAGTATTTTTCTGCAATATTATATATAGAAATCTGTTTATAACAATAAACAGATTATATTGCCGGTAATTATCATATTGCAACAGAGCCGTAAAACTAATAAACAAAATTGAAGCACCTTGCAACGCTGCAATCAAGTGCAATCTTGCGCACTCACACTTATGACAAAACTTTCGCTTTACGTGCAAAATCTACTAATCTATAATATATATATAATATAATGTACTAATCATATTTATGTAGATGAAAATGATGCCATTTAACAGCAATAGACCTGCCAAGAAAACTACTGACAATGCCTTTGTTGATAGAGTTATTTCACTGCGGTTGTGAGTTCTATTCCGAAAACATTTAATGCTTTATTTTTGAAATACAGCTTACGATTTCCTTGATTAAATAATATTATTCTTTTTTAAATTCAGTAATCAGTCTTACTATTGTCTGTGTTCTTAGTGGGTATCTAAATTCGCCATATTATTGAATTCGTAATTTTAGTTACAAAATAATCTTGAAAATTAATGCAATTTTATTCTTTTCTCCGAGAATGGATGTATAAACAACTACAACATAACAAAAGAAAATAATAAGAGTACCACGAGTATCACGAGATAACCACACAAAACATAATACGTTATAGTTTAAAAACCATGTAAAGTTTTTATTATGAATGTAATGAAATGCATGGGTCGCTTTACGTTGTGGGAGCACACAAGGGGCTCCGCGCTGTCTCGGTCTACAGGCACAATGCTACCCAATATGCGTAGGCATAGATAGGTATAAGTATATGCATTGATTCGTTAGCGGCTCGTTGCTATAGAGTGCCTCTTCAGCGAGGATCAAGAGCATTTGTGCAAAGTTTAAGTGCAGCTATTAAGTAACAAGTGTTACTTCTAAGAGATGATTAGACATAAAAAAAATGTTAATAATCTATCTCTATTTTCGCAACACAGTTTTATTATATCAATATTTATACAGAATTACACGTGTTACTGAAACATATTACTTACGTTGCATAATATTATTTTAAACATGAAATATACTCACATCTATACCTATCCGCGAGGTCGAGGCAAATGTGTTTTACACATCCAAATATTATTTATTACCGATAGTGCCAGATTCGCAAGGCAATAGATAGAGCCTGTAAGAAAAGAACCTGGCAACAATACTCACGGCTATAAGCAAAAAGCTGCCACCGATTACGTCGGACTAATTTGACAACTAGCTTTCGGACATAAAAGGCGTGATTCTAGATGTATGTTACTAGCATGAGATTAGTAATGGTACCCTACTCGTACTTACTGGGCTTGTTGTGGAGTGTCGGGAAGTAATAATGTCCAAGCGGAGCTAAAAGTGAAAATATAATGTGTTTGTTGACGTACGATTTTACTTTACAATGTTATGATATTTATAATTGGAATGGTAGATAGTGTAACAGTGAAGTATTAACTGCCTCCTTGACGTAGCCGGTGGAACGTAAGACCAGCACCAGACTGCTATACCTAAGTCTCGGATTGAGTCCAATAATTTCCCAGAAATCAATTTTTTCGTCTCAGTGGAGCTCAGGGATCATGGGAAACTCAAAACCTCAACATCTATTTTTACACGATCACAATAGATAGATACCTACTTCCACTGATAGTAACATGAGAGAAAGTTAAAACGCATGCTCGGACTGCAGAGATTCTATGTGCCTTTTGTTTCTTGATTCCCGTACGTCCATGACCGGATGCACTCGGAAGCACAATACAATACAATAAAACTTTATTGCAAACCAATATAAAATGCATAACAAACACAAACAGATTTTAATATGAACAAATGGCGGCCTTATCACTAAAAAGTGATTTCTTACAGGCAACCTTTGGATGAACAAAGTAGAGGAACAGAATTTAAGAAAGAATCCCCTGAGGCTGGCAGGTACGTACCTCACATCTGTCTTGACTGTTGGAATGTTGGTTAGATTTACAGAGGGGTCATCCGGTAATGGTGTCTATTACATGGGACTTACAAATTATTGGTAAATTGTACCTATACCTACCCCTTCGAGAATATGGGCGTGACAGTATGTAATTATACTGGTACCGTGTCTTGCGCGGTGCTTCGCGCCGCACCACGCCATAGGTTTTGGCCTATAACTTTTGACCCCTTAGGGCTAGGTCAAATTTTCTATGTTTTGGCTTGCCTCCAGATCGAGGGCTATCCATAGAGGGGTCAACTATCATTGGAGCATAAGCAGTTCTCGAGAGCTAAGGGGGACATTCCTCATTTCTATATATAGATAATATGTTGAATGTTGTATTATATAGAACTGTGTAAAGACTAGGCTTTATTTGGAGCAGTTATATGTACGAGAATATAACAAGTCAGTGTACCCATGACCCCAACCTGTGGGTCGGCTGAACTCTAACTGGGGCGGTTGATTAGGAACTGTCCCATATTCGTCAAAGGGGTATTAACCTCACAGTTCCCGGTATAGGTAGTATAGGACGGGTTAGGGGTCGGGTACGGAGGATGCGCGACAAATTGATGTTATTTACAGATCAGTGAATTCAATTCATTTGGGCGATGATTTTGTTCACATTGCTTACACTTCATTTAAAAGCGGAGGAGTTCTTTGCCGCAGGTTACAATTTAGATGTAATCTTAAAAGGTTTAATTAAAATAGGTAATGGACATATTTAGTTAGTTTCAATGTACATAATTATCTATTAAAAATATTTACAATCGAAAAAAACATTAAAGTGACTACATAATTGATTTTCTTTCTCTACCAATAATTTTGTTTTATATATTTTTTTGTTTGTTTATTCAGGGATCACTGATTTATTCGCTCAAAAGGAGCAGCAATCTAAATAAAATCTTACCAAATAGGGCGATATCGAAGTTCTGTAGTTAGACCGGTTAGATTTTTGATTTAGGGCTCCAACTACCCCTAAGGACTACCATAGATGTTCGTATGACAACCGGGACCGACGGCTTAACGTGCTCTCCGAGGCACGGAGGGGTTTTTACGTCTTAAGAAATGGTCACCCATCCTAAGACCGGCCTGACTAGATGTTGCTTAACCTTTGCAATGTGTTAACATTGTCGGTTACCACTAGACCACGAGCCCCACGTTCGTTCAATCGTTAACAATAAAATCTATACCTATAAAATTAAAGTGCATAGAAATTTAATGTACCTATACAAATTTAATTAAACAGCTGCCTAACAGCTAAAAATACGTATAACAAAATAAATTACAATTATTTTTATGAGTATCATCTCATAAAAATAATTCTAATTTATTTTGTCTGCTTGTTACGGCAAGTTTTTGAAGCGGCCAAAAAACCTACCTACAACGCCAATATTTAAAAGAGACATGATATATTCACAAGCTATCTAATCTTTATATATGTTACGGCTAATACCTATTTTAGTTTTTAGCCGGTTAGAACTAGGTGTAGCGTAGCCACTTACTCTTGGTTAAACCTAGTACGAGCCGATTGTTTTCGGGTAAAACTAGGTACATCATGCCGGCTACAACTAGGTTCGAACTGAACTACTTAGATTAGGTTAATTTCTTCTTGAAACAAAATGGGTAGGTTAGGTTAGGTTAGGTTAGGTTAAAACTGTGACCTCCTAGCCAGCGACTTGCATTAATAGAAATTAGATTAGGTTAATTTCTTCTTTACGGCTCGTACTAGGTTTAACCAAGAGTAAGTGGCTACACCTAGTTCTAACCGGTTAAAACTAGGTGCAGCCGCACTTCGGGTATTAGCCGTAACATATATATAATTCTACTGTACGTGTGTATGTCACTGAACTCCTCTTAAACGGCTGGACCGATGTTGATGATTTTTTTTGTGTGTGTTCAAGGGGATTCGAGAATGGTTTAGATTCACAATTTGGTACTTTTTTTTCTTTTTGCAGGACAACGTCTGTCGGGTCCGCTGGTACTAATATAATATTAAAAAGGAAAACATATTGTTTGTCTAATTACATTGAAAAGGTTTCAAAACTAGTGCACTGATGTGAAAAATTCTTACACATCGGACCAGTAGCTATATAATTAAAGCTAAATTATATAAATAAAGCTATAATTAAAGGTACGTTGTTATATTATAGGCTATACACGAATATTTTTTAAATACCAGAAAAAAATCAGGGAAGTGATAGGTATTCGATACTAAACCCATCCATGCTATAAAAAAAGAATAAAGTAGTTATGTCATTTTTTCCCGAAAACCACGTAATTTTGTTCACTACGTACAATAATTTACTCATTAGATTTTCTTTCATTGATTCTACAATCGGCGGCGCGTGACCCCCGCAATTGGGATATTTCGTTCGAGTGTTACAACAATGTTGCAAAGTTCATTGATATGATAGGTACCTATTTACTATCAAACATCGTGCGTAAGTGCGTAAAATAAAATAGTGGTGTCCATGCGTGACGCACGTATTTTGAGATTTTAGAAACGTCTTTGTTTTTTTGTATGGTTGGGTATTTGTATTATTCCATATATATTGAAATACATACGTTCCAGATGAGCCCCTGAAATTTATATGGTAGTCAAAAAATATTCGTGTAGGGGGGGGGGACGAAGTCGCGAGCGTCTACGCTAATCGAAGGTTTTTGTGTAGAATAATTTGTCAAGCGGGTGCTAGGGAGGAGAACAAAGTCCTCCGCAGTGACTGTCTGTTTATCGCTTAGTGATCAACTCAAAATCTACTCCACTGATTTTAATGCTGTTTTCACAAGATCTTATTTACTTTGATGTTGTTTTGCCTTGTTATGACAGTAACATGCCATATATTCGTTGGGTTTAATTAAAACGTCCCCACGTCCTCATAGTGTTCACTACCCACCCACTTCCTTTCCCGTTCCGAGGCCTCCCCGGTTTCTTTGTATTATTATTGTGCAAGTGTATTATCCCTGTTGTTGTTGTAGACGCTAGGTACTCGAAACGTGTGGAGTTATAATGAGAATTATGTGAAATTGTCCGCTATTGTATTAGTTTAGGTACTACGAGTTATCACGATTAGTAAATTGTCTATTTGTTACTCGGAAACTTCGAGTTTCAATGGTTAGTGGAATGTAGGTTATTTCTACACTTCTCTTTATTACGTACTAGCGGACGCCCATGTCTTTGCCCGCTTGACAAATAATACACTAAAACATTCCTCAAGAACCACTCTATCCGTTGGTACACCGCATCAAAATCCGTTTCGTAGTTTTAAAGATTTAAGCATACATAGGGACGGACAGATTGCGGAAGCGACTTTGTTTAAGCTATGTCATGATAATTATTACCCAGGTATTTGTAGACGGCAACGCCCCTACAGAGGCCGCATAGGTGGCCATTGTCTGCCGGTGCTTTAGGGTTATCCTTACGACGGCGGCGTACCCGGTACGCCCTGCAATGGAGAATGGACAGTACGGCTTTGGTGGAAAAGCGGACTTAAAAAATCAGCGAAGTGCGAGTCGGAATTGCGCACAAAGGATTCCGTACCAAAACGCCAAAAAAATCACGTTTGTTTTATGTAGGTACCCTTAAATATTGATCATATTTTGTATGTTTAGGAAGTATTTGTTGTTATAGAAGCAACAGAAATATATCATCTGTGAAAATTTCAACTTTCTAACTATGACGATTCATGGGATATAGGTACAGCCTGAGACAAACAGACGGACAGCGAAGTCTCAGTAATAGGGTTCTCGTTTTACCCTTTGTTTTTAACCCTAAAAACAAGGAGTACCCATAATCGAAAAGCGTCTTTAGAAATGGAGAGCCGTAAGCCGATAGATGTTCTTTGAAACAACTGAAGGAGCTGGCTATGGATTAAGAAAAATCAGAAAATAACTATTTACCTACAGTCTACAGTACAGACGAGAGCGTTACCTAGCTAATAAGTTGAGAAAAAGATGATTTTATTCGTAAAATAAATCGAAAGATCACCCTCTTTTCCTGAGGTAGGTTTATAAATTTAGTCTACAAATTCCACGCATAACTTTCCAGAATGATATCAAGTTCTAATCAGGTCATCTTAAAGTTCAGGTCCTGGTCGGGTTGCTGATGAAACGCCATCCTAACGAAATTCAGTAAACTTTGGACCTTTTGGGTCGAGTTTGTGACTATTATCTTATCCTACATTCAATATTCAACCAGTAAACCAAGAAACTGGATGGTGGAGCTTTAATTGAACTTTATTTTACAATCTCTAGAAATGAAAAATGAAACTAAACATCCGATTTAGGTATTTTAGTAGGTAGGGAAACATTCGATGTTCAATTTTAATTACGTGGTGCAGTAGCGAGGGATAAGCGGAGCTTTGCATTAGTGTGAGTGCAGTATAATACGAGTATGTGTATTTTTACAACCTACTTCCAAAAAAAGGAAGAGGTTCTCAATTCGACTGTGTTTTTTTAAATTTCGTTTTGTTTTTTGTATCTTCGGACTGGCTGAACCGATTTTGTCCCACTATTTGGTCCCATTTTGTCCCACTATTTGGTCCCATTTCGGTTGTTTGAAGTCGGTTGCTGTATCAAGTTTTGACGTGTATTTTACACACACACATGTGCAGTACACACAGCTACAAAAAGAGTTGGTACTCTACTTGTCCTGATCACTCACACAAATGCAAAGCTCCGCTTATCCCTTGCAAACTGTACTTACATGCTAGTAAGCTGTTTGTTATGTAGTTAGGTCATCCTAGAATAGTCCCAAATGTTGGATTTTATGTATTATTTTTATGATTTTATTTTGAATTTAAGTATTAAAAAAATTGGAGAATAAGAAAAATTTTAAGAAAACCCGGATTCTGGCTAATTTTGTCTAGAAAGCTGTGTGTATAATTAAAGTAGATAGAACCTGGACCCTCTACTCGCTACCCTCATGAAACTTGACTCGAGTGGGCCTAATCGCGTTAAGTTTTAAATTAAGCAATAACTTCAGTCCTTTAAAATCGTGTTAACTTGGACTCGGCTGTTTTCAGCCAAAGATAATTTATGTTTATTTGACACTGGTATGTACTAATAAAGACTATGAGGAAATTGGATGCAAAGTTACCTAATTACATAGGTATATAAATATAATAACTAACGCCTGAGAGGGTAAGCCGAGGTGGATTACATCAACAAAGGTAATTTATTTAAAACCTATTCTCGATTGGTGCCACCAGTCTTCCTACATAAGTATAAATCAAAATTGCGTATGATAACGAAATCTTTAAAACTACAGAAACTATTAGTAATATTAATTCACTAATATGTAGTTGCATTATTCCTGAGTGCTATAGGTTACTTTTCCCGGTAATTAAACTAGGCGGGTGGAGCCGCAGGCTTCAGCTTGTGTCATAAACTCTATTACTATAGTGTCGTAGGTATTACTAACCTACGTTACCGTACCTTCATGTAGTTTAGCTGCAAATATTAACTTTGACAGATACTCGTATATAATAATTACTGGATCGTTCGATTCCGGGTTAAATCATAATTTGTGTGATCCACAAATATTTGTTTTAATGTCTGGGTGTTTTCTATGTTTAATATGTGGGGTTACATATGTATTTAGAAATATATAAGTATGTTTATCAGTCGTTTAGATCCCATAGCACAAGTTGATAAGAATAGGATTTGTCAAGCTGAGCCGATAGGCGTCAAAATATTATGTTTTAGAGCAGTTGTACGAGTATCAGTGAGCAGCACGCGGGAGATGTGAGACGGACAGCTGTGTCAGATGTGTGACACATTTGTAGCTAAAATACTTATTGTTCATTATACTGCGAATATTAATTCAAATTAAAGTCCTTGGTACAAACGAACGGAACCTGTTTACTCACTAACTTTTTGTTTTTTTTTCAACCGATTTCATAAAAAGGAGGAGGTTCCCAATACGACAGTTTTTTTATTGGTTATCTCATAACTTTAGACTGTGGAGCCGATTTTGAAACTCTTTTTTAATAGAAAGCTGGTGCTTTCGCTTTGGCCCCATTTTAATTTGGTAGGACCGACAATTATTTAGTCCCAACAATTCAAAGTCGATTTGTTTTTGCTACTTTAATATTATTCTGTTACATAATCCTATATATAAACTAATAGCGTTCCCGTTAAGCTGAAAACTCCCCTCCAGTTAAGCTATAAGTTCTAGAAAAACTGCTAAATAGGCTTGTGTCCACTAAGAATAAATCGGATTGGTGTATGTTTCTTATGACTATTTCCAATGAATAGACAACAAAAAGTAATATAAATTAGTAGACAGAATAAAGATTACTATTATTTTTAGAAAATAAGTTTGGATAAATTAGGCATTCAGTCACGTGACATCAAACACCAATCCGATGATATGACGTCACACGTTGTGCTCTCACACCATAGAGTAAGTATGTATGAAGAGCTGACTTCTTGTTCAAGTTGTGTCTATGTAATTTAATTGTTCGTCCGTTTTTATTAATTTACGATTTTTTGTTAATTTTAAAGTTAAATTGTTATAAATCTAACAAAAGTAGATTGAACAAAACGCAGTTTTGGCGCATTATTTCGATGTGCATAACGAGACAACACTTGAATCAAAATATTGCTAGGCACCTATATCAAAGTTAAAGGGCTAACCAACACAATTTATTTTTAAGTTTTTGGAGGTTTTTAAATTATTTTATCCTTTTTTCAATTGCTTTTTAATCGTCGTAGGTTTTTTCAAAAGAGCGCCTTCTAGTAAGTTGCTGTCGTTACATCTATATAAGAACCCTCACTAATCAACTACAAATCCATTCCTAAAAAAAGCCGCATCAAAATTGATTTTCATCACAAATAATGTTAGCTGTAGCGCGCCCTGATGAATTGTCGCCCTAACATCTATCTAGAAACCTGTACCAATCTAACTCAAACCCATAACTGAAAACTGCATCAAAATCGGACTACTAGTTTTTGAGAAAATTGGCAACATTGCTTTTCACAAATAATGTTCGCTGCAGCGCCCCCTGGTGAGTTGTCATCGTAACATTTATCTAAGAACATGCACCAATTAAACCTGAACCCATAACTAAAAACTGCATCAAAATCCGACCAGTAGTTTTGGAGAAATATGGTAACATGTATTTGCACAAACATCCTCTCACCCCCTGACCCATATACCATCTCCGTTCCGTCGTAGGTAAAAACCAATGCGTGTCCAGTCTATAGTGTATAATCCTTACAAGTGACATGTTCTTGGAATACGTTGAAGGAAACGCGTAAGCGCCATGATATTCACGGCGCTTTTGACCTTTTGGTCGTGAAAAAACTATAACTAATAAGCGATCTTGCGCTTGAATATTTATATTACGATTAGACGACAAATTTATGGCTTAATCGCTGCAGCGAACTTCGTTCGTTTTTTGGACAGGATAGCTTCATCAAACACATTTTGATTTGTTTCGCAACGTGTGACATCGCCCAAGGCGCCATGACAGATTAGAGCGTTTTCGTTACCAATTTAAATACATTTTTTAGATCGCAAAATAAACTATGTAAATGATTGTTTTCAATCAAAATAATAAATTTTTGTAACTATACAAGTTGATTTTATTACGGTCAGCTCTACGCAAGGGTTCGCTTTCGGAAGAAGTTTTGAACCAACTGGCAGCATTACTTTGAAAAACAAACACATTTTTTTTAGAAAACTAAAATAAAAAATTTAGTTTATAGACATCAAATGAGAACCTGTTGTAGTGGACTCACTCTCTTAATAAATACTTAAGTTTTACAACGGTAGTTACGGTACAGTTCGTTTTCGTTCAACAATGCGCTGGCACAAAGCAAGCGTACGCCGCCGCCGGCGTCCACCTCGCCGACACTGCGGGCTGCGGCTGCGGCTCGCCTGTCCAGTACACCTCGTGACAGCGCCGGTATCTGTTGCGTAATCGTGTGTGTCAGTGAGTAAAATGAGTCGTCAGTACGAATATTCGAACGTGGAGTATCTAGCAATGGTACAATTGTATGCCATTGCTAACCACAACCTACAAGAGGCTAGGCGATTGTACTCCCAGCCGGAGCACTTAAATGCGTTACGGCTACGAGGAGTCAGTGATCCTCAAGTGCCGACACGCGGGACCATCTTGGCTGCAACCCAGCGCTTACTCGACCACGGACAGTTCCGGACACCGTTACATGCACAAGCCCGAGGACGTTTGAATGATTATTCCCAAATGGAAGTCATCAAACCCGCGAAGAAATACGCAGTGCGATAGTGGACGCTTTTGATATTGTGAAAAGTGATAGAGACACATCGAACAAGTTGAAAGACAATCAATTAACACGTGCACGTTTGTGTATCGAAAGGAAAGGACTCCATATCGAGCAGTTACTTCGGTACAAAGAACTGTAAATTAGTGTAAATAAACTGTAAATAGGTATGTAAGTTTGATTTTATTTGTAAATAGCTCGCAGTCAGTTGTAGTTCAGTGTATTTTTATTATTATTATTACATGTTCAAAAGTCATTAAGTCGCTATTGTTAATAATAAAGTAGGTATTACAGACGGTCCTAAGCCCGTGTAAAGTACGAAGGAGAAATTGGAGTGTGTATTTTATGTTCAAGTAGGTATGTTTCGTAGTGATACTGGCCATAGTGGCTGCGAGGGGTCATTGCTCCCTAACACATGATTTGCGCGGTACTTAGAAGCGCTCGAAGGATTGATGGGTGTGTGCGAGACGTGCAGCCTTGAGCCTGGCGAGAGCGCCGCGCCCGTGTGCGTCAATTCATCAATGAAATATCGTACTGCTACTAATGTTAAACTTGATCGAGTGAGAAGAATTACAGAAATGACAATTTTTTTTATTATTATCAGTACAGTAATTTAGATGTTAAAAAAGGAATCCAAATATTATTCCGAGAGCGAACCCTTTCGACTGCTGACGATGATAAAATCAGCGTGTATAGATTCAAAACTACAGATTTAATCAGTTTTTGAAATTTGGGACACAAGCCTATTGTGCAGTTAATTAATACCAGCAAGTAGTGAGTTTTTGCGCCTTGGCCGCGTCTTCGATCAGATAAACTTATTTAATCGAAGGAACCCCACTATGTAGGAGATCTCTATATTTTGAATAGGGTGGGTTAAAGCCACCATTGCAGTTGATAACTGGTTAAAGTTTGCAAGCACTGAATCTCTGATTCTATTTATGCCAAACTGCTTCTGTAAGCTCGAGTAGTAAGTCACCTAACTCAGATATTTGAGATAGATTACCGAGAATCAAGAAATATAATAATCTGACGACATTACAACTCAAAGTAGAGAAGAAAGAAAACCAGCAACTGATTATGGAAAGGGAAGATAATGAACGTGAATATGACTTAATGCGGTTAGAAATTCTAGCTTAGAGCAACAGCTGTCTAAAAGTCAGGTAAATTGTGATGAGTTGACCGAGCAACTTAACCAGCTTAGATTGGATATGGAATCGTTCCGCCAATGTAGTGATATGTTTGAGCAAATCCTCAGACGTAACACACAATTAGAAGATGAGCTGGGGGAGGCACACAGGTTTATTACTACCTATGAACAGGATGCCCAGTCGCACCAATTAACAGAGGTGTCCAACCTCTACACAGAACTTATTGAAAGTAGCTGTGTGCATGCCTCAACTAATTTATCAGTCATAGATCTCACAAATGATAGTAGGTGCTTAAATACTCCTAAACCAATGATTAGTCATAACAAAATCAAATGCCAAAGAAAAATAAACAAAAAAATTAAGAAAATTAATTTAAAAATGAAATCTTGTTAGTCTAATAATAGTAATTTAAATTTAAAACTACAGTCTGACCTGGATGTTTGTACTGGGCAGTTGGTTATATGCAGTAAGCAGTTGGCTGACAGTCAGGTGGCTCATGATGTTGTGAGGGTCACGTTAGAATCTCACATCAAGCAATTACAGAAGAATTATTTATTTATTTTTTATTTATTTAAACTTTTTGCACAAACACGTACAATGGCGGACTTAATGCCTTTAGGCATTTTCTACCAGTCAACCTTGAGGTGATACAGAAATAATGCTCAGGTAGGTGCTCATTCTTATTAGGAGAGTGAGATGGTACAAATAAATACAACACTAAATACACATATAGGTATATAAATTACATATAATAAATACTTAATATATAAATACATACTATAAGTAATAAAATATATATTTCTATTTGTATAAACTACAAAGTATAAGTAAGTCGGTTTGCCTGTGCGTTGATGTAAATCTGGCAGACTTTTTTCTTGAAAGTAGGACGGGTATTGCATAACCTGACCTCGGGAGGAAGTACATTCCAAAGGAGAATGGCTTGGACAAAAAATGAGGAATGAACAAGGGCCGAATTGTGATTAGGACAGAGAAGGAGGCGGTTGTTAGAGGAACATAGGTTTTTACTGTGGGTATCGCATAGTAGTTGAAAGTGAGGTGTTAAGTAGGTGGGAGCATAGGGAGAATGAAGAAGATAGAAAAGAGTTGTGACAGCATGTAGACTGTGCCGTTGACGTATTGCCAACCAGCCCAGTTCTGTACGATATGCTGAGACATGATCATACTTGCGAAGACAATAGACGAATCGAATGCAATAGTTGAGAAGGCGGTCAAGTTTGTTGAGCAGATCTGCATTCAGGCCGATATAGCATACATCACCATAGTCTATAATTGGGAAAATTAAAGTCTGTACAAGCGCTGCCTTGGTTTTGGACGGTAAGAAATTTTTCAGGCGATAAAGTGCTCGTAACGTTCCCGTCACCTTCTGGGCTACACTAGTGACTTGAGCTCTCCAGCTTAGATTGGCATCAAAGTGTAAGCCCAAGTTCTTGACACTCTTGGCACCAGGTATGGATTTTGACTTGTAAAAAAGATGCGGTAAATCTACAACATTCAGCCTACCCAACATGCGACTGGAGCCTATCAATATGGCCTGACATTTGCCAGGATTCACTTCCAACCCGAACCGGTCGCACCAGTCACTTAAAGCGTTTAAGTCAGCATTTACTCTGTGTATGGCTTGCGGGAGGTTGTCTACACTAGCATGGCTGTAAATTTGTAAGTCGTCTGCATACAAGTGATACGCGATTATGATTGATGATACGATTACACCAAGCTGACGACATGTCATCGGTGCGAACCGACTGCTGGCGACCCCGAAGATAAGAGAAGAACCATTCCAATACGTCAGACGAGAACCCAATGCGCTTAAGGATAGCTTGCAGGATGTCATGATCGACACAATTGAATGCATTGGTGAAATCCACCAAAACTAACACCGTAATCCCGCCCATCTCCATACCATCCCTTATGTCATTAGTCACTTTCAGAAGGGCTGTAGTGGTACTATGGCCGCGTCTGAAACCGGATTGTAAGGGGCTTAAGATGTTATTGATCCGCATAAAATGTATTAACTGTTTATGTACACAGGCCTCAAGAACTTTAGACAGAAAGGGAAGAATGGAAATCGGTCGAAAGTGGCTAGGCAGTGAAGGGTTGGAAATTTTTGGAAGAGGACGGACGTAGGCTTTTCGCCAAAGGGAAGGGAACTGACTGGATTCGAGAGAAAAGTTGATAATATGGGTAATAAGAGAAAGTATGTGGTCAATAACAGTAGTGATCATACGACGACTAATGTTGTCGCAGCCCATAGCCTTGGAAGTTATGGAGGAGATCACCTTTTTAATCTCGTCTGAAGTAACCGAAGTAAATTGAAAGGGGTCGTGACTGGTACTAGGTAGGCCAGCCAGGGAGCTAACCGTTTGACGCTTGGTTAGATCATCTATAGTGTGAGATGTGGAGAAATGTCGATTGATGACATCCAACTCAATTGTCTTCGGCAGCTCCGACTGCTTAGTCCTACCAATTCCCAGCGTCCCGAGAAACTTCCAGACCTCAATCGATGATGAAGTAGAAATATTATCATGGATATGACGGCGTTTAGCGTTGCGTATCACCTGGTTGCATCTATTCCTAGCGACCCTATAAGATTCCCAGCTAAGCTCCAAGTGATCTTTATTAAATTTGCGAAAGGCTCTGTCACGGCGCCTCATAGCAGTCCGAATATCATCGTTTATCCACGGTGCTGGCGCTCGTTTTAGCTTTATTATGATAGTTTATTCTTTAATTATGAACTACAAAGTAAACAGAATACTGAAAACATGTTGGCATTGGACAAATTGATAGATGACAGTAGACACAACCAAGAATTACTTGATTCTATAACTCAGCATTATAAATCTGAGCACATCGACCAACACCCTATCAATGACTCCCTGCTCTCTCTACTTGTGACAGTATTCTGGAAACAACTTCTGATCCTACCACCAACATTGAGCCTCCTAGTAATACAATGGTTTTTTCTGATGGGGTGGGTTGTAATATGGGCTATATGTTTAATAAATACATTGAAAACTGTGTTAATTATTCCCTGCCCATTGCAACTTACACTCAGATTGTAGATAAAATTGTGTCATCCAAGTATAATAGTAGTACCACTATTGTATTACTGGTAGGTGAGAGTAACAAAGTAGGTAAGAAAGAATTATTGTACTGTATACAATGCTTAAGTAGGCTAAAAGTATTTAAAATAATATTATGTGCGTTCCCATATGCGTGTTGCCAGTCCTCATCCTATAATAAAAATACATCTTCTGAATAATTTTATTCATACTTTGACATGTCGTCATAGTGACATTTTTATTTTTTTTGACACTAATAATTTTATTAGTAATTATTGTTTTAAGACCAAAGATAGTATTTATCTTATGAAGTCAGACAAAAATAAAATTGCTACATTGCCAGCAAATAATATTAATTTTTGGACGAGTCTATATTGTAAACAAAATCATATACCTACAGATTTGTTAGGTACTTGTAGTAATAATTTAGTATGTATACCAAATGATTTAAACTAAATATCCAGACAACAGGAATACCAGAGCTAAAGATGGCTCATCAAAATATAGAAGGTCTTTCTGGCAAGGAATTAGTAGTAGAGTTATTCCTAGAGGAATTAAATGTAGATATTTTGTGTTTAACTGAACATTGGCTCAAGGAGAGTGAGATGATGTTCAATATAAACAACTACAATATTGCAAGTTGCTTTAACAGGAAGTCTGCGATTAAAGGTGGCTCCATGATCTTAATTAAAAATGGTCTCCGCAGCAAAGAGCGGTCTGACATAGTTAGACTTTCTGTTGAGCGATGTGCTGAGGTGGCTTGTGCCGAGCTTGACCAGTATATAGTAGTTTGCGTATACAGTCCACCTAACAGTGATTTTAGTGTATTTACCAAGGCCATGGACCAGGTTCTAGGGGTTGCGTTAAATAATAGGAAGAAGTTAATTGTGTGCGGAGACTTCAATGTAAACATCCTAAAACAGTGTAAGAAAAGTACTCAATTTTTAAATTTATTTGGTAGTTACAATATGGAAAATATTTTCTGTGAACCGACTAGAGTCACAGAAACAGCAGCCAATTGCCTTGATATTTTTTTTACGGACTGTGAGTGCTTAAGCAAGTCTGTAATTAGTAAATTGCCATCAGATCAAATAGTATCCTTGGTCAAATAGTATCCTTTCCCAAGAGTAATAATAGTCAGTGTAATGAGAAAATTATGTGTAGGCCCATAACCTCTAATAGAATTAAAGAATTCAAAAACTTGTTTGAGAAAAAGCTTAATTCTATAGTTTATATAGGTAATAATCCTGATGTCCATTATAATAGTTTATTTAGTACATTACCTGATGCTTTTTCAGACACATTCAAACAAAAATGCCAAAATCGTAGTGTATCGTAGTGTATAAAAGTAGACGAACGCTGTTTGATCTATATGCACAAAAACGATACAGATTTGATAAAAGTTTCACTGAATATGTTAGGAATTACTCCAAAGTATTCAAAAAAGTATGTAGACAGGCTAAATCCATTCACATCAAAAGGAAAATAATTGAGGCTCCTAACAAAATAAAAGAAACATGGAAAGTTATAAACAAAGAGTCAGGTAAATGTAAAGTGAGGGATACTGTTACTAAAATTAAATTAGAAAACAAGAATATAATCTCTCCTAAAGATATTGTAAATGCATTTGAAGATTATTTTACCAACATTCATTATGAAGATTATTTTCCAACTAATGAGATATAGTAGACTAATACCATTATTTAAGAAGGGATCCAAGTCAGAACTTGGTAACTACCGCCCCATTTCTATTTTGCCAGCTCTGAGTAAGGTGTTTGAGAGAGTGATGCTAAATCAAATGCAAGTCCACTTCACGACCAACAATCTTTTCCACAGCCAACAATTTGACTTTACTCGCGGAAAATCTACCACCGATGCGGGAGCAACCCTTGTTAGCTTGATTTACGACGCATGGGAGGGATCGCAGGATGCCATTGGGGTATTCTGCGATCTGTCTAAAGCATTTGATTGTGCTGACCATCAGACACTATTGCTAAAGTTACGTCGGTATGGTTTTGACAAAAAATCCTTAGAACTATTAGAATCTTACCTGACAGATAGGCTGCAGACTGTTCATGTGAACAACGTTAAGTCAAACGGAACTAACGTCAAAATAGGCCTAATACATAGGGATCAATTCTGGGACCTTTTCTCTTCTTGGTTTATGTTAATGACTTGCCTTGCATGATCGAGGCACAAGCTGGCATAGTAATGTTCGCGGATGATACATCACTTATATTCAAAGTAAATCGGCATAGTACAGATGCGAATAATGTTAATAATATTTTAAATGATATTTCAAATTGGTTTTCTACAAACAACCTATTGTTGAATGCAGAAAATACCAAATGCGTTAAATTTACAATGCCCAATGTCAGACAAGCAAACATCCATGTCGTGCTGGGTGGCCAAAGGTTAGAATTTGTAAATAACACCACCTTTTTAGGAATAACAATAGATTCTAAATTACAATGGGGTGGCCATATCACCATTTTAGCTAATAAGCTTAGCTCTGCTGCATATGCTGTGAGACGGATTAGACAGTTGACAGATGTAGCTACTGCTAGGTTAGTTTACTTTGGTTACTTCCATAGCTTGATGTCCTATGGAATACTACTTTGGGGAAATGCAGCAGATATAGAAACAATTTTTATATTACAAAAAGAGGGCAGTCCGTGCCATTTATTGTTTAGGTAAGAGAGATTCTCTTAGGGAGCTATTTAAAGATATTAATGTTTTAACTGTAGCTTCCCAATATATATTTGATAACATACTGTGTGTCAGTCAAAAATATATCTAGCTATACTAAAGTAAGTGACGTTACAGACAGAAATCTACGTAATAAAAATAAACTACTCCCTCCGTGTTATCGGCTTAGCAAGGTTAGTCATTCTTTCAAGGGGGAAGGTATACGCTTTTATAATAAATTGCCTGAATCAGTCCTTTGTATGCCCGACAGTAAATTTAAAACCTTTATAAAGACTACTTTATGTCAAAAAGTATATTATAAGACAGTTGATTACCTTAATGATAAAAGTGTCTGGCTTGAGCATGGTGCAGCCGCCTCCTAAAATGCCGTAATTGTAGCATATTTTGTACTTAGGTGACAAACAAAAAATTTTTTTTGCATTAAACACGCTTTTTGATTCTGACACGAGACCAATGTACATTCGTCCTCATTTAGTCTTAAGAAAATGTGTAAATGAGTAATTTATTGAAAAAGAGTGACCGAGAGTTTTATTGCCAGGTTCTTTCTCTCGGTTCTACTTATTGCTTTGCGAATCTGGCATTACATGTAAATATAGAAGCAATGACATTTTTTATTTTAAGTACTTACTGACGTTTGTAAGTGCCATTTAGTGACCTATACAAATAAATAACTCATTTCATTTCATTTCATTTCACATAAAACTAAATTGACAATACAGATAGTGCAGAGACAACAATGCGCTATAAATGTTCCTATTAGATAATTCGACTTGTTTTGATTTCACAAGCGACGTGACTAAGGGGCAATGTGTATCGGGTTTTTGTTCGAGCGAAATATCTATATCTTTTTTAACAAACAAATCAATTTTTTTAACAAATTCAATCCTATAGTGAAAAAATATCACAGCACCCATTTCTTTAAACAGTCAGAACTCATAGTTAAAAGTTAAGCCAAACAACAGTTAACAACAAAACATAATTAAAATAATTGTTATGAAGATGGGCTAAAAACACAAATATATGACTTACGCTCGCTCATCAAGACATTATATTTATTGATGTTTCAATTATAATCTGGTGAAAATTTTATTAATTTACTAGCTGTACCGGAAAACTTCGTACCGCCCTTTAAACCTTCCCTGGACTTCTAGGAATATTTTAGGACCAAGATTGGGAAAATCGGTCCAGCCGTTACCGAGTTTTAGCGAGACAAACAAACGGCGATTCATTTTTATTTATATAGAAGATAGATAGGATGCAATCAGCACTATACTGAAATATGCAAATAGCAAGTAAGTAAGTAATGATCTTGTTGCGAATTTTGATGTAATTGTTTGAGAAATAAAGATTTATTTATTAGTTTTTTTTTAGAATAAATGCGAGTTTAAAGTTGCCCTATGTAGGAACATATTTACATGTTACCTTTGGGCTCTGTACCTAGTAACAGATTAGCAACTTAGCATTATTATCAAAACTTGGGTAGAATCCTACATGCGACTATTGTGAATTCGCTCAAGACATTATTATTATTACTGGACATTATTTCACAGAAATAGAAAAAGTTGTTAGTCTCTCTATTAGTGGCGTGTTTGAATGCTGTGCCATAGAACTTCCAGAATATAAAATTGTTTTGGCTTGTATCTATAGAACCCCAAAAAACAGTAATTTCCCCCTATTTATTGAAAAACTTGAGACTTTATTACGAATACTAAGTAAACATAAATATCAGAACATTATTATAACTGGTGACTTTAATGTGAATATGCTAAAACGTAACAATGAGTCTTTGAGCCTTGAATGTCTACTCCTAAATTATAATTTGAAATTAGCAATAAATCAACCGACGCGTTTGAAATCTGGTACATGCATAGACAATTGTGCTCATAACTTTAAGGGTGGATGTCAGGCACGAGTACTTGAACTGGCCCTGTCTGACCACACAGCGCAATTATGTAAGTTCCCTGTACAGACAATAATATGTAATAAATATTGGCGTGTTAAAAAGAGGGATTATAGTAATGACAATATTCGGAAATTCAGAGAGTGTTTAAGTAGTTTGTCATTCTCTGAAATTTATGAAATAGAAGACCCGAATAAAGCATACAATAATTTCTTGGAAACATTTACACTGTTCTATAAATTATGTTTTCCGGAAAAGATTATAACCATCAAAATCATAAATAAGCCGAAGTGGATATCCCGCGGTCTTAAACTATGTAGTAAGAGAAAACGGCAGCTTCTTTCTAAATTTCGACACAATCCAACCCACAAAAATAAGGCTGCTCTGACTAGGTACTCCAAGCTTTATAGAAAAGTAATAAAATTAACACAACGAGCTCAAAATAATTATAAAATAAAAACGTCGGATAATAAATCGAAAGCCACGTGGAAAATTATCAACAATTTAAAGTTTAACTTACCAAAAGACTCAATTAATAGTATTAAAATAAACAATATATCTTTAACTGTTCCAATTGACATTGCAGATACATTCAATGATTATTTTGTTGATAAAATAATACCAACTATAGGCTCAGGAAACAAAGTCACATCACTTATTAAAAGTAAATTAAACTCGTACTTCATGCACCCGTGTATACCCATTGATATATTTAGAATAATCAAAAGTTTAAAAAACACACACGGATTAACTACAAAAGTTATCAAAGCAGTTGCCAGTGAGATCTGTACACCGCTAAGTCATATTATAAATAGCAGTCTATATTTGGGTATGTTTCCAGATGCGTTAAAAATATCTATAGTAAGGCCTCTACTTAAAAACAAAGATAAAGAACAATTGCAATCCTACAGACCAATTTCATTGTTAAGTATATTCTCGAAAATATTTGAAAAGTATATTTATAAAGAACTATATGCGTATGTAGAAAATAGTGAAATAATTGGAGCTGAACAGAAGGGATTTAGAAACAACAAGACCTTAAATATGGCCTTGTATGACTTTCTTTATAAAGTGACAACTAATGTAGACAGTAGAAATCCAGTCAGCACTATATTTTGCGATATGACACAGGCATTTGACTGTGTCAGTCACAACATATTGTTTAAAAAATTAGAATCATACGGAATTAGAGGAAATGTTCTAAATTTAATTCAATCATATATTAGTAATAGGAAACAGTATACAGAAATATCAGCCATAAATACAAAAACAAAATATAAAGAATCGTATAGATCACACGAGCGAGTTGTGCAATACGGGGTTCCTCAAGGAAGTGTCCTAGGGCCTCTTCTTTTTATATTATATATAAATGACCTTCCAGGAAGCACTGACCAATCTATGACAATGTTTGCTGATGATAGCACTATTACAATTCCATACAGAAATAATTATAGTTACAATAACTTAATAAATCAATCCTTAAAATCGGTGATACAATGGCTAGGAAATAACAATTTAAGAATTAATCTGAATAAAACCAATATTATGCATTTCTGCCAACGTGAAAACTCAATGAGTAACATACTGACGAAATACGACAACGTAAAAATTGATAAAGTTGACACCACTAAGTTTCTGGGCATGGTTGTTGATAAACAATTAAATTGGAAAGCTCATACAGAAACTCTAGTAAATAAAATAAGCAAATCCACATATGCTTTATATAAACTGGCTCCAGTGCTCAGTGTGGATGGATTATTAACAGCTTACCATGGTTTGGTGTCGAGTAACCTCAGATTTGGCATTATCTTCTGGGGCAACTCAACGAACAAAGATTATGTATTGAAGGCTCAAAAAAGAAGTATAAGGACCATGTTTAAATTGCAAACCACTGATAGCTGTAAACCTTACTTTAAACAATACAGAATACTTACTGTTCCCTGTTTGTATATTCTTGAGACTGTAATGTTTGTCAAATATAATCCAAATAATTTTCCGAAGTTGTCCGATAGATTGAATCGCAATAGGCGTGACGATAGCAGACTCTGTGTACATCCCTCAAAAACTACACTCATGCACAATAGTTTCTTTTGTATGGCTCCAATAATATACAATAAATTGCCTAAGTGTTGGAGGGTACTAACTGCTCATACATTGAAAAAGAAACTCAACACATTATTGACAGAGAAAGCTTATTATGATATCGACGAATTTTTAAATGATAGTATTATATGAAAGTGACATTGCAATTATTATATAAATTCATTTTAATTTTACTAAATAATAGGTTTTAAAAATAATTATGTTATGTAGCTTGTTATGTTGCTGTAACTGTATTAGCATTGGTATTCTGTTTCCAAATGCAGGCTCTCAACATTTGCACGCCATACAGGTAAAACATGACAGATCTATTTATTCTAAGACCTTCCATCTTGTATACTTATGTGTGCACACTCATGTTTAACCAAATAAAGTTTATCTTATCTTATCTTATCTTATCTTATCTACTGATAGTTTGAACTTATTTTTTATTTGATTGAGCGTAAAAGCAATCTGTGTTTCGATCCTTAGAAGCAACAAAATAAAAAGATATAGTATGTAAATATCAGTAGTACAATATTGTGCTATTGGTTTTTTTTTCACAATAAACAGGGCAAAGCTAATTGTTTTTATTTGACCAGCTGAGTCATGTCCAAAATCACAGACCTCGATGGGTATGATGTCACACATTTCTCACGACTGTGTAGTTACATCAGGATAATATATTTATGTTGCGTTTTTACGCTATGATTTGTATTGGTTATAATAATCGACTTAGAAGCAATTGAAGACTTCAATACTGTACGCTGATGGCAGCACTAGCACTAGGTAACTAAACTAACTCAAGGGGGCGATCCTGTTGCCGCTTACTGGGAACTCCGTTTGGCAGAGTATCGTTCGTTAATCCGCAGGTGCATTGCTTGCAGATGAGGTTGGCTTGGAACTTAACATGTTGATAACACCCTTAAAGACCATAATATCAGTAGCTAAATACGTCGCAATAATTAAGTGCTAATTCCTATACGCTCCGTGAGTCACAATACAGAGTCGAGATTATAAAAAAAACATCCGAAAGGTATTTGCTGTCGATAAGACATTCCGTAAGATAGCGAGATGTGCACGGTCATTAGGCGAACGGCTGCGTCGGCGGCGCATGGTAAGTACCACCCTACTGTGGGAACTTTACATTATTCCAGACATACGGTGATCCAGCGAGAATCGAATCCAGTGCTTTACTAGATCTGTATCCTCTTATACATTTCTGCAATAATTTAAAAGCCGTTAATGTGGAAACACTACAGTACATTTCAAGAAGACAGTGACACTAGTTTGACCGTCTACATTATTTCAGTTGCACTGGATTGATCACACTGGATTCAAAAGGAGACCGCTAATCCAGTTACTGGACTTACTGGATTCTGGAAATGCTCGCTGGATGTATGTAAAAAATGTTATCCGCTCAGTGCATTCGAATGCCTTTTAGTACCTAATGTCTGGAACAAAAATACTTACCATATACCGACTTTACCAATTTTCAACCACGTCAGATTAGAAACATCGAAACTTTCGCATTTATAAAAGGCAAGTTTTTGATCAAAGAACAGTGCATACATAGGTAGTACTTAATGTATTTATGTAATTTCGTCAACTACTCCGGACATCCACGAAGTCCTTCAAACACAACTTCCTCAGAATATGACAACAGATATTATGAGAGATGTTATTAAAGTGACGACTACTTACGTCGGTACGTCCGCTGAGTCACGCGCGGAATGCCGTCCGTCCGGCCGAGTACCCCGCCCCACCTTCCCCCAAGCCTGTCCGACTCGCCCGATCTAGCCATGGGAATTGCATAGCATACATACCTTTTGTCTAGTATGTGGGACATGGGATGAGCTGGAACATCTGCCTCGTTTCGCCAGGTCTCCGCCGTCGACGTCGGTGAGATAGGAATGTAACTCGGCTGGGAGAAGTGCCTATGTACCTGCTGTTAGTTGTCCTCTGATACATGTATGTTTATAATATTTACAATGCTCTTGTTTTATAAAAACTGTTTTAACCGACTGTAAAAAAGGAGGACGTTGTAATTTTTTGTAAAATATTCGAGTAAAAGCACATTAATATCACTTTGTCGCTCTATGGGCGGATTTGCATAATTCTTCATTTGAACAGAGGTTCACATATTTTTATCAAAAATCTGATATCATTATACGAGTAGGTACATGTAAAGAGAGGTCATAATGTGAAGTCAAAATATTAGTTAACCGTTATTATTTCTTTTCGTACATCTCCGACGATATGACAGGTAGGGTGGGAAAAAATGGGCACACGTTATAAGCAACACACATGTCCCCAATTTCATGACCTGACCTGAATATGCCAGCTTCGTCAAGTTGAGGACTACAAACTAAAAGCGCGCATGTTGTATCGTTAGCTGATAACAGTAAGATGTAACGAACACGTTTCCCCCATTAGGATATACGTCACAAGTCATTACTGAGTGACTCCGTTGAACAAACTCCTAAGTGATAAAATATAGGTGCCTATATAGTATAAATAGAGTGCTTCTTGAAGGTGTTCCGTATTTGGAGCTCAATAATTAAAGAGCAATAATATTTAAAGCTAAGTATTTATTGACTCTCATTTTCAACAAAAGTGCATTTATTTATATTTACAAGTTATGGCTAAACATATTCTTATGAACAGCAACAGTTCTTAATTGCCAATTTATGTAAGTATGTAGGTACTTACAATATTAAGCTTGGATTAAATAAAATAAATAAATATTTTTGGACATTCTCACATAACGTCATCTAGCCCAAACTGAGCTATAAGCTTGTACTATGGGATCTAGACAACTAATAAACATACTTATATATTTCTAAATACATACATAATATACATAGAAAACACTCAAACTCCGAAACAAACATTTGTGGATCACAAATATTAATATTATAAATATATTTCACGATTTTAATCAAGTTAAAAGTTTTTATAAGTAATTTAACCCTCTCATCCTCTACCTAGATCTCTATTATACTCGTAAGTACCTATACCATCGCTGCCGCTAGTAAACATTAATTTGCGGACAACAAACTGAGTCTCTTGTAATAACAACAGCGGCGGCGTTTGAATATTTATGAATATTCCTTTGGGCCGATGTGTATAAGTTATAATAATATTATGTTTTATTGTTTATTTCTCAATTCATAGGTTCTTGACTCTTGAATACAGCTAAGATAGATGATAAAGGTTGCTTACTGAAAATTTTGTTTAAGTACTTATTGTTAACCTCCATGTTATTTCATAATAATGTATTAAATTGACTAGATTAGTCTGTTGTTATTATTGGACTTAAGTATGGTATAAACAAACACATTAAAATCCCTTTACAAATTAGATGTAAAGTGCAGTTCTAATGAACACGAGTGGCAACTGCCAACTGGTAAGCTCTAGGAAGACAAAGACTGCTTTATGAAGAGATCACAACATGAGAATCTTGCTTTTGTAGTGCAGTCTAATTACATATGAGAAATATTTGTAGTAGTTAAAGTTATATCCATTTCTAACGTAGGGTTCTCAGTTGCTAACCCTTCGACTTCATTCTTTTAACGGTAGTGCAATACTTCCTGCCAAAATAAAGTCACGCCTAGGGCGGAGCCCTTATCGATCGGCCGTGACACGCCGTATCTAGTCCCTAGGCCAACCATGAGGAAAGTACGTCTATATTGGTTTACATGAAATACATTGATCCTTCTAGTAGCAAAGTCAACTAACAAATGAAGCTTCAAAGAGCAATGGAACAGGTGCAAAACAGAAAGTTTTTATATTTTTTTGTTACGCTGTATTATAGTAGGTACTGCATTACATTTGATAGCTTCCGCAGTCTATTAGTTTTTATTATTTTTTTGTAAGAAATATTGCATTTTTTGAACAATGTTATCTTTTGTGTGTAAGTTGTAAATTATATTAATAGATTTACGTTATACACAGATGAATGAAGAAGTGAGGAAGTTGTTTGGTCATTGGTCATGCTAATTGTCTTGCTGTGAACTTGCTTTAAACTATTTCAGTGCCGCGACCGAATGAAAAAATATTACTGCACTACAGTATTGTTTAAGAATGAATGAAGACCTTGTTCTGCTTCCATTACTGAAAATGTATCCTTTATTCCTATATTTAAGTATTTGATACATAATATTACTTTGTTCGGTTCAGTAATGTTGCTTGTTGATTTTTCATTTTCAATGAGCGAACCTCTCTAGGGCTCGTGACTTGCGCCAGTCTTTTATAAAAAGGGTTTCCGTTTGTGCCCAACCATTTACCTCTCTGTATTGTTCTCGGTATAATACAGCCGAGTTTTGCGGAGTTCTATACCACATTTATGTTTAATCAGGACACGCAAATGTATACATTTTTAATCCTACTAATATTATAAACGCGTAAGTTTGTGAGTATGTATGTATGGATGGATGGATCTTTGTTACTCTTTCACGTAAAAACTACTGAATGGACTTTAATGAAACTTTACAATAATATAGCTTATACATCAGAATAACACATAGACTACAATTTATAAAGATATTGTTTGAATTGTTAAAAATATGACGCGGCGCGACGGTTCGGGAAAAAATCCAAATTACCACGCGGACGAAGTCGCGGGCGACCACTAGTGTATAATAAAATTCAAAATTTTGTTTGTAAAATGTCTAGCGGCGCACTTCGTTCTCAAATTTAACAAAATCTATTTAGAACTTTCCTGAACTTCCACAAATATATCAAGATCAAAATCAGCAAAATCGATCCAGCCTAATCTTCAATTTTTGTTAGACAAACAGCAATTCATTTTTATTTATGTAGGTTATTTGTCAAATCCTCCTACAATGACTAGGTAAGTACTCAAAATCACAATGCGTCTGTCTATTCGAAATAATTTTTGATTTCCACGCGACAGTTCAATAGCAACCACCAAGAGAAGGTTTTTGACACTGAAACGAAGTAAGTGAGTTGGCTGAGGTAGGTATATTACACGCCTTCAACTTGATAATAACTTTATTGATACCACATACCCATCAGTGGCTACAGCATTGTCTGTTTGTCGATAGGTGCATAACTTGCAGGGAGAAGTTCACTTGAGCACTTAAGATCATGTCCAGAGGTCTTGTGCGCCCACACCAATGTTTACTAATTTTGTACACCACCAGTTAATTTAACGTTCGTGCTTTAGTCATCCAACCAATAGTTTCATGAATACATTGACCGAACGGTTTTCTAGCGATAAGCGACAAGTTGGACAAGTGTAACAAGCGATTAATAATGGCGTGAGTGCGCGGGCGCCAGGTTACACACGTGTGCGCGTGTGACGTCACAGCAGAGAACTACACGACGAGTGTACGCATGTTTACAAACTTCAGTTTAATAAGAGCATAAAATTGTAGCGAGAGAAATTAATGAAAGATTAATTTTATTTATTTAAAAGTATGATAACTAGGTATGCAATGCATTCTGCTGTTGTAATAATTGAGCTGAGTTTGTCGATCCGGGTCTAACTCCTAAACGACTGGACCGATCTTTATGAATTCAGATATATGCACTCACGGTGATGGTCACTATGACCGTGCCAAATTTCAAAACTATCGGTCCAGTCGATTAGGAGGAGTTCGATCACGAACGAAATACACGAGTCGTCTAAGAAAGAGCTTCGTAAACTCCTCTCAATCAAAGTTTGATATTGGTAATTGTTATGAATTTATTAGGAGTTAGAAGACATGTAAAGTCGGAAACGCACGTGCAAACTTTGTTGCGTTGCATGACGTCATAGACCAACGCGGTCGTCGTATACGCTCTCGCCGTATACATGACGTACACTAGACGCATAGACTACACGGCATGACCTTTGAATAAATTATTGCATTCTAGTATCAATTTTATTGTTCTGACAGGACAGGCATAATACAATTGGTGAGATTTAAGTAGCTAGTGAACATCGTGGTGATGTGCAAGAGATACCTACCTGAATTACTGGGTATGCATCGACTACGTTCGCTAATATCTTACTTCACATAGGTAACTGTTTTATAGATATCTATCTACGTTTCCGAAAGTAGCCATCGATTAGAGCTGTTGCAAGAGTGCGGAACGACAGATTTTAGCGACCATAGTATTTCCTCCATGGTTTCCAGACAAACAGGCAGTTGAAAACAGTATCTCTACTAACTACAGAAAATTCAAAATAGAAGGATCTACGAGTAATCTTATAAACTCACCCGCTCGACTCAGTGATACTAGAATGCTAGTTGTGATGAGGAACAGCACGTGTCGTAGCTGCACGGGCGCCGCCATGTCGCCTCGCGGTCTGCAACAACCACATATTAACTATATTAGACACAGTTCAATCATTAGTAGGTATATGGAACGGAAACACAGTCATATAGGTACCTAATTTTCTACATAGGTAGGTATAACTCGCGTCACATAAGAAGAACGCTGACCTTCAATGCTGCGCAGTAGACGATTTATCGCTTTACATATATGGCGGTAGAGCAAGAGTACTGATGCGCAAACACACCCTTCCCACTCTTGGCCAGCGTTATTTTTACGTGAACACCAGTATATTCATTTTACACTGACCAGTTTCGTTTCGCGGCATCATCAGAGCTTTAAACACCACTCTCAGTATTGTAAATTCTTTTAAAACTATTGGAAAAATGGTAGGTAAATGATTGTGTTTCTGATTAATATATTCGCCGTCCCCGGGGAACAAAATGATAACTGCCATTATCTTGATTTTAATGTTATGTCATTTTTGAGATGTTTGAGTGTTAATATATCTACTTAATTTTTTTGTCATTTTTTTACAGTTATTTACAGAGTTACAAAAAATTACAATAGTATTCGAAGATTTAAGACAGGCCTAAAAGAACGGGAATAAAAGGATAATATAATATTATCAAAACGTGTTATTATGACAAATAGTTATAGAATTATATTCTCGTAAAAAAAACATTCGACTTAATATGATAAATGCATGTTATCATTTTATTCTTGTTCAAAACCGTCCACTCGTTTCGTATAAAGACTTTAAGTCAAACGACTTAAGAAGTTCGGATTTATAAAACATTGTCCTCCTCTTCCCGCACTTTACGTTTTATTGGAAAACTAAATTTAAATCCTTTATAGAAAAAAAGTTTTGCAGCATTTATGAGAATAACATGATATTAAAGTATTATCATCATAACTCCCATCCCAAAAACTCGTAGAAGAAAATGATAAGTAACGAGTATCATATTTCTTTCTGATAGCGCTGAACGGAGGATAAAATGATAATTGACATTATGCAACTTTGATGATGATTCAGTTACACTAACTGTTTATTCTTTAAATATCTTAATTTTAACTGGAGTTAGGCAAATTTGACTAAAACGATTCAAATGAAGCAAAAATTACGTTTTCAAAAACCTAACAATCACGCATCTATGTCCAGTATTTCCGGAGTAATCGTTCAAAACATGTTTTTCATTTTTCCTGAAAAGTTGTGTTTTTGCAGTTATCATTTTATTCTCCGGGGACGGCGTATTGTGTAGCAAGTACCACCAATTGCCATCTATCGACTGTAAGTATAAATAGACAATTAAGTAACTAAACGAAAACAACAGTTTAGATTTTAGATTATAGCTCAATATTTCCAATTATTAGCTGTGCTGTGTCGTTGTGGAATGCGTTACGGTAATGAAAGTGATTTATATTTATTTGGCGTCGATTTCAAATATACATTCATGGTTTAACAATACATATTTTATCTATACTTATAATAAATCTGTAGAAGTGAATATTCTGTACATTGAAAATATAAAAAAAAAAAATGGCAGGGGGTGTTACTAGACCGACACCGAACCCAAAAATGTGATTAAAAAATGTTTTGTCTGTCTGTCCGTCTGTCTGTCTGTCTGTTTGTTCAGGCATCACGCATCCGTCGGGCGACACTTCCGCCGGGCGCCACTGGGAATTCTCTGTGTCTACCAGAGGCGCTCGGCAATGGACGAGGTGCGGCCGCGGCCATGGGCCGCGGATTAAAAAAAAAAGCATCACGCAATAACTACCGGTTCGATTACGATGAAACTTGGAATAATTGTTCTTTAATATCCTGGACACCACACTGGGTACTTTTATCCCGGAAAAGTATATACAATAAAAAACAAACTTAATTTTGCGGTTCGATCCCGAGACCCGATTACTGTACCAACCGCAAATAATAAGTTTGTCGTAGGTTACGTCACCCGCAGTGGAGTTCACTAAGTGGCGCTGCACACGTCTAAGATAATAATATTTTATCTTAAGGTACAATATCGCTCGCCATACAATTCAATGGACTATCACACTCGACGACGATAATAAATAATATTTCATGCAATGGTAAGTAAGATGTTAAAAACTTTTTAAATATAATAGCATTATTTTTTCCGCATCTTACTTACCATTGCTTTGTCATGGATTTTCGCCAGGTAACGCCTGTTTCCATCCAATATTTTTATGGTATAATAGAGAAGATAAGAGAAACTGTTTTAGGGGGGCTTTTTGAACGCAATAAAACCCAAATGGTTTTTAGAACTTTTGTCTGAATGTTTGAACACGCTAATCTCAGAAATGGCTTAACCGATTTGAATTTTTGATTTGAATTTGCGGTTTGGTTTTCAATCGGTTCATAAATAAAAAAGTTATGATCTAAAGTAACACGCAGGCGGAGCTGCGGGCAACAGCTAGTGTAAAATATAAACATAATAGAATATACCTAAATGTCTACAAACTTCTGCTCTTCTGCTGGTGAAAAGACTGGAAAGTAGCCACCAGAAGCACTCTAATATCCAAGTCAAGTGTAAATAAAACAGAATCAGTGAGAAACGGTGGGAAAAATCAACAAAGTGGAGTATAGTGCGTAAAATAAAACTTAAGAAAATTTTAAGTTTAAGGGCTCCTCAAGCATTTATACAGCTCCTAAATATTTGAGTGACGTTTCAGTATTCGGTCGTTTGAGTATCTGCTTATTTGGGTGCCTTTTTAGTATTTGGGCGTAACTCTATCAACTTGGGAGATTATCTTGTCATTGCATCAGTCATCAGTTCCCTGAACAATATTTAAATAATAATACGAAACAATACATTTTTTAGGTATACCTTTCGTTAACATAATATATGTAATCCTAAAATGTTTTGGCACAATGAATTTGGCATACTTTTTTTGGCATAATTATACTTGGTCATAATTGATTTTTAGTAGCATATGTACTGTGGAATAATTATATTTAGGTCTAATATATTTATGCATAGTTATAATTTGCACAATGTTTTTAGGCATAGTGTACATTCGCCTAATAGTACATATTACTAAAATTTAATAGGTATAAATTAATGAAATGAATGGAAAATAAAAAAGTTACTTTAACCACTATTTCCTATATTATATTGTGTCAAAGTAGGTTTAGGTGCGGCGGGGGTGGCCCTTGGGCCACCCCTAAGCCGCATTTTAATTATTTTACATAGTTACTTATTCTGCGTAAGATGATTATGACTATATTCATTATAGTTTGATACGTTTATGCCTTTATAAAGCTATGCTTATAAATTTTATGCTTAAATATGATTATGCTAGTTTTTATAAAGTTAATACTATCAGGCGTTACTTTTCGGAAGTCCATAGTTAAATAAAATAAATCTAACTACTTTGCAATATTCCGCCACATGCAAATTACCCAACTCTCGTATTTATTCATGCACAAATCCGCCCTCCAATCCCACTTAGGCCGAAAGACCGAATTCGGTCGCCGTGCGCCGAGCCATCGACATCTCCTGATGATGCCCCTGGTTGGGGGCGAAACACGTGTCGAGGTTTTTTATTATTTTTTGCACGATAACACAACTCTCATATTTATTCTATTTTCAAAATTATTTCTCTATTCTTTCGGCCTAAGTGGGATTGGATTTGTGCATGAATAAATACGAGAGTTGGGTAATTTGCATGTGGCGGAATATTGCAAAGTAGTTAGATTTATTTTATTTATGCTAGTTTTATTTATGATTAAGACAAATATGCTAAATTTGTTATGGATAAAAAAATTATGCATAAATATCATTAGTCTAAATTACCATATGCCAAAATATTTTATGGTTATTTTTTTATGCAAATGGATAGTGAACCCATTTTTTATAGCGAAAATTCAGATACTTTTCAGATTTTACACGTAAATATTTAATTGAAATGTTTACATGAGTAAGGTTTTTAGATGTAGTCTTGAGCAGTTAGGCTATGATATTACTGTGACAATATCTCGGCATCACCCTAGATTAGCATTTAAAAACTTTCCACGATGAAGTCAACTTGTGTATGAAACAAACTTCTCTCGAACAAATAAAATAATAAATCAAGTTCAGGCCAAGCATCCTTATCCATCGTTCAATAAAGATAGACACCCACTTACGCCTCGACGACCCCGACGTTATAAGCTAATGTCTCCTGAGAACTATGTCAGCCAGACACCGGACACGATCGTGTAATGACCTGCATGCAATCATCTTACAAAGAAATTGTGATCACGTCTCTTCTCTAGTATAATTTAAACAGATTTTTTTTTAATGTTGCAGCCGTCAGACATTTGGAGCATGTTGCGATGCATGATCAAAGTTTTTTAATACTATAAAACAGTAGAACACTATTTCTAATGTTCTATGTTAATCTCCGAAGATACTTAACGTATTTTCTCGTTATTTTCAAGATAGACTAAGCTTAGCTCAGAGCAAAATGAGATACTTAATGGTTTTGTATTGTATCATTAAATCGAATTGGCAGGAAAACGTTTGCAATCTAGCGATATTGTGTACAAACCCTAACAGTAGCCGGTCTCGGGTAGACGACCGCGGTTATTACCAATTTCTGTCAATAGGATAATCGCGAGTCAGGCCATCAGACGTGAGAAGATGACTCCTGCATGGGAACGTTGAACGTAACCGACGGCGACGGGTAATCTTGCACGTCTCATGTTACGAGAAGTGTTACGTTGTATTAAGACGTTGTATTATGCATAGAATGTTCGGACTGCAGAGATTATATTAGTGATGTGTAACATCAGTCCTGGCTGTTTCAATTTTGATTTGAATTATAGAGTGGTTATGGATTTTTGATAGTGCTCGGTGCCCGGGCACTATCAAAAATCCACTGCCCACTCAAACACTATCAAAAATCCACTGCCCACTCAAACACTATCAAAAATCCACTTGCCACAACCTCTTTCGTCGGGTTGCGGCAAATATATCCAAGCCTCTATACTGACCAACAAAGTGAATGTGCTAATGGGGCCGTAGTAAACGCATTTGTCTACTGTGTGAATTTGAATGTGTGCTTATCCACACACCTTTAAAACTTATTTTACTCAACATTTCCTATCTTTGAAAGACTGAAAGGGGCTTCTTTTGAAATAATTGGTGTCATTGTACTCTTAATGCAATCAGCCCCCGACAGATGTTCTTTTAAATTATTTTATCCTCTTTCTAATACTTTAAACGCGTTGGTTTTTTCAAAATTTTGAATTATGTACTTTTTCTTTTCTATCTCTCCTATACTTTTATGTTCGTATAAATAAATTAGACATGGATTCAATTATGTGACACTTACAATTTTATTTTATTATATCTTCTTAATTAATTAAAAGAAGTTTGGCAGAGGCTTTCTTCGCTCGTGAAAGTAGGCGTTGCAAGTTCACACATTAAACTCAAACACATTAACATTTTACTTTAATACAAAATTATTAATAACTCAATGGTATAGTGTTAACTGTATACATAAATATAGTATTATTATAGTTAATATAACCTGTGCTCTGAAGGTGAACGTCAAGGACTTCCTTTGCAGATGTCTCCAAACAATAGCCTTCGTAATTACTTTAAGTATTACTTGGTGATGTACAAAACAGCTGTAAGGATGAAGATACAACAATATTATGACGAGACAACCTCAAAAACGGTACAATCTAACGAGTAACAGGGTTAAAGCCTGATATTCACTCAAACATAGAAAGATAAGGAGCCTTCAGTAAATTGAGCCCGACTGGACCTACTATTCAACATGACAGAACCAAATCATGGATTCTGTATTACAATGCCTTAATAAATTAACCCACCTATCTCTCTTTGCTGCTATTGTACAGATCGATGACTCACACAAAACTTTAATTAATACCTACATGAATTGAAATGTATGGTACATTTCAATTCATGTCGGTAATGAATTAAAGTTTTGTGTAGGTACAAGTAGACTGACAGTAGTTACAGTGCGTTTTACAAACCAGGTCTTTTCCAAGAAACGGTGTTAATCATATGGCTACGAATGATCGTGAACCACCTCGGAACTGCACCAACCTCGGGCACTTTCGCAATAGCCAGTCAAATCTATTTCCCCATATAGGTACTATGTTACATGAAACCGCAATATCTTTTACTTAAATCTAGATAAAGCAACATATAACTATGCCGACATTTCACTAAACAGACACCACTAAATAAGGCTGTGTGAAAAACAGCACTAGTGCGTTGACCCAATAACAAATTTAAAAAAATAAAAAAATGTAGCGGTTTTGGCGCCACCGTGCACAATCGTGAGCCGGATGAAAAGGCTCCATTCATTTTTTATTGACTTCCAATCGGAATTTCGATTAGATGTTGCGGTTTTGCTGGTCATTGATGGCATTTGGAACGTGTGTAATTGGACAACGAGATAGTGCAATTGTGATCACACAAATCACTAGTATCAACTAGACATAGATATTTTTTTAACAAATATTTTGACATAGCATAATTCCAGAAGTTGATATATGAAAACGGGTAGGTAATACCTAACTATTAAGTATCTAGCAACTCCAGTAGCCAGGACTAGTCGTTTTCTTTATTAACCAGTCACTGTAAGGATAAAGTGGGCAATAAAAGTAGATTTAATCTAAAGATAAACTTAACGAGGTCCCGAGTCTAACAGAGTGACTTTTTGATAAATATCCACCTAACGAGATTCACTTAAAGATCACTGGCTTGGCAGGCTGTTGTGAATAAGACTTTTGGGAAAATTATCCTGGGCTCTACAGGAATACAATAGACAACTAGCAATAAAGAAAGTATTCTACTTTTTTGTATATATAAATCCAAACGTATAGGCTTTCGGATAACTTGGTACTCTAGTGATCCGAGGGCTTTCAACTCTCTATACAACTTTTGGCACTAAATAAGCTTAACTATGTACCGAAGAGGCTTAGCTGTAGGTAACTATTGGGCTCCATATGAGCGGAAACACTGACAGCGACTTGCGCCAATTCTTTTATGGCACCGAGGCTTCGGGCCATAGATTTGCGCCCTAAGAAATCGAGACTCAGAGGTCTTATCTCTGCAAGGAGCTCATAGAGATTTGGTAGGTGGTCCACGCGATGATTGAGGGCCCCACGTAATCCAGTTAACGTTGCGTTGGGACCTCGTTGGAAATATTGCAAATATTGAACTTAAAATCATTAAGTAATAATAATTATATACCTTGTCACACCCCAGCCTGTACCGTTAAAAGGATGCCATTGTTTGTTTAAAAACTAACAAATTGTGAACAAATATTGGCCAACGTCGGCGTCGCGTCGCGTCGGTGCAAATAGTATTTAACTCTGTGAAACTTTTTTGATATACCTACGTTATAATAGACACTAGTTAAAATAATATCACATCATGGTTCTAAATATGTTTTACCTTGCTAAAATACTACAGCACAGCTAACTAACTATAGCACATATTCTAGATAATCTAAATTAATATTATAAACAGAAAAGATTTGATTATTTTGTTAATTTGCAAATCCGATTTTAAAAATTCATTCTCTTATGTAGAGCAGCTACATTATCCTCAACTGCTAGCTACTTTTATCCCGGTAATGTGTTACCGTTCGAATTGAAAATTAGAAAACTTTACTATACCTAACAAAGTATGGTACCTACATTTTCTCACAAACAATGTGTAACATTATAATAAACTTTAGATTCATGTTATTTATAAAATATTAGTCATAGGATAAGCTTTACCAACACGTTATGTGACGACTACTTGCGCTGTTTTTTATGTGGACCAACGGTTTTAAGTGCCAACAATCTCGAAAACCTAAAATATGTTCTAATTAAATGACTCGGCACACAATTAATGTGTCTGGTTACAAATATATTAACGAGTGCATGACATTCTTTACATATAAAGAATAGCTACTTATTTAATAAAAATAAATAAATAATAAATATTTTTGGACATTCTCACACAACGTCATCTAACCCAAACTAAGTTATAAGCTTGTACTATGGGATCTTTACGACTAACAAACATCTATATCTATATTTCTATACTAATATTATAAAGCTGAAGAGTTTGTTTGTTTGTTTGGTTGGTTGAACGCGCTAATCTCACAAATTACTGGTCCGATTAGAAAAAATATTTTTTAGTTATGTAATACATTTATCCAGGATGGCTATAGGCTATATAACATTACGCCACGACGAGTAGGAGCGGAGCAGCAATGATATATGTTACAAAAACGGGGGAAAATTATTTCTTTTGGGAGCTTCCGTGGCGTACGCTGCTTAAATGGTTAAAGTAACGTTAAAATTGTGTACTACGAATTTAATTGCCTTAAAAAGTTCTATAAAAAAGTCCGCGATGGCATATATCTACCTCTTAGGTTTAACGCAATATAACGTAATTTATAGCAATCAAAATTGATTCAAAACAATTCATGATTTGCGAAGCTATTTTTATGCTTACGATATTAATCCTTATCCAAACAAATACGCTATACGTCATAAGAATTTAATTTAGAACAAATTAGTCCTTTCAATCATTTGATTTCAACGAATATCTTAAGAGATGTTATAGATTTAGTCAAAAAGTACACTATTTTGAAGGCGGGCGACGACGTTGGAGTGCGCACTGCGCATGAGTGGGTTGACTGCCGGCCGTCGCCTGTTAGGTCTACGAGCGCTACGAGGTGCCATACCGCGCGGCTCAGACGCGTCATTATTACGAGTGTATTTTGTTTTGCAATTTCTCTAAAAATTATAATATAATAGAAGATATAATAGATAAACTGTTGTAGGGGGGCTTTATGAACGCAATAAAACCCAAAACAATAGTTTTTAGAACTTTTGTCTGTTAGTCTGAATGTTTGAACACGCTAATCTCAGAAACGGCTTAACCGATTTGAATTTTTGATTTGAATTTGCGGTTTTCAGTAATGCGTTGTGGTTTATTCAACTTAACATTAAAGGTTTGGTTTTCAATCGGTTCATAAATAAAAAAGTTATGTAGATCTAAAGTAACACGCAGGCGGAGCTGCGGGCAACAGCTAGTACTTATATATTACTAAATACATACATAATATACATAGAAAACAGCCAAATTCCGAAACAAACATTTGTGGATGACACAAATATTTGATTCGACTTGAACCCGAGACTCCGACGAGAGCCGATGCAGTTGCACTACCGACCAAGCCAACCAAGCAGTCTTATAACTACTTATCAGTGAAATTATGTTACAAAAATCCTTAAGTAGGTAGGTGCTTACTTTTATGTAGAAACATAAATATTATGTTGTAAAAATATCTAATGATCATCTATGTATTTGACATAGGCTATGATTAATTTATTTATGTTCTACATATTTGCAGTCTGTGCTCTGCCGTAAAACTTTCTTCAAATTTCAATATCCAAGACGATATTATAAACAGACTTATGTGGAATAGAATTTTATTTATTATAAAAACACAAAGTAATATTTTTGTAATGTATACAGAATTAAAATATCCGTTGATACTTCGTTTAATAACTTAAAATAGTCGTAGATTCATGTATTAGAATATTTGCTTAAGTTTTTGTAATGTTTTGCAACTTTGACGCACATACTTGTCTATAAACAGAACATAACAAACTTTTATTTTTAAATGTAGAATTCTATGCTTGGAACGCCTTCTATTGAATAACAATCTGGCGTGAAAATCGTAATATCATGCCGTTTCTAATTAAAATAATTGTTATTACGGTTACTTCTTCAAAACCTGTAACGTTATGATATAGTACTAAGATCATATCGCTGCTATGAACTGGAGTAGTTTCCGACACATTTCTGATATTTCGAGAGGGCAAAAGTGATCAAAAGAAAAGCCAAAACACGTACAGGTAGGTATTTACCTGTTTTAACACTCGGACTTAATATTAGGCTATTGTTTTATACACCGCTCTAAGTTGCAAGATTCTATAATAATATAGAGTCTGGATATTTTAACCAAAAAGACTACAGATGCTCGCATCAACTAGTACATAATAAAGGTATTATAATTACGTTTAAACCTTATTCGGTAAGAAGTTCCTCTTCAATATAACGTGTATGTAATGCAATAGGTAACTAGCATCCGGTGCGTCGGTATCTATATCTCATGCATTTTGTTCGTTTTTTCTGCGCACAAGTCAAACTAGTTGGGGCTGCATAACCCTTACATGGAGTACTTATGTGAGGAGAGATAATCGCGGAGAGCATTGCACTCGCTTGTTGCCGAGAGGCATTCAGGGTTATACATACAATGCATAACATCGTAGACAAGTGCTAGGGTAGTAGAGATTCAACTTTTTAATTAACTGTGCAAACGATAAGCCTTGTAGTTTGTAGGAAGTACCACTGAATACCACACTGAAAGATCGGTATATTTCATTAAATAAAGATAGTCAAAAGTATAATAAATGTAATGTTTAGTGAAGGTTAAAAGATTGCACAGAATTAAAACCCCTTTTAGGATTCTTTTCTTAAGATCACAACAATTTATATTGTTGAGAAGTACACGACGAAGACAAGTAAGTACTGTAGTAAATCTACTATCTCGTAATATAGATAACTTTTAGTACTGCTCGTGGTCTAGTGGTAACCGACAATGTTGTTAACACATTGCAAAGGTTAAGTAACATCGAGTCAGGCCGGTCCTAGGATGGGTGACCATTTCTTAAGACCTTGAGACCCCTCCGTGCCTTTGAGAGCACGTTAAGCCTTTGGTCCCGGTTGTCATACAAAAATCTATGGCAGTCGCTTCACGTAAAATATCAAAGTTAGGCCGAATCGCAGTTAGACTGGAAAGCCGACCCCAACTGCGTTGGAATAAAAACTCGGTGAATGTGATAACATTAAGTTAATTTCAATTGTATTTCTTTGAATAAATGTAATATGTTAAATATTATAAACTTAAGACAAACGGGTCTTTTACGCGATTATTGAGAACATACCTCTTTCTTACCCGACCCTGATACATGAGCCGCGGTCACCGGTGGACTTCGTTCGCCTATGTTAACTATCTCTAACTAAATGAATCGTTTTTATGTAGGTATATAGCAGTACAAAAACAAACTGTGCCTACAACCAACCGAAGCTGAACTGGGTAACAGGTTAAATGTAACGCAAATACTTTTAAACCAACACCTTTACTTATTTCCTTTTGAAATGAAAAAGAATAAAACTTCAATAAGTCCAGGAATTACAAAAATAATTGTGAACCGTTAAACGTGACGAATTATAAAATATTTAACGCTCGTGAATCACATATCAAGTAATTTATACAAAATCAACAATAGCTAATTTGTAAGCAATTTGAGAAGAACTTTTTGTTCAATCTCAAATTGCTTCCATGCTTCTAATTAATTGTGTTTTATGTAATTATCATTATGTTACTCATTCTTAGTAGTATCCGAACTACATCGCAATGTTCCTCATCGCAATGTATTCAGGTCCATAGTGTGATACTTCAATTCATCAGTTGTGCTCCAAAAGTATGTTTATCGACGTCTCCAACTCCTTGGGACAATTCAGCATCGACACTCAAATCCAATAGTAGTATTACTCCATAAAGTAAGTAAATTAAAGAACCTTCTGTAATCTTCCTTACTTTCTGCTTCTGTAATAACTTTACTTGAGATACGGTGTTTCTAAAGTATAACCTAAGAAAAGTGGGTGTAAAATATGCGTCTGTTAACCGCTTTGGGGATACAAGAGTTATATAGCATGTATATTGACTATTATTATCATTACCATTTCAGTCTTTCTCTGTTTCTTCTCAGCAGTAGCTGAACGTGGAACTCACCAACGAGTTTCCAGTGTAACGTCCTTTGCCACCTGCATCCAACGAGACACAGCGCTTCTCATTAGGTCGTCGTTCTATCTGGTATGTGTCCGTACCAATCTGTTTGCTCCATTGACAGCCAGTGCTTGGTGATATGTGACCGGCCCACAGTCACTTAAGCTTACTAAATCTTAGCTACTTTGGATCTTATATGGATCCCCTCAATTCTGATTCCTTCACGTAGAGAAATACCAAATATGCCTCTCTAACTAGCCCTCTCCATATCTCACTACGTGGCACCTACCTCCTAAAAAGTTCTTTTGTGAAGCATCACCTCTCAGAGCCGTAAATCATCATCATTGGATTGCATAGGTTCCAAGAAAAATACATAAATAAAGTTGAATGCGAATTAATCAATGCGAACCTTAAGGAAATAACGTATCGTGCATAACATCAAGTCTTGCGCAAGTGTGTGCATTGTCAATGACCTAGATAGGTGCGCGAGCGCAGGTCAGTCGCCTGCGCCGATGACACCCGCCTCCTTGGTAATTACCTATACATAAAAAAGCAACATTTATAGCTAAGACCCATCTCGATCAAATCAGTTTTCAAACAATAAAATATCAATTTAAATTAATTCATCTGTTTCGGGCCTGTGTGCTAAAGTCAGATAGATAGATATATACACAAGACACACAAGAGTAGTAGATGTCTCAACGTGGCCATAAACGAGTTAGTTAGAAATATATAACAAAGACCATCGGTAGTAGCTTAATTGGTATATTGTTCTCCTTGCTATTATAATAATTATTTAGAAACATATCTAATAGAATACTAATCTGATAAAGTATTTCCGTGGGAATTGGAAATGAGAAAACTAACTCTCAGCGGATCTGCTTTTTAACGTAGGTACAATACTAACGTTATTACAAGACTTTGCAAATAATTTATTTACAATGTTTTGTAATACGCTATTCATTGTGCGAAATGCCTGCATAGGTAATAACAAATTACTGAGTGATAATTTTCATTATTTCTTTAGACGGTTACACATTGACAATGACGCCGACACAAATATTGATACAAATGTCGCACTAATTGTTACTGATAATTACGTATTAGCGTGAAACATACGCAGAATATAGTATGACGTCATGTACTAAATAATACATTTATAAAGTAAAGGCAAGGCTAATAATATATACATATAATATTAATAGGATATTTATTTGTTTATCTCTTTGTAAACTGTACGAACAATCAACCCACACCCGCTATGCTTTTCTTTACCTCTATATAATTATGTAGATATGTATATAAACTTACGAGGAACTAGGTAGTTACCTATCTATATGTAGGTACGTCTATATTAATACAGCAGAAGCAAAAACTCTGTACCCATTATTACAAAAATTGCACGGACGGAGGAGTATGAATGAGTGCCGAATGCTAATATTAAAAAAAATTGTGGTGGAATTCCGATCACTGTACACAAAAATGCTAGCTAGAAATGTAGAGGTGGTTTGAATCATCATTACAAATAATGTAATACTAGCGGACGACTGCGGCTTCGTTCGCTCGAAATAGCTTTCTTGATCGCGATCCCCCAGGGGGAACAATTATAGAAATAAAAAGTAATCTAAGCTACTCCTTTTATCATCAGCTATGCGCCAGTGAAGGATCCATCGAAATCGGTCCACCGTTTCAGAGATTAGTCAGAACCAATTGACACAGTCAACAATAAAAAATCATTGTTTTATTTTTATTAAATGAAATTACCAACCTACACTCCAATTTACGTTTTTAGTATAACAATTTAAGTGTACAAATAGGACTTGGTCCTTTTGTCGACATTGGACTGGCCCCTTGAGCTATTTATATCTCAGGTCGTCAGGTTCTCACAGACAAGCCTCACTCTGTCAGTAGACACTCGTCGTTGGTAAGACAAATATGAAACGAATGAACCTGTTTCAATACTTTGTATTATAAGTAAATAAGACATCAATACAAATACAATTACACAATCAGTTTCAAATGGTTTCAAGAGGCGATGAACACATTCAGATTTTCAGAATCATTATAATACTTATTCCAAAAATCGTCAAAACAACCACCACCAGTTAATTAAATACAGGGTTATTTTTTAAACATTTCTGTATTTCTGTATTTTAAAGCAATTAGTTTGCTTCTACAATTCTTAAATATTTAGAAAGATATTATAAATCACAGAAACGGCCGGGGATAGAATATAAAAATCTCAGTAAATTAAGTTCAAAGCCGTGACCACGATATAGGTAGGTACTTGTACACAACCATAATGCTACATTTATTTTATTGTTCTCATTTCATTCCAATACAATAAAATCGATAGAACGAATCAGTTGTTAATTACAACATTTTGTATGAAATCGTATGTCAATAAATAACGTCACAAACTATTGTGTACATTGTTTGCAAATTTGATGCGATTTCGTGCCGATTTCTGTGTGCGAATAACGTAAACAACGTACGTTGTGTATTTGTAATGAAAACGTTTGATACCAGACTGATTTACTAGATTATAAGCACTGTTTTGTTTGAGCCAGCTCTCTATCACAGAGGAATTTGTACCCCAGTGTAGCCCAATTGCAGTTGGGGTTATATTAAAGCAGATTTTTATAGCAATAATGTCGAATCCATCCTCGTTAACTCCTTATTGTTCATCAATTTGGTAGTCAAAGTTAAGATTTTTTTTTCCAGAAACGGCATCAGGTATGCTAGCAAACCTATTGCGGGTCTACTCGGTTATGTCATACCTACCTTTCTTCAGGAAGAGGCTAAACTGGAGTATCATTTTAGTAACACGTAATTTGTATGCAGTGATTGACCGAAAAACATTAGCTACCCGTATTTACATCTTGGTAACATATGGGACGAACTTAATTCCATACAACTAATTAAAAGTAAATATTTCCATCAGTACAAGCAGTTGGGCAAAAACTTCTAAGAGATTGGTTGGGGGGCGTGAGTGCGACCTACTTCCCTATTAGCACATAACAATTTTGTTATCGATTGCCATAACATCGATTTACGAAGATTACAGCCTATAGACACGGCATTACCTACGCTTATTGTGCACAAACACGATACTAGATTATCCTAATAGCTTTTCATACAGCAGAATAAAGTCATGGTAAGCTGGGATGAAGTTCAGATTGTACCTAACACCATCCACCGAGCCCTTTCCCAACGTAGTTGGGGTCGGCTTTCCAATCTATCTGCGATTTGGCTGATGTTCGATACTTCACGTGAAGCGACTGCCATCTGACCTCCAAAACCCATTGTGATATTGAAGTTCTGTAGTTTGACCGTTCGAATTTTTGATTTAGGGCTCCAACTACCCCCAACGACTGCCATAGATGTTCGTATGACAACCGATACTCTCTCCAAGGCACGGAGGGGTCTCAATGTCTTAAGAAATGGTCACAGATGTTGCTTAACCTTTGCAATGTATTAACAATGTTGGTTACCACTAGACCACGAGCCCCACGGATTCCTATTGTACCTAACAAAATATGAAATATTGTGTGCATGTTAACGTATTTATTTCTCAATGACGATCTCGTATGAGGTCATAATTATGGACTTTGAAGCATCGTGTGTAAGGGTCTACCCCATGTCTACCCCTTGCTTGCATTTGCGTTGCTTGCATGCTACGTAAGTTTAATTCCCGGTCACCACTAAGGATGTACACTAAGACTTACTCGTAGGTATACTCTATCACAATCACAACCACTTTTAGTTTGGAATAAGCGGTTAACGAGTTTGCTTTTAGATCGTATTTGCAATTGCTTAGAATAAATAAGAATATTGAACTTACAAGAAGATAAGACTACTGTGGTACGTGAAATTGACCAATGCAATTTGAAGGTCCTTCCTCGGGCGAGGTATTTCAGGTTTAACCGTAAATCAGGTCTTATTGAATACAATAAATACTAGAACAGGTATAGAAGTTCATTTATTAATTGTATTGAATCAATTCACATAATAATGGCAGTTGAATTTCAAGTATGATCGCTGAGCCGGTTGCTTCTATAGCAATGTTATGTACACAAGTCATGACGCCATCGTTTAGTATTGTCAAAATTACTTGGATTAGATGACTAAAATGTGGGTTAATAGAATGAATGGTTATAGGTTTTCAACGAAACTTTGCATAAGTGATTAGTAATAGACAGTTGAATAATTTATTTAGATTTAGACAGTTGTTTTCGTGTTAGCGAAATCTTCCGTGCGGTGAGTGGAACGCTATGTCACATCACCTCTACCAATAGCACCAATGTTAAATACAGTTTGTTACCGGTTCTCAGTAAACCTTATTAGACTTAGGTATAAACACTACAAACAATCATCTATAGTGACAGCGTATAAACCAAAGCACTTATTTTCTTGTGCGCTTCTTTTTGTTATAGTAATAATTCAGTGCGTTATTGGTACTCGTAATTATCATGAGTAACTCACAGGATTAAAGTCGGTGAGTACTGGTAAGCTAAGATAAGAATTCAGAGTAAAATGAACTCCTTGGTGACGAAACCTCCTGCTATTTACATCTGTTGGAATTTGGTCAGTCACCACAAAGTTATTACGGTTCTGTTTTATTTACTTTATTTTTGTTAGAACTCACACAAAGCGATTTAAATCTGCGTGAGTTATAAAATACCATAAAATCAGAAATATTATTTAATTTAACGAGTTTCGCGTGTTAATTTTGTGGTTTGGAAATCATACGAGTTTCTGCATGACTAACTATACTCTGAACTAAGTATGATTCATTGGGCTTACATCCTGCACGATACCAAGCTAGGATTTCTTGGGTCAGTTTCAATCCTCCACGACGAGGAGGAGGCAATGTGGTGTATATAATACCTAAATACGAGTATTTCGTTACATATGGTAATTAAAAAACTCTGGCAGTTGGTGTGGCAAAAACTTGTACCGTGCCTTGCCAAAATAGCAAAATTAATAAATAATATGGCAAAATAGTTGTTGATAATATACCTATGATAATATGCAAGTTCTGTAGTTTATATAGATCTAGGTGTACCTTTTTATTAATATTCTCGTGACTCATATAATTATCGATCTTATAAGTTGGACGGATCCCATTAATTGTAAAAAAATAAAAATGCGAATTTTATAGTAGTTGAAAACCTTCTCACGTGAAATATCGTCAAACATTAGTCAATTCCAACTGTATAAGGAAGATCATGTAGCTATATAAAGGCTATATGACACTGTGGGCTACATACCGCGGAAGAAGGAAAATGTATCATAGAATCACACAAAAGTGGCGCGTTTATGAAATACGTAATACGAAATTGGAAACTGTCGCCGAGACCATCAAGACCTTCAGAGAACGCGTTGTGAATACTAAATGAAGTGATAATACACACATTTTTCCTACTGCACTCAAAATATAAATAAGTATCTTGTTCGAGGAGACAGCGAGGTACGCCGTACGAGGTGTGACCGCGAGCGGCTCCTACCAATCGTCATTTTCTTTTTATGTTCGTAATATACTGCGGCACTTGAGATTCAAATGTACCTCTATAATATTGGTACGATACCTCAGAGGTTACCTGAGGCACCGCGTTGGGTACATTTTGTAATATTTCTTTGGATATTCTTTCATGTTGAATGGTAATATTGCCTTGTATGACTTACAATTTGGTATTCCTTAAGTCTATACCTGTAAGGTATCTTCAATACCTTTTTACTTTATGCTGAAGTGGATTTAAAGAGCTCAAAGATGAGAACTTATTCTATGTTCAATTAAAAAAAGCTCAAATCGTAAATACAGTTTTACTATACCGAGTACAAAATAATGAAATTTCATGAAATTGCTTGTGTTACTAGTGGACTCACGTTCGTCAGTAGAGGGGTGATTGGGGATACAACTCATATCTGCTGTAGTTGTTAAAATTGCTTCAATTTCTTCTCTTGAATATTCATCTGGTTCTCTATCTTTAACAAATTCGGTTAATAACTTGTTGAATACATTTGTCGATATCAATGACCATCAGGCTCACCTCGGCAGTCGCGATGTACAATGTTTTGGTTCGCAGTACGAACTTGTTTAGAGTTGTTATCGTGGGGCGGGGCCCCAAGTGATTAAATACTACGTCCTCGCCGTCCGCCCTGGACCCCAACTTGACCACGGTAACGCAGTGGCAAGTTGGGTGACCGAACGTATTTAGTCTGAACTTGCGATTGGCCAATTTTTGCGATTATGAATAACCTCGAAGAGACCTCCGGTCCCGACACTGCCCTTTCCCGGGCAGTGTCAACCGACGAAACTATGCATGAAATACTGATTCCGATGCCTATCGATTTGGGGGCTCGCGCCGCGCTGCCTAGTCGCAGCGCGATGTCGACGCCCCAAGGAACTGATGCTGCTGGGACTGACGATGGGTCAGCTCCCAGCAGTGTGAAGAAGAAGGGCCGCTCTTCTGCGACAAAGAAGAGGACCCTTGAGGAGAAGGGGGGGCCGCCGCGCGACCGTAGCACCAGCTGCTCCGGGTGGGGGTCCCTCCTCTCCACCGATTCGGAGGAGGAGGTGCCGGTCAAGACGGTGCGTACGCGTCTCGACGCGTACAGAAGGCGGCCGCCAACTCCTCCTCCGTCCTCGGTCCAACTGTCCCAGCGAAGTCGCCGGGAAATCGGTGGGCCGCCCGCGCGTGAGCTGATGAGCGTTTTTGCCCGCATGAACGCGGCCATGCGGGGCAACAGAAACGTGGCGGGGAGGAAGAAGATTGTGGCTTCATTGGTGGATGAAGCCCAATCTTCCCTCAACAAGCTCCTCGCGCGGAGCGTCACTAAGGAGGAGGCGAGGCTCCGGAAGCAGGTGACGAGCCTGGAGGCGGAGCTCGCTGCTTCCAGGAAGCAGATGGATGACCTGTGGCGGGAGGTCGCTGACTTGACCAAGGTGGTCAAGGCGCCTCCCGGTCCCATGCTGCCGCCTCCTCCTCCGACGGCTGGACCAGCGCCGAAGACGGCGCCACCCACGGCGCCCACCAAGGCGCCCACGACGGCGCCAACCACGGCGTCCAAAAAGGCGCCCATCACGGCGCCCACCATGGCGCCCACCACGGTGCCCAACACGGCGCCCGGATCGCCGCCACAGCCTGTGCCGACTATGGTACAGGTCCTGACGGCGATCGAGAGGCGCCTCGCGGTCCTGGAGGACCGGGCGTACCGCCCTCCGCTAGCACGTCCCGCGTTCTCATACGCGGCGGCTGTTAGCGGTTCTCCCGCTCCAGGACCAAGCGGCACACCCGCTGTCCGCCGCCCCGCTCCGCCCCAGTCCGCTCCAGCGTACCGGTTGCCGGCCGAGACCGCGGCCCAGGCGCGGAAGGCGAAGGGGCGCGGCAAGAAGAGCGGCACCCCTGCCGCCTCCTCTTCCTCTAACGCTCCCGCTGCTCCTTTACATCCCTCCGGACGGGAGGGATGGGAGGTAGTGGGGGCCAAGAAGAGGAAGACGAAGGCCGCCAAGAAAGCGGCCAAGAAAGTGGCCAAAGCCGCCGCGGCGAAGGCGCCGAAGAGGCCCCGCGCTCCTCGCTCCACAGCCGTCGTCCTTACGGTGACGACGGAGGGTGTGGAGAGGGGTGTGGGGTACGCTGATGTCCTGAGGACCATGAAGTCCTCAATCAACCTCTCAGCCCTCGATATCCAGGGGGGTCTCCGGTGCAAGACGACACGCACCGGGGCTCGCCTCCTCGAGGTCTCCGGCGCCTCCAGCGGCCCTAAAGATGACGCCCTAGCAGCGCAGCTTAGGGACGCGCTGGACGCAGAAGCCGTCCGCGTCACCAGGCCCACCAAATGCGCTGCATTGCGCATCACGGGTCTGGATGACGCGGCCACGACGGAGGAAGTAATCTCCGCCGTCGTGGAGGCTGGCGGCTGCCCCCGTGACCAGGTGAAGGCTGGAGACATCTCCTTCGGCTCCACTGGTCATGGGATGACAGTCGTCCAGTGCCCCGTCGCGGCGGCACTGAAAGTGACGGACGGACGAAGCCTCCTCGTAGGGGGCTTCCTAAAGGCGCAGGTGCACCTCCTTCGTGCCCGGGAAACCAGATGTTTCCGGTGCATGGTGGTGGGGCACGTCGGAGTGCAGTGCACAGCGGAAGTCACCGTGGGCAATCGGTGCTTCCGCTGCAGCCGGCCCGGTCACAAGGCAAGTGCCTGTGATGCCCCGCCTCGCTGATTTAGATGCGAGGCGGAGGGCAAAACTGCGGACCACCGGGTCGGCAGCACAACCTGCGCTGCCTCGAGGCCAAAGCCTCGTCCGTCCGCTGAGAGCGGTGGGGGTGCCGCTACTGCACGGCCAGATGTTTCTCGGCGGGATGCTGATATGGACGTCCATTAATGTCTGACGCCCATATCCGCATCCTGCAAGTGAATTTGAACCGCTGCCGCGCTGCTCAGGATCTTCTGTACCAGAGCATCCGGTAGTGGTCCATAAACTTGGCCGTGGTCGCCGAGCCGTACTACGTCCACCCGGGAAGCCCGGTGGACGAGGACGGCTCGGCCTGTTTTATCTTCGGGGGGTCCGCCGCAGACAACTCGCGCCTTGCTATCATTGCAAGGGGCCGCGGGTGTGTTGCGGCGGAATATGATGGGTTGGCAGTCGTGGCCACCTACATCTCGCCGACACTGGACGAGACTCAGTTTGAGCTATGGCTCCCTGAGCTCGACGTCGTCTTCGCTGCGTGCCGTCCTCGCCCTGTCCTGCTCCTGGGAGACTTCAACGCCTGGAGTGAGGCGTGGGGCTCCCGGGAAACCAGGGACAAGGGGAGGCTTCTTGAGGACTGGACCAGAACACGTGGTCTGGAGGTCCTCAACCGGGGGAATGTCGCCACCTTCTGGCGGCGGGGGACCAGCTCGGTCGTGGACGTATCGTTCGCGACCTCTGCCCTCGCCGCCCGTATTACTGGCTGGCACGTGGAGGAGGGTGAGGAGACGCACTCAGACCATCGGTACATCCGATTCGATGTCGTCCCCCCACCTGACCTTCCACAGCCGGTAGAAAATCCCCCGGATCCGCGTTGGGCACTTCACCATCTGGATCGGGAGGCTCTCCTGGAGGCTTCCATCGTGCAGGCCTGGATTCCGGCACCGGACCGGCCTGCCGATGTGGATGCCGAGGCGGAGTGGTTCAGGAGAGCCATGTCGCAAATCTGTGATGCGGCGATGCCTAGGGTTACACCCAGACCGGCAAGGAAGCAGGTGTACTGGTGGTCGCCGGAGATTGCACAGCTGCGCGCAGCATGCATCTCCGCCCGCCGCCAGTACACCAGGTTTCGCCGGAGGCATCGCCGCCCAGACGACGCGGCAACCCGAGAGGCGGAGCTTTATCAGGCTTACAGGGAGGCTAAAGGTAATCTCCAGGAGACAATAAAGCGGGCCAAGACGGCGGCCCGCGAGGAGCTCCTGGAGACCCTGCAGCAGAACCCATGGGGGCGCCCGTACCTACAGGTCAGGGAGAAACTCCGACCTAGGGCGCCCCCACTGACCCAGAGTCTCCAGCCGCAGCAGCTGGAGCGGGTCATGGGCTCCCTGTTTCCGACGAGCGCGGAGGAGCACGTCCCTCCGCGCATGGCTCCGTCTCTGCCCGACGCGGATAGCACCGGCGAAGACGACGTACCCGAAGTCAGGGTGGGGGAGCTAGGGGCGGCAGTACTCCGGCTTAAACGCCGGAAAATCACTGCCCCCGGACCCGACGGCATTCCTGGCCGTGCATGGGTCCTGGCCCTCGAAGAACTCGGGCCTCGACTGATGGGGCTCTTTAGCGCATGCCTCGAAAGGGGCCAGTTTCCCAAGGTGTGGAGGACGGGGAAGCTGGTCCTGATCCGTAAGGCGGGGCGGCCGGTGGACTCACCGTCCGGATACCGGCCGATCGTGTTGCTCGACGAGGTGTGTAAGCTCTTTGAGCGAATTATCGCGGAACGCCTCGTCGAGCATCTCTCGACGGTGGGGCCAGACCTGGCGGACAACCAGTACGGTTTCCGTCGGGGACGCTCCACCGTGAGCGCGATCATGCGCGTCAGGAGCCTGACGGAGGAAGCAGTCTCGCAGGGCAAGGTGGTGGTGGCGGTGTCTCTTGACATCGCCAACGCGTTCAACACCTTGCCATGGAGCTGCGTTAGGGAGGCGCTCGTGTATCACGAAACGCCTCTCTACCTCCGTCGTATTGTCGGGGCCTATCTCTCGGAGAGGGCCATAGCTTTCCCCAGCTGGCTCGGGCCAGCTCGGCGGGATGTGTCGTGCGGTGTTCCACAGGGGTCGGTCCTGGGGCCGCTTCTGTGGTACATCGGCTACGACTGGGTGCTGCGGGGTGCGTTGCCTGAGGGCGTCGGCGTAACGTGCTACGCCGACGATACCCTCGTCACGGCGCGGGGTGCAACGTACCAGGAGGCAGCACTCAAGGTCACGACGGGTGTTGCTCAAGTCGTGGGTCGGATACGGCGGCTGGGACTGGAGGTGGCCTTGCACAAGTCCGAGGTTCTGTGTTTTCACAGACCTCGGAACGGTCCACCTGAAGGTTCCAGCATAAATGTGGGAGGCGTTAGCATCGGCATCAAGCCCTCGATGAAGTATCTAGGGATCGTACTTGATAGCCGATGGAACTTCGGACCACATTTCCGAAGTTTGGTCCCCAAGGTGACACACGCATCGGTCGCGCTTTCGCGACTGATGCCCAACCTAAAGGGACCCAACGCTTCCTGCAGAGACTGTACCTGGGGATCGTGCGGAGTATGGCCCTATACGGGGCTCCCGTATGGGCGGCGCGGTTGACGGCCAACAACTCAACGCTCCTTAACAGACCGTTGAGGACCTTGGCCGTCAAAACAATAAGGGGCTACCGCACGATCTCCGGAGAGGCTGCATGTCTCCTAGCCGGGACCCCTCCATGGGACCTGGAAGCGAGAGCCCTTGCGTCATTGTTCCAATGGCGCAAGGAGGCGCTGGAGCGGGACCACAGGCCTGCGTCTCGAGAAATCGATGACCGGCGGTCCCAACTCCGACAGGATCTCATGGAGTCATGGAGGGTGCGACTTGAGCAACCCAAGTGGGGTGCCACCATCATCGCGGCGGTGAGACCGATCATGGACGATTGGCTGCAGAGGCAGCATGGTGACCTCACGTATCGTGCGACGCAGATCGTTACCGGGCATGGATGCTTCGGTAGCTATCTGTTTCGCATCCATCGTGAGGTCACACCCCGGTGTCAAAACTGCGAGGTTTCCGACGACGACACCGCACTCCACACGTTGGTGGAGTGCTCAGCGTGGGCGAGTCAGCGCCGGGACCTCGTAGTGGGTCTGGGCGTGGATACCCTCTCGCTGGAGACCATGCTTCAAGCCATGGTCTCCAGCGGGAGTAGGTGGAACGCGGCCGTGTCCTTCTGCGAGCAAGTCGTGCTCGCGAAGGAGGCGGCCGAGAGGGAGAGGGAGCGTGCCCTCCCCGCCGAGTTCCGTAGTCAGCGGCGAGGCCGCCGCAGACTCATCTACGCCCAAGACCATCGACCTCCATGATCGGGGCCTGAGGACGGCGGGATCGCCACCTGTCGTCCTTACAGAAGCAGGCTAGAAGGGTTGCGTGCTGCGGGGCCTTTGCCCCATAGCACGCAACCAGATTCACTCACTGACGCGGGATAAAACCCTACCCCCAACGACGCGGGATTCTCATCCCGACCCAACCCCCGCAGAGACCACAGATATGGTCAAAGTCCGCCGGGCGCCACTGGAAATACGTTCTGCTTGTAACCAGAGACGCCCAGCAACGGACGTTAGAGCGGCCGCGGCCTTGGTCGCGGAACTAAAAAAAAAAAAAAAAAAAAGAGTTGTTATCGTTTATATGACGTTATGTAACTTGAGCTAAGTTTGGTATGAAACGTTCAGTGCGATTACTGTACCTACTACCAGTACTACTCTAACCAATACATAAACCTTGGAGCCTCATCTTTTCAGACTCGCGAGTATATTTTATCCGACTGGCCAAAATAATTGAAATGGTGTAGAAACTTTTTAATGGTAGGTACATGTAACCGAACAGAAAATCATGAATCAAAAGATAAACGGCTGGCGCGAAAAATCTCACATATTCTATGCGTGATCTTGAGTGAGTATAAATGTCAAGTTAAATCGATATTGTAAAGAATAGCACAAATAGTGGGTACTTCTTAAATACTTATGAAAGTGTGGTAGAGCTTCAGCACCTACAATCAACTGGCATTTGTTCAAGAGCACGTCTAGCCTATTGATGTGATTTTAATACGAGTGGTACAAAACCTTGGGCATGTAAAACTGTTAATACAGATGTGCTGAACATAATTATATAAAATACCAAAATGATGTATCGCAGCTACTATAATACAAACTACTCCACTTCACAGAATTGTAACACCATTTTTTGTTAAACAAAAATTTAGAACAAATTCAAGTTCTTTTTGCAACGGTTAGAGAGAGAAACCAAGATGCTAAAGACCCGTACACTTTCACCCGGGTGGAAGTGAGAGGGGTGGCATGTGTCAATCAACCGCGGCCTCCTTGCGCAGGCGCCGAAAGTAGATTATCGTGATATCTAGACTAGGTAGAGCAATCTAACGGTACAATATTCACTTAATATTGTAATTATAATATAATATTAGTACAGTTACCGTAGTTAATGCTGTCTGGTTTGAGCTCATGAGCTTCATTTGAACAAATATTACAGGCTTTTATCGCGAGAGGAATATGAGTAGACCTTCAACATAAAATGAAGTGACCTCTGAGGCTGCATACTGTCTGTTACTTGTCAAATTATACTTCGGAGAAACAAACACTTCAATCCTTCTTATATTGAAAGCTGCCATTATCCTATAACAAAATTACCTATAATATAAGAAATATTATAGGTAATTTTGTTATAGGTTTAGATTTTAAAAATCATGTTCATTTTATTTAAGCCCGCATAATTTCCTTAAACAAAAATGTTAAAGATTGCTCAACCAAAACACATAGAGGTATAACCATCGGAAAATCTATATATTTACGTTATATGGATTTAATACACAGAAAAATTTCTCCCCTGTTACGTTTTAATTATAAAGGATTTTTTTTTTTATATTTAGGTCAACAAATTGACGCCACCCGCCTGATGGTAAGCTGAGGCGACGTCTGGCAATTGAGGGCGACTCTCACAGTATACAGGAATACTATAGAGAGTGGCCCTCAACTTGACGACCCAGTAATGTGCCTCTTCACGCTTCGCTTAAAGAGCCCAGGGTTATATGTTGGAGGAAACACGTGCGCAGGCAGGGCGTTCCAAGCCACCATCGTTCGGCAGAGAAACGATCGTTTAAAACGCTCGGTTCTCGCGAAGACGGTTTCCACGGTATGAGAGTGACATCTCTGCCCGGCACGCGTTGTTCGGGATCGGAAGGGAGAGGGTGGGATCAGGTTGAAGAGCTCTTCAGAACACTCACCGTGGTAAATACGGTAGAACGCGGCCAAGGAAGCAATAGTTCGGCGCTGGGCTAGCGGCTCAAGGCTTCCCGTTACCTCCGGACAGTCTATAATGCGAACAGCGCGTCGCTGCATAGCGTCGAGTGCGTCCAGCAAATACTTCGCGGAGCCGTCCCAGAGGTGAGAGCAGTATTCAACGCAGGGTCTAATCTGCGTTTTGTACAGCAGACACCTCTGGTGCGGTGTAAAGAATCGCTTTACCTTGTTCAGTATTCCTAGTTTCCGCGAAGCTAGCCCAATACATCTCTCAATGTATTTTGTGTTATTGAGCTCTCGGATTACAGTTCTATGTACGTAATTTAAACTTGTATGTTTTGGGTTTAACATTTACATATTTATTTATGCGAGATCCCAATGTGCTACCAGTTGTACAACGTTATGGTTTCCAAATAAAACATGGCGACTCTATGTAAGTTATTTTATTTATATACTAAAGGGCGCTTGCGGTTTGGCCCTTGTGAAATAGTTTGCTAGTTTCCAATTCCCATGGGAACATATTCCCGGAATAACAAAAAGGAAAGACAAAAAGTAGCCTTGTCAAAATCAATTTACAAAACTTTTCTCTGCCTGACCGGTTTTAACGGGATTTTCACTGGCTTACGTTATAAGGAAACTTAGGCTATCCCGGGAATGTTTTCCTGTGGGAATTGGAAACTAGAAAAGAGTTCCACACGAGCAAAGCCGCGGACATCAGCATATTCATAATATTCTTGTTTTTACCTTAGTAATTGCTCCTTCACACCTTTAAAGGTGCGAGTGTGAGGCGAGTCACTAACACGGTCAAGTTCAAGTTAACGCGAACTGCAACCGCGTTTTTGATACCGTAAGGTTATATGCACCTTCCTAACATCACGATACTTTATAGACACGTGTGGGTACTGTAAATAGCACACATTACTTTTACGTCGTTTTTGAGCTTTTAATTTGCAATTTCAGATAAAACTTTAGTGTAAATGAAACAGGTGGATTGTTCGCAATCGCTAAAACTGTTTTGGTGCCGTAATGTGTAGCGTACTTATATCATACATGCAGGGATAATAACTAACAATTCAAACAGAAACTCGATTCCGGAGTTCGCTTGTCTGTCGTGACCTCAAAATGTGCCAGTAATACAAGTAAAAGTACTTATATTGCAATGAATCACATTGCGAATGCCCATTGCTGACTCACACTACCATTCGTAACAAGTAACGGTAACCATTGTATAAACTTATTCCTACACTACTGCACGTTATCTAGGTACTGTCAAATCATATGTGTGGACAAGAAGAGGTTACTTACATGACATTCGAGACAAATACTATCGATATACATAGAAATATAATCACGCCTATATCTCCCAGGGGTTAGGTAGAGGAGCATTACACACCCACATTATTGCCAGTTGTTTTGTGTGCAAGGTTGCTGTGGAGCAAGCCTTTTGCCTGAACTAGGCACCATATTTCACCATAGAAAATCAATAACTAATCTGTAATCCTAACCTAAATTTTCTGCACTCCTGGTAAATTATAAAAAAAACCATAAAATATTTACACAAAAAAAGTTTGCATCATTTTATCAAGAACAATGTATGGCCCAGTTCCAATCTCTAACCCACTAATATACAAAACAAACAAACAAAAACCTCTGTGGTTTACGATTAAGATACGAGTAGCTCTACACAATGCGAGTGTCGGTGAAGGTTTTTCAAGTAACGGTTAAGGGGCGACCGGTAGCTGACACTCTGATTGCAATCTATCTTTGTATCGGTTATACACGGTCAGGTTGGGGTTTTCAATCAGTATAATAAGTTAATATAATCAGAATATAGGCTACAGACAGTTTATACTGGGTTACGAACTACTTCACACAGTCATTTTTATACAACTAATTTTGAAGCGTACGTAGCCTAGTTGGCTGGGTTTAGGATCGTTCTTCGGTCACCACACTACTGATATGAACCAATTCCGGACACAAGCAAGTTTAGCTTAGCTGGTGGGCTTGACGGGAGTGCTGTGCTAATAGAGCATATTTAGATTGCTAGTACCTATGTATTCATTATTAAAATTAAATACACATAACCTGAATCAAAGTTCAAATAATTTATTTAAAAATAAGTGCAGTTATAACACAGTTAATGAAGCTCAAGAAATCTGCCAATTCGATTACCAGACATCCGAGAAGAAGAGCAAGAAGACTATTCTATAAAATATCGACTAACCTAGAGGGAATCTAGCATATTTTTGAATTATAATAGGAACGCAAGTTAATGAACTTGTATGTTATGGTAAAAAATAAAACGTTTTAATGAAAATAGGTGTGGTTCTACATCCAATCGATAAAATGATCCCAATAAGATATAGATGAGTCACGATTAACATCACTGATCATCAGATAACGAATGCTTAATGATAATATAAGTAGATAATATCTGTTTATAAATTAGGAAATAATACTAAATAATACGTGTCGCGCAAGCACGCGCGTTGGGCATCGTGTTTCATAATGCCATTGTATACAGTTTGCGGCCACTGTCGTGAAGTAGACACCACCACTGATTACACATTCTTATACCTACTTACGGATAAACTTCTTTCTTCTGTCCACCATGTGTCCATGTGATAGCTGATAGTATAAACTACGCCAAACATTGACACACAAACCGACTTCAAATTACCGGAATGAGACCAAATAATTTTCGAAATGGGACCCAGTCGATAGACATCAGGTCTTAAAAACATAAAAAAAACACCGTCGAATTGAGAACCTTACTCTTTTTTTGAAGTCGGATAATAAGATAGGTAGTAACAAAAAAAAAACTTGAGAGGTGTCAAGGGACACCCGGATGGAACGAAGTTCCTTTCGATAATTAGTGAACGAATTGTAATACACTTTTTTTTTTAAGTTATAATAAATGATTTTTTATTATTAACAAATATAATGTAAAAAACGAAACGAAAATACTGACTTGCGTTCTATGAGAGAGAGAGAGAGGGAGAGACAGACAGACAGAGTAACACGCGCACGCCCGCACGGCTTACAACTATAGCAAAAAGTGTCGTTACAACTTTTGGTCTTAATTTTTTCCGTCTAGCCCCCTTTCGATAAGGAACTTCGTTCCAAAAACAAATCAATCAATACTAAATATGTACATTACCTATACTAATTATAACTACTAAAATTACATCTAAATTCTAGCATGCGTCAAAGAACTCCTCCGCCTTGTCAACAATTAATTTTCAGTTAAGTTACAATTACGGGTGTAGTGTACATGTAGTGTACCAAAATACCTAACCTTGTCTCTTTCAATCTGTTCTCTGCGTCTGCGAGTAAACTGATTAAACAGAAGCAAAAGAAGGACGAAGATTGTAGCTCGCTCCCTTCTACGTTGGATAAATGAATCAACTGGCGAGTGTGTAATCCACGTCTGCCTGCTCCCCTTTGGGAATATAGGCGTGGTTGTATTTTGTATACAAAAAAAAGAGTGCTTGTGGTACACGTATTAAACATCGGATAAGACTGACAAATATAAATCCAAAGTTTTTAGAAAGGAATTAGGACGCCTACTCGCGTTTATAAACGAAACTTTTAATAACGAAATTAGAACGTAAAACAAATGACAAATTCATTCAAAATTCATACGAACTTCGACCGAAATCGAAGTTTCGTTAGAACTGGGGTAGGCCCTCAGGGTCGGCTCCTGTATGAATGCCAGACAATGAGTGAATTATGGAACTCCAATGTGAAACACCACAGTTTACCTCTTCTGACAGAAGCACTTGACCTTGTGTTTATGTGGGTGTGCAAAAAGAATAATTTACATTTAAGTTAGAGTTTTTTTGCAGCACATGATAAAACACTGAAATCTTTAGAGGAAATTATTACACAAGAAAATGTGCTTATTACTAAACAAAAAGTGCTTCTAGCATTGTCTTAAAATAGTTCACAAACTTTACCACGGTCATAATAGTGAATAACTCGAACAAGACAAAAATTTTAGAGTCATTTAAACTATTTATATACAAAATAAAGTTCCCTGCCGGACGTTTTATACACTTTTGATGATTTCATGTAATGAAGAAGAATAGGTACAGAAACAGACATAATTAACGCCAATGGCAATTGCAGACGAGGTTTGCTGTTGCCGGGATCGTTCGTATTTCGTCAAAGTCAGCGGGAACCGCTTGCAGGTCAATATAACTTCGGTAATTTGTGGTACAGAAACCACAAATTCCATACCAGTTACAACGTAGCCAGAAGTTCAAGATCCAGCCCATAAACAGCTCTTAAAAATGTTCTTTCTCAAATCTTTAGAATCATCTAGATCACTTTGAAACCTTGAACGTATATGTTGTGGTGGCTGTGAGGTTAGACACAATTTTCATGACAATTTAGGTACGGTCAGGTGATATTTACTAATTGCACGTTCACTGAAAACAATTAAAAGACCTTCAGTGATTACTTTTAAGTAAATAGGTAGTTTCTATAGAAACAATACGTAAACTCTCTCGCAACTTAAATTTAGATTATTAATTATTTTATTATTAGATTTTGTTTAATCATTGGTTTAACAAAATGTACCTTACTAAGATGTGCGAAACGGAAAACGTGTAAACGTAACACTATTGCAACACCCGTGCAATACCTGCGTTAGAAATGTGTGTTTTATGCACTCTGCAGCTATAACATGTACAGTTAATTATCGTATCACATAATGGACTATGTGTTCGGCCTTCTAAAGTTGTGTCATTACAGTCTTTACGCTCTTGACGTAGGTACAAGTTGAAAGTACAAGTTAAGATAAAAACAATTAATGGTATATTATCGAGATACCCGAAGGAGTAATAGATAGGTACCTTGAGCAAGATATCATATTTCCAATTCCAGAAACAAATCATGAAACCTATTAGATTTAGAGAATGCTAAGTAATACAATTTTCACTATCGCTACTTCAAGGCTTACTAGATTGTTGATATTTCCTTCTTCAATAAAAACTTGAAACATACTAAAATATGAAATAATATCAAAACAATATCGACAAGTTGGTTCCCCAAATTCCCATTGTAGTTAATATTGATATATTAGCAATATGGGGAGCTACTAAAGTAGAATAAAAGCAATATTTGTAAGAGACAGCCGTTTAATTTTACAATTCGTACAACGGTCCATTGGCTCTGCTCCGAAACAATTAGCGTGATAGCTTCAAGGCTTCAAAAACCTGAAGCGACAAAATCTACGAAGGTTCTTGTCAAAACAATTTGTCGTGAAGCGTGTAAATTTCTCGCCGTGTTTACTATGTGAGGAATTCATCATCCGGGCATTGTTGACTTGTTATTTTACGCATAAGAGTCTGGAGCCATTGTCGGAGTGAAAGTGACGGTACATTGCAGGCTAGTTGCGTCATATTTTAGACTTAGCGATCCAGAAAGTGTTTTTTTCGTCCGGAGCCATAAGGTGGGAAAGAAAACTAATCCAATATGACTTACCACTAACAGAACTTTAACCTTTTGGCACAGAATAGGCAGTAGTATGCTTTCAGCTTATAAGATGTCAGCCAACTGCCTTAATCACTTAATACGTAAATAATACTTAAGAAACATTTTAAATATAAGTCCATAGAGAGTGGGTTGGTTCACGTTTACTCAATTTATTTCTGTAATGATTTTCCAAGAATAGCCGTATAACTGTTTAAGATAAGGCAGTAGAAATAAAATATTTATTTTATTTTTAACAGTTTTATGTTCTTTAAACCAAATAAATAAATAAATTGCTCGTAATATGAAAACTATGTAAATTGCATTATTATTGTTATTGCTGTAGTAAAGAACGTTATGACTAAGAGTGGGACTCGGAATTGCGTTTCTAAAATTGTATTGATATAGCCGGTAGTTCATATTATAAAGTGTCTTATTTACGAATTACGACTATGAGCGCTACGGTCCAGAGATGGATTGGCCATATCCTCTCAAATTAACTAGGTTCATTTTATGCACCAACCGGTCAGTAAGGTAGGTACCTATATCTTGGGAAAGCTTTGATAGACTGTTCTAATAAAACATTTCATAAAGCAATTTCCACTTTCAACTCACACTTGATTTGAATAACGAAACTGAATGGTTGGTAATGAATGCGTCAACACGTGCGGCAGCGGCTGCGCAGGCGCAGGCGCACGCGGGGTGCGGGAATACCAATGATAAATGTTAGATGTTAGAATAGAGCTCACATATAGCCTTAGAACTTCCTACAAACATATATACAGGATGTTTGGCAGAATATTCATAATTACAAACTATACAATGTCAACTGCTGAACATAGAACTCTGCAACCACCTGCATCCAATGAGAACCGTCAGAGTTTAATGATATCAGGCCCACAGCCACTTCAACTTACTAATCTTATGAGCAATGTCAGCAAATTTAGTTCTTCTAGGGATCTCCTTATTTCTCGTTCGATCACATAAAGAAATACCAAGTATAGCTTAGTGCTATTCTGGCATCTATGCCTCTATGCCTATCATCTATATCATCTATGCCTCTATGCCTATCATCTATATCATCTATGCCTCTATGCCTATCATCTATATCATCTATGCCTCTATGCCTATCATCTATATCATCTATGCCTCTATGCCTATCATCTATATCATCTATGCCTCTATGCCTATCATCTATATCATCTATGCCTCTATGCCTATCATCTATATCATCTATGCCTCTATGCCTATCATCTATATCATCTATGCCTATTCCTAATTTTCAATATAGAGAGGTCTACCTCTCTATATTAAAAATTAGGAAACTAAATTAGAACCTTGGATAAAGGAAAATGGCGGGTAATCTGCCACTTACCCAGCCCCAAAGATTTGGCCGCAGTACAGCGTCTGTCTTTTTTTTCGAACCTTCGTCAATTTTATGCCTTTAAAAGCTAAATTTTTTGTTTTATTAGATAATATCTGTATTTTATCCTCCTAAGGATCTACCCAAATACAATACCATATCTTTGGGGCTGGGGAGGTAGCTGATGACTACATCTACCCCCATTTAAGGACGTCCAACGTCCTGCCGAACATCCTGTATATATTTGTAACTTAGAATCACTGTGAACGGAATATATAATACTGCACATTCAGATAATGTAAGAATTTGAATTTGAAACAGGCGTCAGTACCCTTTATTGGAGAATACTTTGACCAACTAAGGTGCGAAGACCGCAGTCGAACACCTCGAAGTTGCGACCCATAATCTTACGTTACCTATCGCGAATCTCCCGGTGTATGTACGCTTAGATCTGTAAACTACGCTACACAAATATTTTAATGAAGTTTTCAGCATCAGATAGCGTGGTTCGAGAGGACACGACTAACCTCTGCGAGCCCCTGCTAAGCTGCTGCGGATCACTAGTGATAAATAAATTAAAGTGTCCCATTTTATTGCATTTACAATAGTATGTTATTGAATCTATAAGTGCTGCTGAGCATATTGCATGTCTACTTGACTGTCAATAAGGTACCAATATTTCACAATAATAAACTGAATTCAACAAATTTTAACTAATACGTTGCACTCTGCTTTTTCATTCTAGATTCTAATAAATGGTACAACATTTATAGAATCAATTTCATTTATTCAGTTTAGGCACATAAAGAGCACATATAAAAGTCAAAATTTTACAATTATATGGCAAGCAATATTATAAATATTTTCTCGCTGGTTCGGTAAGTTGTTTCTACTGAGAAGATTACCTGACCAGCAAGAGCAACAAACTCAGGTAGATTATCCTTTTTAGGGTTCCGTAGTAAAAGTCTCGAATATATATGTATTTAGAAATATATAAGTATGTTTATCAGTTGTTTGGATCCCATAGCACAAGCTTATATTAGCTTAATTTGGGCTAGATGACGTCGTGTGAGAATGTCCAAAAATTAAAATAAAAAATAAAAAATATATGAAAAAAAACCCTTTTAGTTTCGTCATGTCCGTCCGTCCGCCCGCCCGCGACTTTCTCCTAAACGGTTAGTACTAGAAACATGAAACTTTGCATGGATATTTACTACGCCGACAAAGTACTACAATAAAAGGATAAAAAAAATTTAAGGGGTACCTCCACTACATGTAAAGTGGGGATTATATTTTTTTCTCGCGTCTACTCCATCGTGTATATGACTTTATGTATAGATAAGACTTTTGATAAACATTATTCAACATAGTTATGTTTTCAATTTATATTTATCTATTTTCGCAGATAAAGGTTTATTCCACGTGCATTGTTTGTCAGTACGCTTCTTGGTTCCACGTAATAGGGGCAGCGTATATTGCAACTAACAGAAACCTTTTATATTTAACAATGGAAAATATTATGTTGAATTTTTAGATAATTGCAATGATTTCGATAAATAGAAGACATTATAAACGTCGACATATGTTTCACCTACTCACGAGGCATTATCAAGACTGTCTCAAAGAGAACACGGGGCTGTTTTATCATGGAATTTCGCCAGGTAACGCCTGACTCCATTCAGTACCTTTTATATTTGTCAAAGCCTTGTCCGTTGATCGAAAGCACTTGCCTAAAATTGGAACTCAGAGATCTGAGATCTTGGTATGACCGTTATGCGACCATGCATATTAATATTAATTGAACCATAACTTTAGTAGGTAAATATGTATAACGTATCAATACGTACGTACACATTTTATTTAATATAATAATAATGTAAAATGTACTTTCATAAATGTCAATTAGGAATCTAATTTAATCCGTTTTTACAAGAAACGAATAAAAAATATTAAATGCCAGACCTCGATTTAATTAATTAAAAGTTAAAGCTTCAAGTGGGTGTGAAATGACAGGTGCGTCATTTGTCAATGGAATTATAATTATGTAAGTATTACATATTATTATTATATGTAGGCACATAAATATAAATAGTGTGTTACAATAGAGAGGTTTTTTTACTTTTTAAGCCTTACATCGAAAAAAAACTAACTTATAAATAATTAGGTAACTAGAGATACTGGATAAATCAATAAGCAATTACTTAACTCTATGCCCAGCGATCTTTGGAAGCTTAAATTGGCTTACAAAACGCTAAATAAAATCTTATTTAATCTGTACAACCAGAAACAACTACATTAGTTGGCGCCAAAATGTCGTTTAATTTTTATAACCTGTGGCAACGTTACCTTCTCTGCGAGATCAAATTGGACGGGGCATGAAAAAAGATAATTGAATTTCAAATTCCTGTGTCGAAATTGGCGCGTTCCGGTATACGAAAGGCATCGAGGTAACGGCCGATATCGTCAGCATTTCGAGAATTGACATAATTGCCGCGTTGAATCTTGAAAAAAAATTATGACATTGAGTTGTTTTTATGAAACATAATGAACAAAAAGTACCGATCTTTAAATAGCTGTAAGTACAAATTATACAAATTTACATACGTATTTAACAAATACCGCACACAGATGGAATTAAATGACTCACGTTCCGTTGCACTACCGGTTCCCGAGCTTACTGTAAAAATCATCCGAATTCTACGTCAGAAACACTCAACATATTTACGAGCACAGTTCAAATACTTTCGAATTGAACACTTTATTTTGAAGCAAACATTACATATAGGTACTTGCGTTAACAAATAAATGGATTAGATTCAGAACCAATTAGGCAACTATAGCTTCACACAAAAGATTTACCTACTTCCAATAGTATTAAATATAAATGAGACGAGCGTCTTTCGACGAAGTATTTGGTAAATTCTGCCACTTGCTCAATAACCCCTCGAGGTCGGACACCTGTAAACACTAGTCTAATTTATGTACAGTAGCAGATAACTCATTATAATTACCGTTTCGCCCGCAACAGGCGTGACATTAGAGCGGAACAAAAGTCAAATGTCCTCAATTTCAATTTATTTGCTTTGAACGTTACTAAAGTGCACAATTTACTGTAGCTAACCATTATATTATATTATCTGTGCTGTAGCCTTTCTCCTCGCGTCACTGCGGAGGCTGTATCGCCGTCCTTACAGTTTGTCTATGCCTAACGATTTACTGACTCGGTTGTAGAGACAATTGAGTTACATAGGTACATTCATTATAACAATCTCGCCTGTCAAAGCAATGGTAAGTATGATGTTCAAACTTTTTTAAATAATAGCATTATTTTCGCTAAAATAAAAGATATTAAAACGTCGACATATATTTCGCCTCTACACGAGGCATTCTCAAGATTGTCTCAGAGAGAACAGCAAAATATGCAGCAAGAACATAGTTGTTTTTAAGTTATGAACATGTAAATATCGCTAGCGCGATGTAGGATTTGTCAGAAAACAACAACCGGGTGTAGAAATATTAAGTTAGGTTAATAAACTCAAAATAGGTATTTTAAGGCAAAAATCAACTTTTTAATTCGCAGAAAACATAGTGTGACACATACAAACCAACAAAAAACTACAGTGGCTGTCCATTCACGAACAAATTAAGTAAAGGAGACGCATGAAAGTCAGTCTGTTCATTGAGTAAGGTATCCACGTCCCGCCTAACTATTTCTAGACACTCCCAGACACATAACTTCTAAAATAATAATAAAATAAAATCTTAAAGGTGTTATCATTGTTCAAGGTGTGCTCTGTATCAATAAGATGCCTAGCGAAGTGGGACTTCTCCGGGCATACCTTGAACAATGATAAAACCTTTAAGATTTTGAGGTTGTGTGAGAAGGGGTTCAAGTTATGTGTCTGGGAGCGTCTAGAAATAGTTAGGCATGTCACACTATGTTTTTTGCGAATTAAAAAGTTGATTTTTGTCTTAACAATACCTATTTTGAATTTATTAACCTAACTTAATATTTCTACCCCCCGGTTGTTGTTTTCTGACAAATCCTACATCGCGCTAGCGATATTTACATGTTCATAACTTAAAAACAACTATGTTCTTGCTTCATATTTTGCTGTTCTCTCTGAGACAATCTTGAGAATGCCTCGTGTAGAGGCGAAATATATGTCGACGTTTTAATATCTTTTATTTTAGCGAAAATAATGCTATTATTTAAAAAAGTTTGAACATCATACTTACCATTGCTTTGACATGGACTTTCACCAGGTAACGCCTGATTCTATCCAATATTTTTAATTTCGCCTGTTTCCTTGAAGGAATAAAGAGAAGCATATTATCGGCCTACTTTTCGGCTATGCTGTGCTGGTAACTATGCTTGTCCCGCGTAATAAGCGGTAAACCTGGTGCTAACTGTTTACTTACTATTGTGTTTGCTAGAACCTCGACCGTTCTTTTTTTGTATTTTATCTTTTAAAATATCCATTGCCGGGGAATCACTGCGCCTTCGAAAGCATAAACCCAGGGTGCCGGCGGTTGTTAGGGTTACATCAGTATAGGCACGTTTGAGTCTCACAATGGATAAGTGGTGATGGTGACAATGTTACGCCTATCCATTAATTATTTTAAATAAATTAAATAAGTGTAGTAATAAGCTTATGTACTAGTTTTTAAGTGTTGCATTAGTAATATTTGTTGGTGCAATACCACGCAAACTAGGTATACCGTTACTGACATTGTTTCAAAATTTCACATTTAGATCGAATTGTGAGTGAACCCGCGACGCGATGCCACTGCTCAAAGAGTGCCCACAGAGGTTTAGTGTATGTTTATTGTATGTTTCGTGAATGTAAGCAAGTCCAGTTTGTTATCGTAGGCGGTTGGTGGTGTCGCGATGTGTCGCCGGTGTCCGGTCACACTGACACAGGACAACAGTGCAGTGTTGCTATGCTGCGCCAACGATCACACAACATCAGTCACATCCAACTAATTGCGAACCGCGCCGCGCCCGCTCCGTGCCGCCTCTAGCCGTTGCGACACGAGGGGCGACGGCGCGACGGCGACACGACAACGAACCTTCCACCCAACAAATATTAACATGGATTATTCGCGATTCACTCCGCGAACTACTTAACAATTATGTTGCACAACCTATCTTCTGTATTCAACACAACTCCAATATTCACCATGCGTTACTTGCCCTCTACTTTACTTCACTTATTTTAATCGAATAAGCTACAAGTATCCATTAATAACATGTCTACTGTACTTTTTTGAAACTAGTTGTACATTATAGCCTCATCTGCATACAATTGAAAGATCAAGAACATCTGTCCGACGGTCGTTTGGAATCAGGTTAAGCGCTGATGTGCAAATTAAGGTCTACTAAATATGCTAAACAAGAATATTGTAACCTACATTTGAAGAACTCTGGCATTATAGCTAGTGACATATAAACAAAATACCAGTGCCACAGTAACACCAGTAGAGTAAATGATCTGGTCACGATATCAGTCCCTAGCCATGGTGACTATCACAACAGAGTTGATAGAAGTGAAGTTTAAGTAAAGGTTAAGTTCTCTGAACTTGTGTTGGGAAAGCTTCCTCCTTCCCATTATGGAGCCACGTCCGTGTCAAATACAATTAACTCGGAATTGTTTTTCGGTAATAACAAAATAGTTAGTTACATTGTGTTTTAGAGTTAAGCAAAAATACGAGTATAAACAGATAAAGTTATTGCGTTACTCTTACTTTACAATTTGTTTGAAACAGGTTGCTTATGATGATGCACGCCACCTATCTATCAGAGGACAAGCAGATACAATCGCTTGGTCCGCTTGACATACCTAGGTACACACCAGCCTCTTAAACCATGTCTTCAACAATTGATTCAGTGACATGGAGTACTTATACTTAGTTAGTATATTTTACCAAACCATGTTCGAGTTCAAATACACCTTCAATACAATCATACCTACAACATCGGCGTTGCAATAAAACAAAACAAGTAATAACATTGTTTGCGGTTAAACACGTCCAGTAAAATCGTTTTCATTGAACAGTAATTACAATATAATTACACTACACTGCACTACGCTATGCTAATCATCATTCACCGAGCCTTTTCCCAACTCAGTTGGGGTCGGCTTTCCAGTCTAACTGCGATTCAGCTGAACTTCGATATTTTCCGTGAAGCGACTGCCATCTGACCTTCACAACCCATGGGCAATATCGAAGTTCTGTAGTTAGACCGGTCGGATTTTTGATTTAGGGCTCCAACTACCCCTAACTACGCTATGCTAATGTTAATACATATTTCGCAAAAGGATTTTCATTGAATTTCCATGACCTTAACGTTAAGTATACATTTGAACAGGCGACATGACTCAGTTGGTAATGATTCACATGGTTGACTGTTATTGAAAATTTGTGACCTTTCATCGTATGTATTGAAATGTTAATACAAATACTGTCTACACAATAGCGCCAATCAACGGAGGGCAATTAACGTTAACTGCGTGTTCGCGTCGATACCTCAAATAAAACACTGCAAACCACTTGTATAATATACGTACGTACGGTTAATTCAAACGAATCTTGGAGGATGTCCGAGTTGCAATTTTCCGGTGGGAAAACACCGGCGAAAAATTGTTTAACAAATAATTTTAAGAGGGATGTGTAATATTGATGGTGATGATCACTCACCGGTGCATAGTGTGGTCGGTGATACGTCGCTGGGCAGTGGCCAGTAGACAGTGGGCAATGATCAGCGGTGCGTTATTGTACACAGAGCACAGACACGTATTCGTTAGGTTCAACGCGCGGCGGCCATGCCGTCCGTTCGCGACGAAGGATTGGAAGCGAGTGGGTGGCGCGCCACTGGCTGGCTGGCACTACGAGCGTGCGCCGAGCCGACCGGCCGGCACCACAGCGACAGCCTGCAGGCTCACTGCTGACTGCTGACTCCGCATCTTAATCCGTCTGCATCATACAATGGCACACGCAAAATCGCTGAACATCCTTAAGTTCCCATGACCTGACATAACAGGTAGAGTAGAGATGTCCTAAATATTACAATGATGGCCTATGTCTGACACTATTATTGCAGCCAATACCATGTAGGTAGTTCATAAAAGTTTTCTTAACTTGAGGAGACAACGGGACAAACATAACTAATGTGTGGCAAGTTTGATAACTACAAATCAAATTTAACCCTGTACTGTTACCTAGTACCTACATATTATAGAGACGTTCTCAACTACCAACATCCAAAAACTCGTAGTTTTGCTTGTAACTGCACCACACCGGCCTTGAGAGCCTACATCTACGTCATCTGCATACAAGGTGGGTAAAATGTCTCGACTGTAACGAAGAAGGTTGTTTCCACCAGTCTATTCTATTCAGGGATTTGTGAGAAATAAAGCTTCTTTTCGAAACCGATTCTAAATGATAATTTTGAATGCCATTGAAACCAGACAGATCCTCGTTCTTCGGGGACTAAACTAGTCAAATCGGCACTCTACAAAGCTATTTCTTGATCGAATAATATATTCATATGTGTGAACGACATGAGGGTGTACTTTAATTACGTCACACGCAAACTACTCATCTACTACTAATTAAATAGAATACTATTTGTCTGCAATGAAGTAACATATTTGATGGATTCCCACACAACAAGTTGATTTTATCTTGGGTTCAGCAATGTCATGTTTTGAGAACATAATTTTATTTCCTAGTTCTCGCTCAAAATATAATGTTTTAAAAGTTTACACAATCACGATTACCACATACACAGGATCACGTCTTTACCCCGAAGGGATACACACTTTGTTGATCCCACTTGAGTGAAGACGTGCCTATTGCTATTTTGGGGTACTTTGAGTAAATTTACCAGAGCCTCGTATGTTTTTAAGCGGATGCAACGATAGCGGGTTATAAGAACTTGGATCTCGGAGACGTTGGCGTTGATATGATCTCTTAGCCCCAATAGTTTCAACGGTCGCTGAACGAATGTAAACCTTAAATAATACGCTTAATGCAAATACAATGCAAAATAGTTTGATGAGTTCATTCATTATCATATTCTTTAAGATATGATTGTAACGACATTTGTCAAGGGATAATGAGCCAGTCCATTGGTAAAACCCAGAAACACCATGAGATACTAAGGCTGTACTTAACATCCTTAGCACGTAACAGACACGACTCAGCATGAGTCAATGTTACGGAGACACTAAACATAAATAATGAATGTTACCTTTTATTATTTATCCTTATGATATGTGAAGGTGATCGAAGACGCCCTTGATGGCTCATTCTTGTGCAGATCATAAAATGTACATTTATATCTCTAATATGACAAAGGTAAATTAGTAAGAGGTAATATTTATCTCTCTTCAACTTTTTACATATTCTACATACATAATAATAACCATGCCTATTACCCTGAAACCCCGTTTTGTCTCATGTAATAGGGGTCGAGTTTCCGGCAATTGGGAAGTCTCTAGACTGCCAGAGCCTCGCCTGTCGTTAAGCATATATGCAGCACTTGCAGAGGTTGGCTTGGACCCCTCAGAATTTGGTGAAACTCCAATGCCTCCCTTTTGCCAAAAAAAATCAATAGAATATGAATAGGAACTATCTATTATCTATGCGAGAGTACTTTACCATTCAACACAGACTTTTCCAGGTGTCCTCAAGTCAATACTCAAAAAGAATAGTTTAAGCAAACTCATTGCTTTGAAATACAAAAATACTCAAATTCTACCTTAATTAGCAGCACGGTTAAATTAGCTGAACGTTTATCGTAATAGTTTCATTCGCACGTGCACAAGATGCACATTCATGTTATTGTCAGCATAATTTCGCACATGCCAGTGTCAGCTAACGTCAATTACAGCATAACACTCTCTATGGTAATAACATTTTAATTACATGCAATAGTTTCATAACCAGTTGGTGATTACCGGACTTTACCGTCAAGGAAATTTACACAGAAACTGGGGATACTGTGTGATATATTTTTGTATTTAAAGCCATTGCTTTAAATACAAAAATATATCACACAGTATCCCCTCATTAGTTTGCTTAAACTATTCTTAAAATATTAAGAAATAAATTATAAATAGATCACAAAAACTAATGTCATCGGCGGGACTCGAACCCACGGCCTTTCCCTAACAGGGGGACTGTTCTGACCAACTGAGCTACGATGACCACTATCGACGACATCGAATTTTTGCTTCATATCATATTCATAATTTCTACATCGCGCTATTAAGGTTAGCGTTGGATCCACCTACCGCAGTTCTACCGAACTGACGGTACCAGTGTATCGTGTTACAACGATATTTAAACACTGAATTTTTAGATGAATCCTTACCAAATCCATATATTTTTGTATTTAAAGCAATGAGTTTGCTTAAACTATTCTTAAAATATTAAGAAATAAATTATAAATAGATCACAAAAACTGATGTCATCGGCGGGACTCGAACCCACGGCCTTTCCCTAACAGGGGGAGTGCTCTGACCAACTGAGCTTGAGCTGAAAAATTCAGTGTTGTTTAAATATCGTTGTAACACGATACACTGGTACTGTTAGTTCGGTAGAACTGCGGTAGGTGGATCCAACGCTAACCTTAATAGCGCGATGTAGAAATTATGAATATGATATGAAGCAAAAATTCGATGTTGCCGGTAGTGGTCATCGTACCTGTGTGATATAGACTGATTTTTCAACTGTTTGAGAAAATTATTTGCGAATTATTCGCAAAACTATTCTTATGCTAAATATGAACCAGTGTCAATTCCTTGTCAAGGGAATGATCTGACCAACTAATAATAATAAGCCATACCACAACTGAACACATCAAAATTGCGATCCATATTATTGTGTTAGGGAAACTTAAGTGAGAGTCCTCGTCCGCAATACCAATCTGCAAGTGAAATAGTAAGCAGGTTCTTTAGACGAGGCTCTGATATGTACATATAAATGAATCATACGTGGAGTGAATGTTATGTGGGTCAAACAAAATAACTGGCGAAAAATGGACGTATAATAGGCCTCAGCCAACCGGCAGAGTTTGTGATAGCATATTTGAATCCGTCAACCGACGATCGTCATCCGGGAATCGATGGAAAGCGCTGTAGAAACTGACACAGTAACTTTTCGAGTGGTGGCTTGTGACGTGTGACTGTGGTGAATAGCTGACTTTGTTTATTACTATGACGTAGCTGCTTGGAATGAGAACCTCTAAATTGTTTTCCCCAAAGCGACCTGAAATGACGCAGCTGTTACAAAAGTTGGTGCATTTCTAAGAAACGCTCATTAAGGAATCAACATTCACATTTATTGACTATTTGTCAGGCGAACTTTCCTTAAGATTGGAGTTTGTTAAAGTAATCAGTTAAAGTAATTTGACAGTTTTTTTTAAGTCTATTTGCAAAATATAAGTCAGTCCTGGCCACTGGCTCACTGTTGTCATAGTATTTCTGTGCAAATATATAAAAATTGGTGTATGTTTGTAATTTTGAAATGCTTATTAACTCTACTACGAACTTGGCATACTTGTTTCGTTTCTTCGCCATGTCACTCTGTATTTTCCAACTAATCAGTAAGACCGACCTAATCCCACCCTCTTCTTTTAGATCCAGTACAACACGTACCGAGCACAGATGCCACCCGTATACTGTGAGAACCTGTACCGTAGAGAAAGAACCTCGCTCTGTAGACCGACCGAGGCCTGAAACGCCCTGCCCGAGCACGTATTTCTTCCTACTTACAACCCAGGGTTCTTCAAGCGGAACGTGAAGAGGCACATCACAAGGGCCACTCTTAATAGTACATAAATATTGCGTATGGTGAGAGTCGCCCACAATCGCCAGACGTTGCAACGGTGTTCCATCAGGCGGGCGGCGTCAATTTGGCGATCTGATATAATGAAAGACCACAGATAATGTAATATAATTCTTATACTTACTGATACCTGATACCTAAAAGCCGATTTTATAAAGTGTAACTTGTGCTACTTTTATTCCGTTTTTAGTTTCTTGTGGGAATCGGGAATGATTAATCAATTCGTGTAGTTGAATCCACGGGCAGCCACTAGTTATATAAAATACGTACATTTATATGACAGCGCGATTCATAATGTCAAACTTTTGGGAGGATAATAGACTGATAGACTTTGCGTTGCTATCACATTACAACAGATAAAAGACAGATGCCAGATGATCTGGCTATTTCTCTAGCGATAGTTTGTGTCAATAGGTGTAGTGTATATTAACAGTCTTTGTACACAACATCTGTGTTACCATTGTGGTATCTAAAAGGGTGTTTGACTATTCCATTTCTAAAGTTTCCGATGAGTTCCCCGGTTCTAACGAAACTTCGGTATCGGTCGAAGTTCGTATGTATTTAGGTATTTAGTATTAATTTGTCATTTGTTCTACGTTCTAATTTCGTTATTGAAAGTTTTTTAGTAAATGCAAGTAGGCGCCTTGATGAGTATACAGAGGTATGTTATTCGGCCACTTTTCGCCAATAAATTTATAGGTCGAGTTTCTTTACATGACGAATTTCGTGAAGGGCGGCCTTCAACTGCCGTCTACGAAAATAATGTGGCTACTGTTAAGCGGTTAATTGAAGAAAATCCGCGGATTACCTATGAGACAATTCGAGGACTATTGGGGATTGGTATGAGTCAAATCCAGAAAATTTTACACGAAGAATTGAAAGTTCGGAAACTTTGTTGTCGTTGGATCCCTCATGAACTGACAGCGGCGCAGAAGCGGGCTCGCATGGAATGGTGCTCACAGATGCTACTGAAGTACGACCACGGACATTCTAATGCTGTTTATGACATTGTCACAGGAGATGAAACGTGGATTAATTGTTTTGAACCCGAAATAAAACAGCAATCTTGTGAATGGGTGTTTGAAAATGAGAACAAGCCAACAAAAGTGAGGCAGGCGAGAAACGTTGGTAAAAAAATTATCGCGTTTTTTTTCTCAGCTACGGGTCCCATCTGTACAATTTCACTTGAAGATCAAATGAGTGTTAATGCCGAGTGGTATTCTACCATTTGTTTACCCAGGGTGTTAGAAAAAGTTCGCGAAATACGACCCAAAAGCCGCGTTCTCCTACATCATGACAACGCTTCTTCACACACGGCCACGACAAAACAAAGTCATTTTTAGCTTCCGAAAAAGTACAACTCGTCACCCATCCTGCGCATAGCCCCGACCTAGCACCCTGTGATTTCTGTATTTTCCCCAAAATCAAAGATTTGATGAGAGGTTTCACTTTTACCAACTCCGAAGAGGCAGTGATAGCGTTCAATCAGCACGTAGAAAACATACCTTCAGATCTGTGGTCCTCCTGTTTTAAAAAATGGTTCGATCGCATGAAAAAATGTTTAAAATGTAAAGGAGAGTATTTTGAAAAGCAATAAACATAATGTTTTGGTTTTAACATGTTGTTTTTTTAAGTTACGCAAAACTTATAGTGTGACCTACGTATTAGGAAACAATAGGGAGTCTGAGTGAGTGAAAATGTAAACTTGGGGTGCCTGCCGTTTTGCCGAAAAGATTTTGACAAAATTTCATTACCCAAACAAATTTTAGCAACCTTTTTTATACCATTGCAATATTTTGGAACGCATATTTTTATTTGGTAAAATTTTTACTTCGCAAAATATTACCAAGTATAATGTCATTATGGCATTTGGTCTTTAATCAAATGATTTATTACAGCAAACAATCTTAAGACAATAAACGTTTGGTGAAATGATGTTGGTTGTTTGGTGAATGGTTTTTTTTTTTTTTTTTTTTTTTTTTTTTTTGGTGAGTCAATTGGGTTTTAGTTTCAGGAGTGGCGCTTATGGTATACGCCTTCTCCTGGAACCGTTTGCAAGTTGATTGTTTAGTTAGTGAAGTGTTTAGATGTTATGTGCCGTTAGAGTGTTTTAGTTGATTTACGATAAAGGTGATGTGGTGGAGGAGTGAGTTAAGTGTATCTGGGGCAATTGTAAATAAGGTGGTTGAGGGTTTGCGAGATTATGTTGGTGGGAAGTTCGTGGGGTCATGATGAGTAGGAAGGAGTTGCTTGGTTAGGTTAAAGGTTTGCGAGATTGTGCTGGTGCAAGGACAGAGGTCGATGTTTAGGTTTAGTTGATTAGGTTGGGTTAGGTGGGACATCCGCTTTTGTGTGTGGAAAAGTTACAGGGGGTCAGTACTTTCCACACACTCCCTTAGTCGCCTCGTACGACATCCACGGGAGGATATGGGTTGGGGCTATTCTATTCTGCCGGCCACCACACGGCGGTTGGTGAATGGTTAGGTTAGGTTAAAACTGTGACCTCCTACGACCAGACACGATGTTTTTAGTAGGTTACCCGGAACTCAACTATTTAGATTAGGTTAATCTTCTTTAAACAAAATGGGTAGGTTAGGTTAGGTTAAAACTGTGACCTCCTACGCACGAACCGAGCGAGCGAAGCGAGCGGTATAAAAACCTATTATAATACGAGTAGATAAAATATAAATGCTGTGAAAAGATATATAAGAATCCATTTTTTTCTCTCTTCCTCTGTCTACGAGTATCTGTCTGTTTGTTCCGCATAATCTCTGAAATGGCTGGGGTAATTTTAACCAGAATAATTAGGTATCTACCTAATATATTTAACTATTGTCAGTTAAAATGGCATGTGTTGTCAATGCGGTTAACTCGCCACTCGTTCTGTCAGTCGTTCTGCCAGTCGTTCTGCCAGTCGTTTCCGGCACTCGCCGGCGAGTGCCAGAAACGACTTGCGTACTAAATATTTGGCTTATTTGATTTTGCGTAAAAACTGTTATTCCAACTGAAATATTTGACTAAATAAAAATGTAAAAAGTACTAGTTGGTAAACAAGTTATAGTTTAAACGTTCATTTCCCAAACATTAGGTTTGCGTTACAATTTTTTGTGAATAGATTTTTTGCTAAGTAATAATTTGGCAAATGAAATTATGCGAACATTTTTTTTTTTTGCGAAGTGAACATTTGTCAAATTCCTTTCGGTCAAACAAGGGAGATCCGTAAATTTGTCTGGTGCCACGCGCCAGCATGCCACACGCGGGGACCGGGGTCGTAGCTAATGAAGATAATTGTAGAAAATTTGCTGTTGTTGCGGTTAAATTAATTGGTAGACAATTAATTTAACCGCAATGACAGCACATGCCATTTTAACTGACAATAGTTAATTATATTAGGTAGATACCTAATTATTCTGGTTAAAATTACCCCAGCCATTTCAGAGATTATGCGGAACAAACAGACAGATACTCGTAGACAGAGGAAGAGAAAAAAAAATTTAAAATGGATTCTTATAAGTATATCTTTTCACAGCATTTATATTTTATCTACTCGTATTATAATAGGTTTTTATACCTACCTATGTTACGCTATATTTAGTTCATATAAAAATAACTACATAGGGTTGTTTTTGTATAATGAAGGCCAAACGCAGGGAACCGCGCAAAATGTACGCGCATTCGACCGCACAGAGGCGTTGGGCGTGTGCGCGCTTACTCATGCGTGATATTGATACTGTGATAGGTAAGTAAGTAGTAAGTAAAAAAGGTTCTCCATAGCTACATTATTATGAGGATAAAAATATAGTTATTACTTACCATCGCTTTGTCATGGATTTTCGCCAAGTAACGCCTGTTTCTATCCAATATTTAAAAATATAGTGTTTCCCCAAACAAAATTGTACCTACAATCTGTCTATAGTGATTTAATTCGACATTTAGAGCCCGTTTCCCCGGAGACTGTAGAGATATTTTTTTAATATTTTGGACATTCTCACACAACGTCATCTAGCCCAAACTAGCTATAAGCTTGTTCTATGGGATCTAGACAACTGACATACTCGTACATACTTATATATTTCTAAATACTACATAATTTACATAGAAAACACCTAAACTCCAAAACAAACATACATTTCGGTTCAGACCGATCTCGCCTTAAAAGTGTTCTAAAAGAAAATGATATATTCGGAAAATGTGGTACAAAAGTGAATAAATAAGTAGCTATGTCCCTATGATGATGCCATAAGGCGAAACCAGGTCAGGGTTAACCAAAAATAAAAATATTTGTGGTATAGTGTACTTACAAGTAAGTTTTTTTTTTCAAAATTGCCATTCACCAAGTGCCGACAATCGAAAGCATAAATTATGTCCAAAACAAACATTTGTGGATCACACAAATATTTTGATTCAACCCGGGAATCGAACCCGAGACTCCGGAGTCGAAAGCCGAGGCCACGCCACCGAAGCAGTCGATAGTAGTAGGTATTTGTCCTCGTTGTTGGAATTTAGGTTCAGATTACATGGTGTATGTTGATAGTACCTCTACATATATGGGTCATGCTCGTAATGTACTTAGTGCACGGTAAACGCAATATATTTCCTTCCTATTACGCGGGACTGATAAAACTATTGTATTACCGGGTATCACAAACAAAGAAATAATTTTATATAGGTACTTAGTAGATATTGAATATTGGTTGAATTATGTACCACACAAAAAGCAATAAATGCACTGAATTCCCTAAAAGGCCGCCGGCCGTCTCCTCAAGATTCATCACACAGAAACTGTGTCCAGGTCCAGGGACCACTCGCCCTAGTTTAGTGCCGTCCAAGAACTAAACCTCAAAGGAACATAATTAATTAAAAGCGCCTCTAGTTAATTATGTTTCTTCTTCATTATATTACTCATTGTGTTCCAATAGGTTACCATTAAGCATACGAGTGCAATTCTCTAGGGTAGAAGAATATCCTGTCAAAAAAACAGAAATTGATAACCAAAGAGCTCTGAACCGCAGAGGAATGAACTGCGAATGTCACCACTCTTGTTCTACGTTCACCATCTTAATCAGACTTACACGCATTTTCGCTCATACATGTAACACAAGCCGTGTTGTCGTACGCGTATCCGCTTGGCAACTTGTTGTTATAGTATATGTATAGTTATAGGCTGACGGTGTCCCATTACGTATTATCAGGTGTTCGCTGCTGTTGATATTGACAAATCGCCATCTCAGCTGTAGGTGTGACAATAATGCATAATCACTTAGTGTAATAGGTACATTTCCTTGTTACGTTCTCAAGGCATATTATTATTAACTAGCAACCCTTAGGGCAAACTGCGCAAGTAATAATTTTTTTTTTTTTACTTTTTGTCAAATTTCTAATCTTATCGCACCACTTGAGACCACGACCTTTCCAACGGTGTGCCACACTTGACTGTGCGACTCTTAGTTTAGGAGGAGAAGCGGCTTCACTGGCGTATTATATATATATATATATATATATATATAGTGCCTGATTAGATTACTTTTTAGCACTTACAAGTGTAATACCTTAACATACACATAACACTAGCACTCTGCCCTCGTCTCGTCAACATACAAAAATATTGACCTATACACATCAACCTGGACCACGAAGCATTACTTATGGTGCACTCGGTGTGAAAGTTCGTTCTCTAGATTTGGATATTATCGCGAACAGAGAGATGCGATGTGCAACTTTGTTTTACATTGTAAATCCTCATCTGATCGTTCTTTCGAAGCGTTTTTCTAAAGATGAGGTCGCGTCGCGTAGAGAGTAGGTACTTGGTAGAGTGATGACGGTCAACATTAGATGAGCCGTGAGATCGTTTACTGCCCCAGTTGCAATGTTTCTATTAAGACCTTAGACAAATGTAGCAACAAAAATGTACCTAACTATTAACCTCTTAATTTTTACTTTTATTTATCTGTAATGTAACAAGTGCGTCTGCCACGGTCGTAAATACCCCGATGACAAATTGTAATGTTCAATTGACACATGTCACCAATACTGAATAAAGAGTGATTCCGAAACTGATATGCGTTTACGCACACCCTACATATCACGCACGCATTTGTATAAAAATAATGTAATGACAATTTTTACCAGCACATTTGTGTAAACACAAAAAACCCGCGCAAGAGTCCGCAAGACTGTAAACTGAGGCTTTTCACACCCCCGAATTTCGCCAGTTGTTTTTACCTAATAGAGAACAAGCTTAATGTCGTTTCTAGGAACTTGTGCTCCAGGGACTCGACTGCACGCACTGCGTGCAGGTAAGGATTACTTGGCCTCGAACTTCTTTGTGTGAAACGTTAGAAAATGTTGAGGAAGCTCGATGAAGCCTGACTTCCTCCAAGCATTAATCCGTAAGCAATCGAAGGCCTAACTTATTTAAAAAGGCACTTCTCGTGAGCTGTATTTAACCGAGTTCAACTCCTTAACTACCGAGGCGATTGTGGAGGTGATTTGAATATCATTACCGTGGTCAATACTCGTACTTTCCGAAATGACTTTGTCTAATTGCTTATATTACGTTACATAACCGATAAAACTGCACAATACGAGTATATAGTAATTCTTTTATCCACCATTCACCGAGCCTTTTCCCAACTTAGTTGGGATCGGTTTTCCAGTCTAACTGTGATTCGGCTGAACTTCGATATTTTCCGTAAAGCGACTGGCATCTGACCTTCACAACCCATGGGCGATATCGAAGTTCTGTGGTTGGACCGGTCGGATTTTTAAGGGCTCCAACTAACCCTAACGACTACCATAGATGTTCGTATGACAACCTGGACCGACGGTTTAACGTGCTCTCCGAGGCACGGAGGGGTCTCAGTGTCTTAAGAAATGGTCACCCATCCTAAGACCGGCCTGACTAGATGTTACTTAACCTTTGCAATGTATTATTATTGTCGGTTACCACTAGATCGCGAGCCCCTAGTAATTCTTTTATCCATCGAAGATAAATACTGCCAGCAACATGCAATGAACTAGAAATAGAATACGAATTTTAAATTACAGTTACACTATTGAGGTACAGCTGACTGCGAATAAAAAATACACTTGTTTATCTAGATCAGTCAAGCATTTTGAAGTTTATTTTTTGCTAAATAGACAGTAGATATTGCATAATGAAGTATCAGGTGAACAACGTTTAACCTGGTTAATTTACCCTATAAGAATAGCACGAGGACATCATTTCAAACCGATTTTAAAAAAAGGAGGAGGCTCTCAATTCTACTGTATGTTTTTTAGGGTTCCGTAGTTCAAGTTTCGGAACCCTTATAGTTTCGTCATGTCTCTCCGTCCTTCTGTCCTCGGTTTTCCTCCTAAATGGTGAATGCTGGAAACATAAAACTTTCCATGGATATGTGTAGTTACTACTTTGACAAAGAGCTACAATAACATTTGAAAAATGTTATTTTTTTGGTTACGGTAAGCAGAATTTGTATTTTTTTTTCTTGCGTCAACCCCGGAGTGTAGGATATCATTAGATAGGTCTTTTAAAAACACGATTTTCCGATTTAAGTATTCGTTTGCGAGATATTCAAATTTACTTTATGGCTCATTTTTTTGGTAAAACAGAGCGTCCTTCCCCCTCACTTTTTTGCCACAATTATGCAAGTTGTTATTTCAGTACATTATGGATTGTGTTTAAGATATAGGCTCCTTCTGAAAACCGGCGCTTTACACAACAGTGCACAACATTACCTAAGCTGAGAGGGTATGTACTTAGCGTAGAAATCTTCCCACAGTACTCCAAAATATATCTCATTTTACGCGAATTCCTAAAGAAGATACATAAAATTTGCATTTACGACATTTTACTTATTACGCACATAAATATAACCATACTTTATGATCGTTATTTCTAAGTGTTATATGTTCTACTCGGCGAAGTCTCACGAAGCAGTCAGACTACTTATAGCAGGTAGTGTAGGCATATAGACCACCTGCACCTACAAACGCTACACAGTCAGTATTGTAACGCCATCTCGTAGCGAGTAATAAGACTACCAAACTCAGCGCCATCTAGTAGCAAATCGCAGTACTACTACGTAACGTCTTTCGGGAATGTTCTGTCAAGGTACTTCTATGTAACGTGTTATCTAGAAGCATCTCGAAGGTGTGGAATGTTCGCGATAATTCTTCCGTGAAGATTCTAGAGTAATCTAGAGTAATGACCGTACTATAAAGGCGGAGCACTTCGGTGGCGGGGGATCAGTATTTCCAGAGCGATAATACGAGTTATACCTGCGAGTTCAAGTGCGATTAAAAGTGTTTAGTGAAGTGTAAATTAGTGGTGTAATAAATAAAGTGTTTTGTGGTAGTTTGATCGGCATTTTCCATTCCGTAGAACCCCGGCTCGTAACAATTGGTGTCAGAATTGGGGATTTGGACAATGCCGGTGTTACCGAAAGAAGACACAGAGGGCGTCCGTACCAGGGGTCAGCGCCAGCAGGAGTTGGACAGCAGGCGCTTCGGAGGTAATACGCCGGAGAGGTTGGGTGGTCAGCAGCAGCCAACGGTGGAAGCTTGCCCGCCCACGGTATCTCCAGCGCCAGCACCTCCAGACTTTGCTGCGCTGATGGCGATGCTACAGGAGCAAGCCCGTCGCCAGGAGGAGCAAGCCCGTCGCCAGGAGGAGCAGGCCCGCCACCAGGAGGAGCAAGCCCGCCGGTTGGAAGAACAGCTGCTGCGGGACAAGGAGGAGCAGGCACGCCGCCAGGAGGAGCAGGCACGCCGCCAGGATGAGCAGGCCCGCCGGTTGGAAGAACAGCTGCTGCGTGACAAGGATGAGCAGGCAAGCCGCCAGGAGGAGCAGGCACGCCGCCAGGAGGAGCAGGCACGCCGCCAGGAGGAGCAGGCCCGCCGGTTGGAAGAACAGCTGCTGCGCGACAAGGAGGAGCAGGCACGCCACCAGGAGGAACAGACGCTCCTCATGAAAGATCTTCGTGCGACTTTTGGCAAGGAGATGAATGTGATGAAGGATCAGGTTCATCATGTTGAGAACCGCATCACGGAAGCCGAAACTCGGATTGAAGATGTAAAAAACCAGATTACAGATGTGAGGAAAGAGCTGGGAAATCTGAAAGCTGGAGATGGGATTGCGACTTCCTTACCTGCCGTACCTTCAGCGCGTGGATTTAAAGTACCGCCATTCGATGGGACATCTTCATGGTCGGCCTATAAAAAGCAGTTTGAGGCCGTTAAGAAGGCAAACGGGTGGAGCAAAGCCCAGGCCATGACTGCGCTTACATTGGGTCTGCGAGACAAGGCGTTAACCATCCTAGAAGCTCTCGGAGACGATGTATCCTACGAGCAGCTACTAGAAGCCTTGGAAGCCAGCTACGGTGACGCTCACCTGGAACACGTGTATCGTGCGCAGCTGAAGGATCGTGTCCAGCGCACTGGCGAAAACTTGCAACAGTGGGCCCTGGAAGTAGAGAAGCTGGTACGGAAAGCATACCAGTCGGTACCTGCGCTCATCAATGGGAATCTGGTGCAAGCATTCATCGACGGCATCCACGACCTGGAAGTCAGGGCTGCTGTGAGGCTCGGGCACCATGAGACTCTCAAAGACGCCTTGGCTCATGCTTTGGAGGTCGAAGCCGTACGGAAAGATCATCGATCTCACCGCGTCAGGGAAGTTGTAGCATCACCGGCTCGCGACCGTTTCACGAGGTATAGCCCTAGGTGCTACACATGTGGTGAGAGGGGCCACCTTCGATCCAGTTGCCCAAAGCGGACTGCTGAAAGAGAAGAAAGTCGTTCCCAAGAGGATAAGGTGGCTAACGTCACCGCCCAGCAACAGCAGGGAAACGAATAAATGCCAGGACTGCGGGGCGGGTGCTGGCTGATGTTGGAAGAGCCCCAAGGGTTTCGATCTCACAAACCCAGGATGGGAACAGCCTGATCATCAAGGGCGAGGTAAATGGAACACCATGCAAGCTGACAATAGATACTGGAGCATCTCGCACGGTTGTCAGTTCCCGACTTGCAAATCGGTTCCTTGGGGACTCTGCAAACCGTGACCGCATCAACTTGGTAACGGCCACGGGTCAGCGCATACCCGTCCGAGGAGAGAAAGAGATGCAGTTAAAGTTGGGCAATGGAATTTACCTGCATAATGTCATCGTGGCTGACATAATGGACGACTGCATACTGGGCTTAGACTTTATGAGGAAGAACTCTTGTGAGATCGACGTCAAGCAAGGAGCGATGAAATGTGGTCAAGAGGAACTTTTCATGGAAGGAGCGTTATCAGGAAAAGTGTACAGCTTGAAGAAGGTCGTGCTTCCTGCCAGATCAGAAACGACTGTACCAGTTAGTCTCCCTCAGAATTCTGGGCGAACACATCGATGTGTACTCATAGAAGGGATATACAATGAACTTCCATGGAAAATGGCCCGAACTCTGGTAAGAGCCAATGAAGCCTCAGTGGTACGTGTGCTGAACCTTAGTGATAAGGAACACGTGATAGAAAAGAGCACATTGATTGGCACTTGCGAAGAAGTAGATTGGATGCGCCGATGCCAAGAGTTGAGTACTGGGAACATCGTCAACAAGGACGCTAGAAACAACGTGTTGACACTTTTAGAAGACTGTCGTAACATCTTAACGAAGAATGAAATGGACAAGGCTAAGAAGATGTTACTCAAGTACGCCGATATTTTCTCTTCGAGTGATGCTGACATTGGGAAGACTGGATTAGTTCAGCATAAAATCAATACAGGAAATGAGGCACCCATCCGTCAGCGACCAAGGAGACTGCCAGTAGCACGAGAAAAGGAAGTTGAGACCATGATTGAAGGAATGGTAAAAGATGGTGTGATAGAACCATCGTCAAGTCCATGGTGCTCACCTGTAGTGCTGGTGAGGAAGAAAGATGGCAGTATGCGCTTTTGTGTCGACTATCGTCGTCTGAACGACGTTACGAAAAAGGACAGCTACCCTTTACCAAGGATCGATGACACGTTGGACATGCTGACAGGGGTGAAGTGGTTTAGCACGCTAGACCTGAAAAGTGGCTACTGGCAAGTTGAAATCGATCCGAAGGATAAAGAGAAGACTGCATTTTCCACAGGAAAGGGTTTGTGGCAGTTTAAAGTTATGCCATTTGGTTTATGCAACGCCCCGGCTACTTTTGAAAGATTAATGGAAATTGTACTCGCCGGATTGACTGGGGACGCCTGTCTTGTCTATCTAGATGACATTATCATCGTGGGCCGTACGTTAGAAGAGCATCTTCAAAACCTGGAACGCGTGCTTGTAAAGATCCGAAGCGCGAACCTGAAGCTCAGCCCGAAGAAGTGCTCATTCCTCAAACGGCAAGTAAGCTTCCTAGGCTACGTAGTGTCTGAAGATGGTATCCGCACGGATCCAGAGAAAATCATCGCCGTCAAGGATTGGCCAGTTCCAAAGGATAAGACGCAGGTCAGAGCATTTTTGGGTTTGTGCTCATACTACCGGCGATTTGTCCAGAACTTTGCGGATATTGCCAAGCCCTTACACAAGCTCACGGAGGAAAAGCGACAATTCTGCTGGGACGGAAGCTGCGGCATCGCATTCCAGGAGCTAAAGAATCGTCTGTGCAATACACCTATTTTGGGTTATCCTGATGCGGAAAATGAATTTATAGTTGACACAGACGCAAGTGATATCGGACTCGGAGGTGTGTTATCTCAACGGAAAGGAGATCGAGAGGTCGTTATAGCCTACTTCAGCAAATCCTTATCGAAACCTGAAAGGAATTATTGCGTCACGAGGAGAGAATTACTCGCCGTGGTGAAGACATTGCAGCATTTCAGCAAATATTTACTAGGGCGAAAATTCCTTATACGTACCGACCATGCTGCATTGAAGTGGCTATTACAATTCAAGAATCCAGAAGGACAAGTCGCCAGATGGATTGAGCTATTACAGGAATATGACTTTGTAATCGAACATCGCAGTGGGAGATCCCATGGCAACGCAGACGCATTGTCAAGAAGACCTTGCCCTGAAGACTGTAAGCACTGTGCCAAACAGGAGATAAAGGAAGCCATACCTGTGAAGATGCTTAAAACGGATCTGAGCGACGAATGGAAAGAAAGCCTACAACATGCTCAACAGGACGACGCAGACATCAAGCCAATATTTGAGTGGATTAAAGCAAGTGCTCCTAAACCCATGTGGAGTGACGTCGCTTCAATGAGTTCAATCACAAAAAGTTATTGGGCGCAATGGGACAGTTTAGTTATTCAGGATGGAGTCTTGTGCCGCAAATGGGAAAATGCTCGAGGAGACAGCTGTCATTTGCAAATGGTCGTCCCTAAAGTTAAGGTCCCAGATGTGCTACAGCTCTACCATAATGGATGTTCAGGGGGCCATATGGGAGTAAAAAGGACTCTGTTGAAGATACGTGAGCGGTTTTACTGGATCCACTGTCGCGACGACGTTGAGGACTGGTGTCGCAAATGTACGAGTTGTGCTGCCGTGAAAGGACCTCATACACGGAGCAGAGGTGCACTGAAACTGTATAACGTTGGGGCACCATGGGAAAGGATAGCCCTAGATGTTGCGGGACCGTTTCCTGAAAGTGAAAGCGGAAACAAGTACTTCATGGTTGTGATGGATTATTTCACGAAGTGGCCAGAAGTCTTCGCTATACCTAATCAAGAAGCTACTACGGTCACAGATAAATTAGTTCACGAAGTCTTCTGTCGTTTCGGGGTGCCTCTAGAAATCCATAGCGATCAAGGAAGAAATTTTGAATCTCAGGTGTTCCAGGAAATGTGTCGGGTCATGGGTACTCACAAAACCAGAACGACCTCTTACCACCCGCAGTCAGATGGAATGGTGGAGCGATTTAATCAGACATTGGAGAGATATCTGGCAAAAGTTGTGGAAAGCAGGCAAAAAGATTGGGACAAGCACATCCAACCGTTTCTTTTGTCTTACCGAAGTGCGGTTCATGAAAGCACGTCAGTGACACCAGCTTATGCGAACTTTGGAAGAGAATTACGGTTGCCTGCCGACTTAATAACCGGTATACCACCTGACGCTCCACGCAATATCACCGATTATGCGAATGACTTGCGCAGCAGGATGAATGACATTTATGAGCATGTCAGACAATCAGGTCAACAAATGTCTGAAAAGATGAAGACCCGTTACGACCGAAAGACAAACAATAAGAGCTTCGATGAAGGTTCGTTAGTGTGGTTACATAACCCAGTCCGCAGTAAAGGGAAGTCTCCTAAGCTGCAAGCTAAATGGGATGGACCATACCGAGTTGTGACCAAGATTAACGATGTCACTTACCGAATACGGAAGAGTCCAAGAAGTGCGCCAAAGATAGTTCATGTGGATCGATTGGCGCGATATTATAGGCCTGACAATGCTCGGGACGAGCATGTCTTAGGAGGGGGCAGTGTAACGCCATCTCGTAGCGAGTAATAAGACTACCAAACTCAGCGCCATCTAGTAGCAAATCGCAGTACTACTACGTAACGTCTTTCGGGAATGTTCTGTCAAGGTACTTCTATGTAACGTGTTATCTAGAAGCATCTCGAAGGTGTGGAATGTTCGCGATAATTCTTCCGTGAAGATTCTAGAGTAATCTAGAGTAATGACCGTACTATAAAGGCGGAGCACTTCGGTGGCGGGGGATCAGTATTTCCAGAGCGATAATACGAGTTATACCTGCGAGTTCAAGTGCGATTAAAAGTGTTTAGTGAAGTGTAAATTAGTGGTGTAATAAATAAAGTGTTTTGTGGTAGTTTGATCGGCATTTTCCATTCCGTAGAACCCCGGCTCGTAACAGTATTATAACTTGGTTTGAAGATAGGCGTCTACCCGTGACCACAGTTGGTGCAGTCCAATCAAAACATCATGGAACTATAAGCTATATTTTTTTGTATTTTAAAGCAATGAGAGTTTGATTAAACTATTCTTAAAATAATTAGAATAAATAAATTTTAGCTGGTGTGATTTATTTATTATTTATATCTAAATATATTACCAGGGGCCCAACCAACAACTTGGGAGCCCAAACCTATCGATCAGAGGATGAGGCTATATCAAACATAAAAGTTCCTTCTCTTCCACTATTACAGAAAAGTGGGAGTAAAATTGTATTATATCTCTGCGTACCCCATAGGAGCAAATAGATAGGATAATAGTTTTGTAATAATGTTGTGTTTAAAAATGGGTAAACTATCCTTGGTTTTTGGATCAAACAACAATGGACTGCAGCAGTAGCACGATAATTGACGAGTATAAATAATAGTGGATAAAGTAAGGAACAACGTGATACGGGAACGTTGTGGTGTGACAAAATTAAAAAAGGGATGCTTAGATGATTCGGTCATGTGGAGAGGATGGGAGACTGACAAAACAGATATACGAGTATAAGGCGAGTGTGAATGGACAATATAGTAAGGGTCGACCTAGACGGACTTATGGCGACCAAATCGCAGAGTTCTTGAATAAAGGCCAGGTTAAAAGTATCCATAACCGGCGAGCATGCATAAGTACATTAATGAAAGTTGAGGAAGCGAAAGAAATATGCCTGGATCGTAGCAAGTGGAAATCCGTGGTCTCTGCTTACCCCACTGGGAAAGAGGCGTGACTTTATGTATGTATATATGTATGTATGTATAAATAATAGTAAGTACTTATGTAGTCTGAAAGGAATAATAATATGTCATATTCTAAAGACAACAATAAAATATAAAGTTGCGAATTTTCTTAGTAGTCAAACGATGTAAGTTTCCGCAAACGACGTTATTACGAGCAAATCATATCATACTCGTATATCTGTTCAAAAACAAACTTTATGAATTAACAATGGTCTTTCTTGTCTAACTATATAACTATAAGGGACAGTTACATATGTACGAGTATGTGCACAGCTGAGACGTAGACCAGTTGCTTCCGACAATGATAATTGGCATCTTAATTAATAACCAAGTGTGTGGCGCCACTGATATAAGTATTATTATGTTAAGAATAAGTATTATTAGGTCACGCTAATATAATTTCCTAAGTGAAAAACAGACTTTTCAACTAATATAATAGTAAACCACACCAACAAAACCAAACCAAAATGTTACAGGAACTTTTACAACCATCAGACGAGGCGCTTATATCGTTAGGCGGGTCGAACGCCTGTGGTTTTTGTTCATTAAACTGTCGTGTACCAGATATAAACTGATTGGTTTGCGGATTTACTGAAACATGCTACGAACGGGTTTAGGAGATTTGACACATTCAATTCCAAAATGCCTCAACTGATTGATACACGCGAGATGTTAAAAACAATGTCAATCAATGTTGGTTTAACAGCCATTAATGAAGAAAACTCTGTTTTGAATCTAAAATACTGACGTTGTAATACACGAGTAGACATCACTAGCCCGAGACCTCTAATAATGCGTGTTTGTATTGTATTAACTACCATAGTGATTAGTGATTAGTGATTAGTGGCGATATTGATACAAAAGTGATCGCAATTTGTTTATTTATGGGTTATTTATGTCGTGGTCTGTTGGTAAAACGTTACTCCCGGAGAGGGAGACTTAGACTAGCGTTTCAGAGATCAGCTGGAACAAACAGAGAGACAGATATGAAAATATGAAAATTATTTTTATTATGAAAGTAGGTGAAAAACTGTCAATTTGAAATTACAAACAGACACTTACATTTTAGGTACTTGTTAGATTGTATTATTATCTAATAAACGAGTACCTAATAGTACCTATCTCAAGCAAGGAGACAAATTAGGATAGTTAAATATAACATTTACATTAGTTATGCATGTGTCCGCCGGGCGTCGCCCGGCAACGGACGTTAGAGCGGCCGCGGCCTTCGGCTGCGGAACTAAAAAAAAAAAAAAAAAAAAAAAAAAAAAAAAAGTTATGCATGTGCGTAAGTCGCACATATGTGTGTTATGAATATTTCGTCGTTAAATGATGGTTTTGTCATTAGATTCGAGATTACACGTGCCGCTAGTTTGCAACAAACAATCAAAGTTTCCTCTTCATAATATTAATATAACAATATACATAATATACATACAACAACTTATATATTAATATCTTGCAACATACCTTGACAGTAGCGAAGATGGAGAGGTAATCTTGAAAGTTGACCTGAAAAACGCCTTCAACTCTGTAAACAGGGACACCTTGCTGACACAGGCCAAACCCCCAAAATATTTAATTTTCTTTGGCAATGCTATAGTCAGCCAACAAAATTAATTTACAATTTAATTAAATTTAAACAAATTAATTTGAATCCAGCCGTTGGATGTCAGCAAGGTGATCCGTTGGGACCAGTCATCTTCAGTTTGGCCATTAACCCAATAATTCAAAAAATAAAATCAAAATTCAACATTTGGTACCTAGACGACGGGACTTTAGGGGGAAAAGTAGAGACAGTTTTACAAGATTTAGCCCTAATAAAGAACGAGTTTCAGTCAATTGGCTTAGAACTGAACCCGAATAAATGTGAGATTTTTATATCTGAAAACACAGATAAATTAACAACAATCTCCAAATTCAACTGTTTGGCCCCCAACATAAAAGTTTTGGACAAAATTTCTTTACGCCTCCTAGGGTCCCCGATTTTAGAAGATGGCTTTTCCACTTTTATCGAGGAAAAAATTCAAAATTTTGATCAGGTTATTGATAGTCTATGTAATATCAGTATTCATTCAGCTTTCACTATTCTTCGTTTTTGTCTTTTCGTACCCAAATTTATACTTGCCCTCCGTTCAGGACAATTTTAGAAAAATGTAGAAATTTTGGGCAGACTAGACAACTTAATACTAAATTCTTTGTGAAAAAAAAATTTTAAATGTAAATATTAATGACCGGGCCTGGGTCCAAGCGTCTCTTCCAGTTCGCTTGGACGGGTTTTTTTTTTTTTTTTTTGATGAGTCAATTGGGTTTTAGTTTCAGGAGTGGCGCTTATGGTATACGCCTTCTCCTGGAACCGTTTGCAAGTTGATTGTTTAGTTAGTGAAGTGTTTAGATGTTATGTGCCGTTAGAGTGTTTTAGTTGATTTACGATAAAGGTGATGTGGTGGAGGAGTGAGTTAAGTGTATCTGGGGCAATTGTAAATAAGGTGGTTGAGGGTTTGCGAGATTATGTTGGTGAGAAGTTCGTGGGGTCATGATGAGTAGGAAGGAGTTGCTTGGTTAGGTTAAAGGTTTGCGAGATTGTGTTGGTGCAAGGACAGAGGTCGTTGTTTAGGATTAGTTGATTAGGTTAGGTTAGGTGGGACATCCGCTTTTGTGTGTGGAAAAGTTACACGGGGTCAGTACTTTCCACACACTCCCTTAGTCGCCTCGTACGACATCCACGGGAGGATATGGGTTGGGGCTATTCTATTCTGCCGGCCACCACACGGCGGCCTTGGACGGGTTAGGTATTCGTAGAGTCACAGATGTCAGTCTGCCAGCTCTGCATTTCTGTCGTCGGTCCATAGCACCGAAGAATTAGTCAGGAAAATTTTGTCAAATACACTGATTGACTCCGAAGGGCGATGCAAGACCGTTGCCATAAATGCTTGGAGGATGTCTTGCCCCGACACTGACCTGCCCTCACGCCTAGGCTCACAGCGACTGTGGGATTCACCGCTCTGTAAATTGAGAATTAATACACTAATTGACACTTCTGTCAATATTTCAGAGCGTGCACGCCTACTAGCTGTTGGAGAATGGGAGTCAGGGTTATGGATTAAGGCGCTCCCATCGCCCAACATCGGTACAATGTTGGACGACACAACCTTCCGCATTGTCACTTGCCTTCGGCTGGGTACACCATGTGTATCCCCGCATCATTGCACCTGTGGAGTAGCCGTCGATAATCTGGGACACCATGGCCTTTCTTGTAGCAGAAGCGCAGGTCGTATACCTCGGCACGCTATTCTAAATGACATAACTCGTAGGGCTCTTTCCACCGCAGGTCTTCCGGCCGTACGTGAACCAAATGGTTTAGCACGAAGCGATGGAAAGGGACCGGACGGTATGTCGTTGCTACCGTGGAAGATGGGAAGGCCTTTGGTGTGGGACGCTACATGCGTTGACACCTTAGCACCTTCACACCTTCCAAGCACATCCGGATGTGCCGGCGCTGCTGCTGCATCGGCTGAAGGCCTTAAACGGCGTAAATATGCTAACCTAGCAGGTGATTACATATTTGAGCCGTTTGGGGTTGAGACACTGGGGTCATGGGGTCCGAGTGCTCGCCGCTTTTATAGAGACATTGCTAAATGCCTAATCGATGCTTCTCAGGACCAGAAGGCTGGCTATTTTCTGGCCCAAAGAATAAGTATCGCCATCCAACGTGGCAACACAGCCAGCATTCTGGGAACCTTCCCAGTCAGCAATGACGCGGAGGATTTTTTAAACGATATTTTGTAATGTAAATATTCTTAATTTATAATTATGGTTATTTTGTATATTGTAATTAAAATATACATAATTCTGTAATAAAAATATTAATAAAATATCGTTTACAAAATCGTAATCGTAATCGCGTCATTGCTGACTGGAGAGATTCCCAGAATGCTGGCTGTGTAGCCACGTTGGATGGTGATACTAGCAGAGATAGGTACTTACCTATATTCTTGGATAACAAATACCAACTCTCAATACTCGGGTACTCCCCGCAACATTCCAATTCCACTGAAAAATTAACTAACTAATTAAATATAACACAAGTACACGGTATAATACAATTTTACGCTTATTCAGTAAATATAGTTAGGTTAGCTCATCTAGAGCCTAAAGTATTGTGTTAAAAGAGCCTAAAGTTTAAAACGCTCGGTTCTCGCGAAGACGGTTTCCACGGTATGAGAGTGACATCTCTGCCCGACACGCGTTGTTCGGGATCGGAAGGGAGAGGGTGGGATCAGGTTGAAGAGCTCTTCAGAACACTCACCGTGGTAAATACGGTAGAACGCGGCCAAGGAAGCAATTGTTCGGCGCTGAGCTAGCGGCTCAAGGCTTCCCGTTACCTCCGGACAGTCTATAATGCGAACAGCGCGTCGCTGCATAGCGTCGAGTGCGTCCAGCAAATACTTCGCGGAGCCGTCCCAGAGGTGAGAGCAGTATTCAACGCAGGGTCTAATCTGCGTTTTGTACAGCAGACACCTCTGGTGCGGTGTAAAGAATCGCCGAAAGGTACTTTGAATGTAAGTATAGGAAGGTAGGTATCTTTTTTTAATATGGAAACGTAGCACACATATGAAGAACAACCGGAGAACCACAGGCCTTTATTGAGTAGGTACCTTTATCTACATAAAAAGTAATTGGAGGAAGGTATTATAAGAGTCAAATACAACGTATATTGCTGATATGAAAATTGAAAAGCGAGCGGTGATCATGATGACATGATGATGGGCGTGTTATGAGAAGGGAGGATAATAATGTGGTTAAAAAGGTGCAAAGTATGCATGTAGAGAGGTTTAGATGTAGAGGATGGAGTGGAGAATTAGATGGATGGTATTCGTGAAAGTGATACTTATGACTAGGAAAGGAGTGACTAGGGAGATGACATCTGACAGGGATATGTGAGATGGTGCTTACTCCTTAATTCTAGCGTTTGGTATACCCAAACTTGTCAGCTGTCGTACGATGCCAACAATACTAGTAGGTACCGACTCAGGATATTAGTGTTGGAGCGTCTAGTCCACATTTGTGTAGTCACAAGGATTCATATGAAGCGACCATTTCTACCAACAATACTATGTAGGTACCGACTCAGGATATTAGTGTTGGAGCGTCTAGTCCACATTTGTGTAGTCACAAGGATTCATATGAAGCGACCATTTCTACCAACAATACTATGTAGGTACCGACTCAGGATATTAGTGTTGGAGCGTCTAGTCCACATTTGTGTAGTCACAAGGATTCATATGAAGCGACCATTTCTACCAACAATACTATGTAGGTACCGACTCAGGATATTAGTGTTGGAGCGTCTAGTCCACATTTGTGTAGTCACAAGGATTCATATGAAGCGACAATTTCTACCAACAATACTATGTAGGTACCGACTCAGGATATTAGTGTTGGAGCGTCTAGTCCACATTTGTGTAGTCACAAGGATTCATATGAAGCGACCATTTCTACCAGCAATACTATGTAGGTACCGACTCAGGATATTAGTGTTGGAGCGTCTAGTCCACATTTGTGTAGTCACAAGGATTCATATGAAGCGACCATTTCTACCAACAATACTATGTAGGTACCGACTCAGGATATTAGTGTTGGAGCGTCTAGTCCACATTTGTGTGGTCACAAGGATTCATATGAAGCGACCATTTCTACCAACAATACTATGTAGGTACCGACTCAGGATATTAGTGTTGGAGCGTCTAGTCCACATTTGTGTACTCACAAGGATTCATATGAAGCGACCATTTCTACCAACAATACTATGTAGGTACCGACTCAGTATATTAGTGTTGGAGTGTCTAGTCCACATTTGTGTAGTCACAAGGATTCATATGAAGCGACCAGTTCTGCCAACAATACTATGTAGGTACCGACTCAGGATATTAGTGTTGGAGCGTCTAGTCCACAGTTGTGTAGTCACAAGGATTCATATGAAGGGACCATTTCTACCAACAATACTATGTAGGTACCGACTCAGGATATTAGTGTTGGAGCGTCTAGTCCACATGTGTGTAGTCACAAGGATTCATATGAAGCGACCATTTCTACCAACAATACTATGTAGGTACCGACTCAGGATATTAGTGTTGGAGCGTCTAGTCCACATTTGTGTAGTCACAAGGATTCATATGAAGCGACCATTTCTACCAACAATACTATGTAGGTACCGACTCAGGATATTAGTGTTGGAGCGTCTAGTCCACATTTGTGTAGTCACAAGGATTCATATGAAGCGACCATTTCTACAAACAATACTATGTAGGTACCGACTCAGGATATTAGTGTTGGAGCGTCTAGTCCACATTTGTGTAGTCACAAGGATTCATATGAAGCGACCATTTCTACCAACAATACTATGTAGGTACCGACTCAGGATATTAGTGTTGGAGCGTCTAGTCCACATTTGTGTAGTCACAAGGATTCATATGAAGCGACCATTTCTACCAACAATACTATGTAGGTACTGACTCAGGATATTAGTGTTGGAGCGTCTAGTCCACATTTGTGTAGTCACAAGGATTCATATGAAGCGACCATTTCTACCAACAATACTATGTAGGTACCGACTCAGGATATTAGTGTTGGAGCGTCTAGTCCACATTTGTGTAGTCACAAGGATTCATATGAAGCGACCATTTCTACCAACAATACTATGTAGGTACCGACTCAGGATATTAGTGTTGGAGCGTCTAGTCCACATTTGTGTAGTCACAAGGATTCATATGAAGCGACCATTTCTGCCAACAATACTATGTAGGTACCGACTCAGGATATTAGTGTTGGAGCGTCTAGTCCACATTTGTGTAGTCACAAGGATTCATATGAAGCGACCATTTCTGCCAACAATACTATGTAGGTACCGACTCAGGATATTAGTGTTGGAGCGTCTAGTCCACATTTGTGTAGTCACAAGGATTCGTATGAAGCGACCATTTCTACCAACAATACTATGTAGGTACCGACTCAGGATATTAGTGTTGGAGCGTCTAGTCCACATTTGTGTAGTCACAAGGATTCATATGAAGCGACCATTTCTACAAACAATACTATGTAGGTACCGACTCAGGATATTAGTGTTGGAGCGTCTAGTCCACATTTGTGTAGTCACAAGGATTCATATGAAGCGACCATTTCTACCAACAATACTATGTAGGTACCGACTCAGGATATTAGTGTTGGAGCGTCTAGTCCACATTTGTGTAGTCACAAGGATTCATATGAAGCGACCATTTCTGCCAACAATACTATGTAGGTACCGACTCAGGATATTAGTGTTGGAGCGTCTAGTCCACATTTGTGTAGTCACAAAGATTCATATGAAGCGACCATTTCTACCAACAATACTATGTAGGTACCGACTCAGGATATTAGTGTTGGAGCGTCTAGTCCACATTTGTGTAGTCACAAGGATTCATATGAAGCGACCATTTCTACAAACAATACTATGTAGGTACCGACTCAGGATATTAGTGTTGGAGCGTCTAGTCCACATTTGTGTAGTCACAAGGATTCATATGAAGGGACCATTTCTGCCAACAATACTATGTAGGTACCGACTCAGGATATTAGTGTTGGAGCGTCTAGTCCACATTTGTGTAGTCACAAGGATTCATATGAAGCGACCATTTCTACCAACAATCCTATGTAGGTACCGACTCAGGATATTAGTGTTGGAGCGTCTAGTCCACATTTGTGTAGTCATAAGGATTCATATGAAGCGACCATTTCTACCAACAATACTATGTAGGTACCGACTCAGGATATTAGTGTTGGAGCGTCTAGTCCACATTTGTGTAGTCACAAGGATTCATATGAAGGGACCATTTCTACCAACAATACTATGTAGGTACCGACTCAGGATATTAGTGTTGGAGCGTCTAGTCCACATTTGTGTAGTCACAAGGATTCATATGAAGGGACCATTTCTACCAACAATACTATGTAGGTACCGACTCAGGATATTAGTCTTGGAGCGTCTAGTCCACATTTGTGTAGTCACAAGGATTCATATGAAGGGACCATTTCTACCAACAATACTATGTAGGTACCGACTCAGGATATTAGTGTTGGAGCGTCTAGTCCACATTTGTGTAGTCACAAGAATTCATATGAAGGGACCATTTCTACCAACAATACTATGTAGGTACCGACTCAGGATATTAGTGTTGGAGCGTCTAGTCCACATTTGTGTAGTCACAAGGATTCATATGAAGGGACCATTTCTACCAACAATACTATGTAGGTACCGACTCAGGATATTAGTGTTGGAGCGTCTAGTCCACATTTGTGTAGTCACAAGGATTCATATGAAGCGACCATTTCTACCAACAATACTATGTAGGTACCGACTCAGGATATTAGTGTTGGAGCGTCTAGTCCACATTTGTGTAGTTACAAGGATTCATATGAAGGGACCATTTCTACCAACAATACTATGTAGGTACCGACTCAGGATATTAGTGTTGGAGCGTCTAGTCCACATTTGTGTAGTCACAAGGATTCATATGAAGCGACCATTTCTACAAACAATACTATGTAGGTACCGACTCAGGATATTAGTGTTGGAGCGTCTAGTCCACATTTGTGTAGTCACAAGGATTCATATGAAGGGACCATTTCTGCCAACAATACTATGTAGGTACCGACTCAGGATATTAGTGTTGGAGCGTCTAGTCCACATTTGTGTAGTCACAAGGATTCATATGAAGCGACCATTTCTACCAACAATCCTATGTAGGTACCGACTCAGGATATTAGTGTTGGAGCGTCTAGTCCACATTTGTGTAGTCATAAGGATTCATATGAAGCGACCATTTCTACCAACAATACTATGTAGGTACCGACTCAGGATATTAGTGTTGGAGCGTCTAGTCCACATTTGTGTAGTCACAAGGATTCATATGAAGGGACCATTTCTACCAACAATACTATGTAGGTACCGACTCAGGATATTAGTGTTGGAGCGTCTAGTCCACATTTGTGTAGTCACAAGGATTCATATGAAGGGACCATTTCTACCAACAATACTATGTAGGTACCGACTCAGGATATTAGTCTTGGAGCGTCTAGTCCACATTTGTGTAGTCACAAGGATTCATATGAAGGGACCATTTCTACCAACAATACTATGTAGGTACCGACTCAGGATATTAGTGTTGGAGCGTCTAGTCCACATTTGTGTAGTCACAAGAATTCATATGAAGGGACCATTTCTACCAACAATACTATGTAGGTACCGACTCAGGATATTAGTGTTGGAGCGTCTAGTCCACATTTGTGTAGTCACAAGGATTCATATGAAGGGACCATTTCTACCAACAATACTATGTAGGTACCGACTCAGGATATTAGTGTTGGAGCGTCTAGTCCACATTTGTGTAGTCACAAGGATTCATATGAAGCGACCATTTCTACCAACAATACTATGTAGGTACCGACTCAGGATATTAGTGTTGGAGCGTCTAGTCCACATTTGTGTAGTTACAAGGATTCATATGAAGGGACCATTTCTACCAACAATACTATGTAGGTACCGACTCAGGATATTAGTGTTGGAGCGTCTAGTCCACATTTGTGTAGTCACAAGGATTCATATGAAGCGACCATTTCTACCAACAAAACTAAAATACTCACAATGAAGTTACTTACCCTGCATATCCCCTGCATATGAGACCAGGGGTTGAATGGTACCGGGTTAGTGAGATTGTGAAAAATTACTTACACTTAACCTAGAAAACTACTTCGGTAATACAAACATCAACCATATTACTCAGAGAAAAATATCATTTTCATAAAGCATAAAGACAGAACAACATTTCACTGCTATGTTATTTGTGAAAATATACGTTATTTTTAGGTAATTAAGGTACAGTTCTGCTAACTCTGACTAGTGTTTTCTTCAGATTTAACGGGTCAACAACCCTGAAAAGATGCAGTGGAATGAGTAGTGAGTACCTACTCTACTTACGTACGTTCTTGACGACATTTCTTTAATCAAGAACACAAACTCGCAAGATGAGATCTTCAGTTGTTCATGTCGGCTTAAGAAAATGTTATATGAGCATTTTAAAATTGAAATTCACAGAGCGCCTGATATATTTCTCTTATCAATTGTCAACATTTGAACACAAAACATATTATTTATGATCTTAATCACGCCTGGTTTCCCAAAAGGGTAGGGAAAGGCATAGTACAGGTACGACACATTTCACCTTTTTGAAAAATGTATGTAAAAAACGTATATGTGTTAATAGTTAAGTACGTTTGTATGAAAGCTACAGACTAATATACCATACGACCGATTTCGCTCAAACGTTTAATGAATAGTGGCACAGAGTAGGACCCCTGACGGGGAAGCTCATACTATTGACATCACTTTTCCAGTAAAACCGCAAAATAGAGGTTTTTAGAATTGTTTATTTGTGTATTGTTGTTGTTTATTGCTCTCTTTTCTTAGAAACGGCTCAAATCATATCGTCGAGCGTAAGCGAACTCATGAATATTCGAAATTTTGAGTTTTGAGTGTTTCAAATTATTACATGCAATTTTCCAAGTGATAAAGATCCTACCGTTCCATGACGATCAATTTACTTACCTAATGAAGACTCAGAAATATTTACCAACCGTTACTAAGTACGTGGCACGAGGTTCTTCAATTTGTTCTCAGAAGTGATCTGACTCACTATGGCATATAATTAGAAACTTCCTTCTTATTATCTACCCAAATAACGATAATATTTTTCTAAGAACCTGATTCTACGCTATTTGAGTATGTCTCGGAACCAGAGAGCTTTGTAGTAGGTACCTACGTAGTACATCCAGAGATAAAATGATATTATACCTGCTAGAACAGAGGACCTCACTAAGAAATTGAGCATTCCTCTATTAGATACGGCTATTTCCCGAGCAACAATATTTAAGCAATGTTTTAATGTTTGCCGGGCGCCACTGCAAATACCTCCTGCGTGTGAACCAGAGACGCCCGGCAATGGACGTTAGAGCGGCCGCGGCCTTGGGTTATTTTTTTTTTAATTAAAAATTAATCATTAAAAATTAATAAATTAATTTAAAAAAAAGATTTTATATTTTGTATATTTTGCCGAATAATCTTTTTTATTCGGCAAAAATATATAAAAAAAATAAAAAAAAATTGTAATTTGAAAAAAAATTGAAACTGTTATTTACGTAAAATGCCTAATAGATATAGTTAGTGAAGAATAACTAACTGTCCTTCGACCCAGGTGTTCGTCTAGTCTACACTCTAATTAGGGTATCTAGAGTATAATTCGGCAGACACGATAATTACCTGTTTCATTTTGAATGTCCCCATAGAATCCCAGTGGTACAACCTATTGGTCTTATAATATGAATATTTTATTTACTTACCATAATAGTGCAGTGCGATACAACTTTGTCTACCTCTATGGGACAGCTGGCGTGATTGTATGTGTGCTCTTGTATGTATCTTCGTAGCTAGTTAGAAATAACACTGGAATGTTATCAATAAAGTGTTATCGTATGAATCAGGGAGAGAAACAGAGGTGAGCTTACATTCGGTACGCAGAATAGACTAGAGTCAATTGCCATCAATTGGAAGATTTGGATTCATGGATTTCATTGAATTCATCTAGCTGGACTAGCATCATCTGCTATCTTGGCGAAGGCCTGCTGTTTTTGTATTTGAACCGTATAATAATAATTATGGTATAATAAATATTTACATCATTATTTTACATAACCTGCAGTTGAACCAAAGCCATAATATCTGAAAAAAGTCAGCCTCAGCCACATATAAAAAATCGACCTTGATTGACATTAATTCACAAATCTAAAAAATTAAAATGTCCTAAATAAATTGAAAGAAAAGAGGAAATATCCAAAAACAGTCGCTGAGGACAGGATTCGAACCTGCGCGGGTAGAACCCATTGGATTTCAAGTCCAACTCCTTAACCACTCGGACACCTCAGCTACAAGCGAGACGCCGAAATTATGAATTGTATACTACACAACGCAGATACACAAATGTAAGAATTGACGTCAGTAGATAACCGTTAACGCGCCGCGTGCGCATAAAAGACAATGTAACAAATAAATAATACACAATAAAGCATAATGAATGTGTGATAATTTGTGTTTTTGTATTGCTATTCAAGATAATATGGAACATTCAATATTAATACCTACTACGTAAGCAAATAGTAAATTGAGTAAGTATACCAATCTACCAACTAGACTATGTTGACGTTGCTGGCAAGAGGCGAAGAAGCGAGCTCTTTTACACCGACATTTCACATCTTTATGTTGATTTCATTAAATTAATTACAAGTAGTTATGATCGGTACCCGAGTCAGGGCTATGTCACTCGCCTAACAATCGCAAAAAATACGTGACGTCAGCTACAACTTGGACTTGTAGTCAGTAAGGGTTGTCTCTTGTTTGTGATACGGCATTGACCATAGAGTTGATATTGAGGCATTAACGTCATAATTATTGGTCAAAATATGCTGGTACTTTCCTGTCGACAGTAACGTTCGAATTATGTTACCTATCTGTAAACAAAAGAATGTGCTTTAATTAATTAACGTCGGAGTGCAAGTTCTGTATGTAAGTAGGTTTTTTTTTTTTTTTTTTTTTATATTTAGGTCGACAAATTGACGCCACTCGCCTGATGGTAAGCTGAGGCGACGTCTGGCAATTGAGGGCGACTCTCACAGTACACAGGAATACTATAGAGAGTGGCCCTCAACTTGACGACCCTGTAATGTGCCTCTTCACGCTTCGCTTAAAGAGCCCAGGGTTATATGTAGGAGGAAACACGTGCGCAGGCAGGGCGTTCCAAGCCACCATCGTTCGGCAGAGAAACGATCGTTTAAAACGCTCGGTTCTCGCGAAGACGGTTTCCACGGTATGAGGGTGACATCTCTGCCCGGCACGCGTTGTTCGGGATCGGAAGGGAGAGGGTGGGATCAGGTTGAAGAGCTCTTCAGAACACTCACCGTGGTAAATACGGTAGAACGCGGCCAAGGAAGCAATTGTTCGGCGCTGGGCTAGCGGCTCAAGGCTTCCCGTTACCTCCGGACAGTCTATAATGCGAACAGCGCGTCGCTGCATAGCGTCGAGTGCGTCCAGCAAATACTTCGCGGAGCCGTCCCAGAGGTGAGAGCAGTATTCAACGCAGGGTCTAATCTGCGTTTTGTACAGCAGACACCTCTGGTGCGGTGTAAAGAATCGCTTTACCTTGTTCAGTATTCCTAGTTTCCGCGAAGCTAGCCCAATACATCTCTCAATGTATTTTGTGTTATTGAGCTCTCGACGAACGTCTATGCCAAGGATGTCTAGATTGTCCTTCATTGGTAATATTGCATTCTGAAGAGTGGGTAGGGGAAGGAAAGGGGATTTTTTCGCTGTAAATGCACACGCCTGTGTTTTGTGGGCATTGAACTCGACCAAGTTCTCGGCACCCCATTGGGAGATACTGTCGAGGCTTCGGTCGAGATCACCCACGAGATGTCGTCTCTCCTCCTCTATCACAGATCGCCCCGCCGTCGGACGAACCGAGTAACTCCCGTGCAATGTACTGTCATCTGCATAGCAATGAATGTTCCCGAGGGAAAGCATATCATTGATATGCAGAAGAAAGAGAGTTGGTGACAGTACGGACCCCTGCGGTACCCCGGCATTCACTTGCAAAAAGCGAGAAGCCTGGCCATCGCAGAGGACCCGCACTCGGCGCTCGTTTAAAAAACTGGCAATCCAGCTGCACAGTTGAGGAGGTAGACCATATGCCGGAAGCTTGGAAAGGAGCGAAGCATGCCAGACCCTATCGAAAGCTTTGGCGATGTCCAGGCTAATAGCCAAGGACTCGCCAAACTTTTCCATAGCCTCACCCCATACATGCGTGACGAATGCCAGGAGGTCACCCGTTGATCGTTTTGGCCTGAAGCCATATTGCCGATCATTGATTAGCGAGTGATCCTCCAGGTATCGCATGAGCTGCTTATTAATAAGAAGCTCGAGCACCTTGCAAATGACTGAGGTGACAGCTATGGGTCGATAGTTGCCTGGATCGGATCGATCCCCTTTCTTGGGGATCGGTTGTACGTTCGCCTCCTTCCAGGCCTCCGGCACGAGGCCTGTAGAGTATGACAGGCGGTACAGACGCGTTAATACTGGAGACAACTCAGCAGCACATTTTCGTAGCACCACCGCCGGAATGCCGTCAGGGCCACGGGCTTTCCGCGTGTCGAGTGACCGCAGCACTGCCCGTACATCACATTGCCTGATAACAATATCAGGCATAGTGTGGCCACAGTTGGCGATGGCGGGGGGCTGCAGGCCACGGTCATCGACCCGGGAATTAGCCGCAAAGAGGTCTGCGAGCATGTCCGCCTTCTCTTGGGCTTTGTGAGCCAGTGATCCATCAGGAAAACGCAGTGGTGGCAGCGAGGGTTGACAAAAATTTGACTGTACGGCTTTGGCCAGTTGCCAGTATCCACGGCTGCCCGTGGGATGGGATGTGAGCTCCTGACCAAGCCGCGCGACGCGCTGGGCATCCGCTCTCTTGAAGGCCCTCTTGCTGAACCTAGTGGCCCGATTGTACGCTGCTTTGAGGCGGTTCACGTTCGGGTCACGTGCCGCCCGAGCCCTGACCCAGGCGCGATATGCCGACTGTTTTTTCTGGACAGCCTCGGCACATTCACGCCCGAACCAGGGGCGAGCTTTGCGGATGCTGGCGACATCAGTGAAAGGGATATAATATTCTATCCCTAGACTGATCTCGCCAGCAATGGCAGCAGCGCTATCCGAAGGCGCCTTCCCTACAAAGCAGCGCTGGCTCCACGGGATGGACGCAAAGTAATCGCGGAGACCGTCCCAGTCTGCCGACGAGTAGTGCCATAGTCGTCGAGTCATTTGTTCAGCACGAGCAGGCGGTGGCACTTGGAAGCTGGCGTGCACCACACAGTGGTCGGATTTGCCCAGTGGGGCGCGTACCGACACACTGTACTCGGCTGGGCGACTCGTCAGCAGTAGATCCAGCAAGGCGGGTGAGTGGTCTGACCTGTCAGGTATCCGGGTGATCCCCCGTACCATCTGGGTCAGCCCGTGAGAGAGAGCGAATGCATGGGCGGTTCGTCCCGCATGATCGGTCCTAAGGGACCCCAGCCACTCAACGTGATGACCGTTAAAGTCCCCCAGGAAAACCAGGTCAGCGTTCGGGAACCGCACCTGCGCATCGTCAGCCATCTCGCTGAGGTATTCGAAAAGCCTTGTTGTCCCAGTGTCCCCTGTGTGGGAGCGGTAGACGCACACGTAGATCTGGCTCATGGAGCCATGATCCACGTGCAGCCAAAGGACGGAGTAGGAGGGGTTCTCCAGACAGCGCAACCGGCGGCAGCAAACATCCGCCCTAACGAACACGCACACCCCGGCTTTATCGCGGAATTGTTCTTCAATGATATAGCCCGGGTAACAGAGGTACGACGTGTCGTCAGGGCGGCGTATCTGTGTCTCCGTTAGGAACATCACAGAAGGCCGTGCCGACTCCAGGTGATGGTGGACGGTATCGAGGTTTGCATGGAGTCCGCGGATATTCGCGAACTCCACCTCAAACGAAGTCAACTTTGTGGGGTTTCTAGGGGCCGCTGTGTACCGTCTATTCTCTTGTTGCACTGTCATTTTGAAATATGGGGAAGCGTGAAGACAGGGCGATATTTGGTGCGGCAGTAAGTGACAAAGTGCAGAGGCTAGCTTCGTCTAGAACCGTGTGGTTAGGTCGGAGCCGACCCGCCGGACGGAAGGGCTCCCAAACCCCCCTGATGCAAGGCCGCCGCTACCCCACACCGGTTACCACCCGGAGCGGCGACCCCACAACAGGATTATGCGCAACATGTGGGGCAGCCTACTGGGGTGGTTGGTCCCAGGCGGGCCCCATGACTATGTTGCGGGCGGCCGCGGCAACGCCGTTGCTAAGGGTCTCCCTGGCCGGCGAATCGACCCACACCACCCACACTAGACTCAGCTTCGCCCCCACTGGACCCCTGCCTGCCGCACCATACACCGCCCCGGGCCCGGCAGTGCAGCTGCTGAACCCCTAACGCAACCCAGCCTGGGCTGGGTTACTTGGGGGGCTTTAGCACAGCTGCACGGTGGTACCCCCCCGGACCAACACTGTTGTACCACCTGGTATCCACGTAGGGGCCAAAGCCACCACATGGGTACCGTAATATACGAACCTCGTCCGTTAATCAGCAGGTGCGCCACTAGCAGGTGAGGTCGCTGGGGCCCGATAGATGTAAGAAGGGCCCCTTTGCACCCGAAGGTACACCTAGAATTGCCTATTCTGTGCCCGAGTGTACCTATAGTAATTTCCGAATACCTACTTAGTGTTTTCTCGGTCAAGAAATATAGAAAACGTAGCTACCTACCTACCTATGGTCACAGATATAAGATAGGCTACTTAACTAGTAAGAATATTGTGATAAATTGATTTAACATTTTCGGATCTACCTACGCATATAGGTTAAGGTAGGTAGGTACCATACCTACTGCCTGTGGATACGTAAAACATAAAATAGGTATATGTAGGTTTACTTAAATATTAAGTTCAACGACCTAGTTGCTTTGTCCATAATAACTAACATCTGTTGCAAATATATTAGGCAATTGCGTCAGTTATTATTCTTGTGTTTACTTACTTATTTATAGGTTCTGAATAAGGTGAACTACGGATGAAAGGGTTCAAACCCAAGACCTAGTCCAATGAGTCGCACTTTCATACAAAACAGCCTCCCAGAACGGCCTACTTTTCGAGACTACGCCTGTGAACTCAACCGTGAAACTCAAACAGGAAAACGGTTGCTTTTATGCAAATATTCTCTCAGAATATTTCCCAACGAAAGTGTTGCCTCGTGTTCTAGTGCAAGTGCTACGAGTGGACTGGAGTGTTGGCTGCACTAACGACAAACTACGTTTCTTCGTACTACCTACTACCGGTTCTGAAACTCACTTACTCAAAATCACTGCATCATAATGACACTTCAGATAATGAATAGTTCCTATCTCCGAAAATTTTATTTTAACAAAGGAATGGATAAAAATAATAAGGTCAATTCAGTACCTATAGGTGTATAAATTAAATACCTAGGTAGGTATTCATTTATAAAGTAACAAAAGCAAAAATAGTTATAAAGTAAAGTCTAAATAAAGCATTAGGTTGGTTATCTGTTTGTTTGTTTTCGTAGGACTTTGCGCAAATGTGCTGCGGCTGGAGAAGGCTCCTTACCAGTACTAGTACTTAGGTAGGAACCAAAGTATAGTCGGTACCAACCTACTTACCTATATTACTTTTAGTTACGCTGTGTCCGCTGTGAGACGCTGTGAGATATCTTAAGTAGGTACCTTTTTAGTATCTAATACCAGATATCCTCTCTACATTTAATAAACGCAAACTATTGAGTGGTGAGGTTATTCTTTCCAAAATCAAGAGTAGGAGGAAGAACCAAGTACCTACCTACCTATCGAGTTCAGGCTGTTCCCGATAATAGAGATTTATACCGATCTATCGAGGATAAATAGTAGAGGTGCATTGGCAAAGTGTGAAACAATCTGAAATGCGAAGTCCGACCTCCCAACTCCCAGCTCACTGCACTTATGTGTTTGTTTCGCTTTCCATACGTTTTAGCTCTGAATAGTTCATCTGTGTGTACTATTTATTTCACAGGTCGGTAAAACAATAGATATCGATGACTGACTAGGAGCTGCGGTCGCTGCCGTGGTACTGCGCTGCAGCAAGCAATTGAGCGAAGCGACTATTCCTATTAAGGCATATATCAATCTACAAGGAGCAGGTTTTGTTCGAGACCGAATTTTGATAAATCAAAATTCGGTCTCGAACAAAACCTGCTCCTGAGAATGCTTGATTTTTGAGTGAAAAAATCATGAAAATCGGTTGTTGACAGTCAGCCAACAAAATTAATTTATAAAGACCACCTTTTGAATTCAGCCGTTGGATGTCAGCAAGGTGATCCGTTGGGACCAGTCATCTTCAGTTTGGCCATTAACCCAATAATTCAAAAAATAAAATCCAAGTTCAACATTTGGTACTTAGACGACGGGACTTTAGGGGGAAAAGTAGAGACAGTTTTACAAGATTTAGCCCTAATAAAGAACGAGTTTCAGTCAATTGGCTTAGAACTGAACCCGAATTAATGTGAGATTTTTATATCTGAAAACACAGATAAATTAACAACAATCTCCAAATTCAACTTTTGGCCCCCAACATAAAAGTTTTGGACAAAATTTCTTTACGCCTCCCAGGGTCCCCGATTTTAGAAGATGGCTTTTCCACTTTTATCGAGGAAAAAATTCAAAATTTTGATCAGGTTATTGATAGTCTATGTAATATCAGTATTCATTCAGCTTTCACTATTCTTCGTTTTTGTCTTTTCGTACCCAAATTTACACATGCCCTCCGTTCAGGACAATTTTGGAAAAATGTAGAAATTTTGGGCAGACTAGACAACTTAATACAAAATTCTTTGTGTAAAATTTTAAATGTAAATATTAATGACCGGGCCTGGGTCCAAGCGTCTCTTCCAGTTCGCTTGGGCGGGCTAGGTATTCGATAGAGTCACAGATGTCAGTCTGCCAGCATTTCTGTCGTCGGTCCATAGCACCGAAGAATTAGTAAGGAAAATTTTGTCAAATACACTGATTGATTCCGAGGTGCGATGCAAGACCGACGCCATAAATGCTTGGAGGATGTCTTGCCCCGACACTGACCTGACCTCACGCCTAGGCTCACAGCGACTGTGGGATTCACCGCTCTGTAAATTGAGAATTAATACACTAATTGACACTTCTGTCAATATTTCAGAGCGTGCACGCCTACTAGCTGTTGGAGAATGGGAGTCAGGGTTATGGATCCAGGCGCTCCCATCGCCCAACATCGGTACAATGTTGGACGACACAACCTTCCGCATTGCCACTTGCCTTCAGCTGGGTACACCTTGTGTATCCCCGCATCATTGCACCTGTGGAGTAGCCGTCGATAATCTGGGACACCATGGCCTTTCTTGTAGCAGAAGCGCAGGCCGTATACCTCGGCACGCTATTCTAAACGACATAATTCGTAGGGCTCTTTCCACCGTAGGTCTTCCGGCCGTACGTGAACCAAATGGTTTAGCACGAAGCGATGGAAAGAGACCGGACGGTATGTAGTTGCTACCGTGGAAGATGGGAAGGCCTTTGGTGTGGGGCGCTACATTCGTTGACACCTTAGCACCTTCACACCTTCCAAGCACATCCGGATGTGCCGGCGCTGCTGCTGCATCGGCTGAAGGCCTTAAACGGCGTAAATATGCTAACCTAGCAGGTGATTACATATTTGAGCCGTTTGGGGTTGAGACACTGGGGTCATGGGGTCCGAGTGCTCGCCGCCTTTATAGAGACATTGCTAAACGCCTAATCGATGCTTCTCAGGACCAGAAGGCTGGCTATTTTCTGGCCCAAAGAATAAGTATCGCCATCCAAAGTGGCAACACAGCCAGCCTTCTGGGAACCTTCCCAGTCGGCAATGACGCGGAGGATTTTTTAAACGATATTTTGTAATGTAAATATTTTTAGTCTATAATTATGTTTATTTTGTATATTGTAATTCTTATTGTAAATAAATTCATTGACAAATGATGAAAAAAAAAAAGTTGTTGACATATTTTTGGTCAATAACTTTTTCTGAGGGTCCTAAATCAAAATTCGATCTCGAAAAAACCTGCTCCTGAGAATGCTTGATTTTTGAGTGAAAAAATAATGAAAATCGGTTGGGTAGTTGTCGAGAAACAATTTCACATCGAGTTGCATTTGAGTCACCTGATAAGGAGCTCTGCTCGCTACGCTCGCTTCGCTCAATAAATATACTATTTAACAATGATAAAAGTAATTAAAACACTCAAACCAACTCAAACAAATATTTAAATTAACCGGTCATTGATGTATAATGTAACCAGTAGTAGTAGCCGGGTGCCACTGGAAATACTTCGTAGTGCTCCCCTGGGGCGCCCGGCAATGTAATAAATCATGTAATAGTACCTACTGTTAGTGGGTAGTGATGAACGAAATGTGTACGATTGCTTAGTGTTCATATATATATAGGTACTTACTTAGGTACCTACCTACTATGATTGCATGAGTAGGTACAGAAAAACGTGAAGGCGAATTTATTTTTACCGTAGAATTATGAGACCCAGGCCCACAGACGCAGATTTTTTTCTGAATAAAATTATGTCAAAAAACGTATTTTTTATTTATATTGTACTCTTCTACCTTGTCTGGCTAACATTATCGAACGTAGGAAAACTTATTTGGCGTAAGCGCCTCGCCATGTACGCCAAATATGTTTTTTCTACGTCTATAATGTTAGCTAGACAAGTTAGGGGAGTACCTACTTATTGAAGATTTCTTTTTAACGATATTGTCTAGGTATAGATTGTCCGTCTCAGTCAATCGTAAACATTTCGCTCACTTACCAGAAAATAAGTGATGTCTGGTGATCACTTATGCCCCTGGCATCTCAATCCAAAAACATAAAGCACAAGCAACACATTTATTTTCGTTAATTTTATATTTTTTATAATTAGGTGGGTATGTACGTACCTCGTACTATTATTTATTATAGATAGTATTCTTTTGACGACGCTTGCACTTATTGTTGAAAGCCATTATCATGTTTTATCGTATCAGATAGCTTAACGAATGAGGTTGTTTTAGCGCAGGCTAATTGCTTGCTTAGCAAACAAAAGCAATGATATTACATACCTATTTGAAAACCCTAAAAAGAGGAGAAAATAATATGTTTGATACTAGAGACTAGAGCGTACCTCATGAAGACTCAAAATAAAACCCATTTGTTCTAGTAGGGGAGACGTAAAACCACTTCTCCATCCATAGGCAAGTTATCATAGGCATGTTTGCTAATCTATACATACAAAACAAAGTCATGTTGGTTAAGAGACTGATTTCGCTAATTCTTTTTTTGTTGTGTTCGTTATTATCAGGAGAAGGATCTTTTGAAAGAAAAATAAATTTTGTGCGTAACATTAGAAAAATTAATGTGGTACGAAGTTCGCCGGAACAGCTAGTGAATTATAATTTCTGAAACTAAAATGTCTTAGGTATCTATTTACATTACAGACGGGTGAAGGTCGATGTTCTACGGCTCAAGAGCCGTATGCCACTGCCAACGTAGAGACAAGGCCTATATTGTGTTTATGTAGGTACAAATTGGCTTGTTTCACCGAAATAGATTTTGACTGTCTATAGAGACTTGGATTTTTGGCGAGCTCGTGACTGGTAGGTAGCCTTTTAGGTTATACCTCTGGCGCTGGGCTAAAGTGCAGGCCCAAAGCTCATATCGAACAAAGTTTTCTTGTCCCGCACCGCGAACTAGTTCAGCGTATCTAGTTCTTACTGTGCGGGAAAAATCAAGCATTACCTTGACATAGGCGAAATCATCGATGAACGATAGAGCCATGTTCTTAAAAAAGAAGAAGAGTGTCTGTTGCTATAGAGGTAAGGTAACATAATCTACATTTAGAACAATTACCTATTATTATATAGGTAGAGTAGGCTGTATGGTTTTTGATCATAGCCATGGCTGTATTATAAAAAAGTGATATGACGCATTGACGCATGACGTTAAATAAAACGTTTCGTCAAACGGTACGTTAACTACGCTAGCATTTAAACATTTCGACTGCTTTTATATGTATGTTAATGTAAGCAAAATATTTCCCCAATATTTATTTGTAGTACCAAAAATATATAACTTTATTTATCATTGTGCTTTTTTTTACAAGAGGTGCATTATAAATGATAAATCTGAAAGGTAATTTTACTATTTTGTTCCAAAGCTTTGGAAGACAGCGTAAATTGGAACATTGTTTTCGTGATGGCAGGTGTGTCATTCATATGTTTTGATTTTTTTAGATAAATTTATATACTTTTACCAAAAATATGTATCTAATGTCTCGTCCTGTTATGTTTTTTATATCTAAAATTGTATAATGTGTGTGTGACACAGTCGGATGGTGCGGAAGGACAGGAGGAAGTACAATGCCGTGCGAGAGCTGCGCAGCGCAGTTCACCGTATTTAAGAGGAAACGAGCTTGTTGTGATTGTGATCGGTATTACTGCAGCAGGTGCCTGTCGCGAGGAATGTGCGCCCCGTGCCGAATCCTCTCCACACGCCCCTCACGAGATACCATTGCCAGTTTAAAAGTACGTGACCTGCAGTGTTTTCTGCAGCGACAGAACGTCTCTACCAGGGGATGTGTTGGTACGTTCCAACTAGAATTTTAATATACTTAACACTTTTTCATTTAGATGGACACTTCTGTCTACCTAATAAATGAATCTGGTAGGTATCTACTATTGAGTTTAATAACTTTGGTAAAACAAGCAAAATATTGTATTTGTATTGCATTGTATTCAAAAAAATAAAGATTTTATGAGGTAAAACACACAATTTAGTAAAATTTTAAAACCTTCACTACAATTATCAACTTATTACCATGTTCTTTCAGAGAAAGAAGAACTAGTCAGGTTGTGTGAAGTACATGTGAACAGTGCGTTATACCGGAGGCGGGGCCAGCGAGCAGGAGCTGGCCCCTTCAGCACATTCACTAACAACATCAATGATTTCATCAACTCTGCATTTGATTTGAGGAACAGTCCGACCCCACAAGAAGATGAGACTCCACGAGGATACTCTAGTATGGTTTTTGGTACTATTATTTTGGATAAAATAAAGTTGCAATGATTCACTCAGTAGAAACTCATTTATCCGGCCTTCAGTAATATGGATTCGCGATTATCCAGACTACACACTGCCGGAAAAAACCATTCATTTGGATTTCTACTGCCATTAACTGACAGTAGAAATCATCAGGCATCTATATATACTTGTATAGTATTCTTTATATTTATGTAGAATGGCATTGAGCTGACACCAGGATTTGGAATATATTTATTTATTTACCCTATTAGTAGTTATGTCCAAACCTAATGAAATAAGTTTTTCCCTATACATTTTCCAGGTAGTTGTTTTAATTCATCACATTTGCATGGGTCTGTGCCGCCGCCCACTACGCCACCACAGCTTAATTCCGAGAGGTTCACTACCAGGCCAGGTAAATATTTATTTACAACAGAGCCATCTAACAGTTGTATATAAACGTAATTGCAACACTACCAATGATTTTAAATACAATGGATTATGGATCATCGCTCAAAAGTGTCCGAACTAAAAGAGAAACAAAACGCTAAAAGAGAATCAATCGCGCGCCAGTCTTGATTTTGACAACTGAACGACAACACGTTGCACAATGCCGTACTGTATTGTAAAAACGTGTAAAAACTACGAAAAAAAAGCAAATTGAAGACGGTGTATCATATTTTCAGTAAATAAGCTTTTGTTTCATTATTTGCAATTTATTATTTCACTTAAAATACAGTATTTCGTCGATAATAAATTAAAAGACAAAAGTAAATATTGCAATCCAGTCCAATACCGAAGTATCTATCTGTCTCTTTCGAACTCATCCCAAGCTCAGTAAAAAGAAAGAGACCATTTCATTTTCACTGAATAATGTACTAACAAAATGACCATTCAGATTTATTCGGATTACCGATAGCGATAAAACTATTTGGAACAAAGATTATAGTGGAGACGCCTTGGCTCTTTATGATTTTTTTTTCGTTATATGAACCAACATCTATTTCAGTTTTCCTCGGGATCCAGTACACTGTGCACAATGGAAAAATATTATTGCCCTAGCACGGCGAGAAGAATATTTTGATCCAAAAAATAACAATCTTGTTTGTTCGGCTCATTTTATGGACATAACAAAAAGAGGTCCGATCTTTATGAAACTTGTACAAGAATCCCTTGATTGAATACAAGTTTTTCTTTTGATTGGGATGGAGGAGATAAGCCCAAAAATGTTTTTAATTTTCACAGGGTATCATTGTTTTGTCATAAATATAATTACACATGTCATTTTATTTCGTGTATGTACTGTTATTTTCTTTTTATTTGGATTCTCGGTAATGTATTCCCACGGGAATCGGGGCCGAGATAACTATATCTCGCGGGTGGAGTCACGGTGATCAGCTAGTAGCCAATAATTTCGTATCCCAAAAATTAACCATAAGATAAAAATAAATTAATGATGCGCAGTTTTAGCAACTAATTCAGTCACTTGAAACACGGCTATCTTGTAGTAGACGTAGCGACATAGCGTTATGAAAATAGTAATGAAAGCGGAAGAACTTTGACACCCGCAAGAAGTTTGGCATTTATAATATTATAATTAGTTAAATTCATTAATTCCCTTTTTGTTAATCATACACTACAGTTACTTATTATGAAACTGACTCGAAAAAAAAAATCTTTGTCAGTCGTTAATTAGTTTTTCAGCTTATTTCGTCTAACATAAACAAGTAATTACAATTTATAAGATTATGGAATTTATTGTAGTCTTACATTAATTATTACGCCTACGTAGGTACATATCATGGAATCCTTAAAAGACTTTAACAAAATAAACCTACTCCATTGTTTTTATGTTCACGTAGTTCAAGTATAAGCTGCATAAGGTGAATTAGTCAGGCGGACAGATAGAAGCTACGTAATGCGATAAATTAGTGCAAACAAAAGTGAACACTATTCCGTTGAATCAAGGGTTAAATTTTAATATGAAATTTGTTTATATCTATGTATGCCTATGTATAATGTATAGGTCGACTCGGGACATTATTTTCTTGCGATTTGTTCTAGATCCTATGTCCGTTGTATTATAAGGTCTTTGAACACTACACACAACATACCATAGTGGTTAGTTCCGTAACTGCTGGTTGATGACTGGCTGGAGATGGCTCTGACTAGACAGTGTAAGTCGTTGATATGATCGCAAGTTTCAAGGTCTAGAGCTACTGTATGTTGTATCGGTCAGTTGGCAGAACGTTTTTCAAGGAAAGGGAACAGTCTTAGTTGTAAAATTATTTGAGAAAGTTCCCAATCTTCATTGCTTAGAAAAATGCACAGAAATCAATAAGAAAGAAATAATAAAATTCTCAAACCATGCTTGGTTGGATAACCCTAGTCCTACACACTTAGTTACACTGCGAAACTATGAGAACTAGATAATTATTTGAAATATATTTTTCCTGTAAATACATATAGATGTATAATACATACATACGAGAGTCGATTGAAAAGTAGTCGGCCTAACACTGATCCATTTAGTTCTAAAAATCAAATCTACCAACATTATTTTGTTCAGTTCAGACCTGTTAATTGTGTGAAGTTTGAAACGTGTGCGATAATTAGTTTTAATTTTATAAATTTATTAACAAAGCAATCTGACATCATTTCCGCAAATAGAGCAAATCGAGCAGCGTGCCGTCATTAAGTACCTCCATAAGATCATCCATGATGATATGGTCAGTACATTAGGGGATTGCGCTCTTTCATATTCATCCGTCAAAAAATGGATAGCAGAATTCAAGCGTGGTAGAGAAAGTGTGAAAGACGAACCCCGCCCTGGAAGGCCTTCGACGTCCACTACTGACGAAAATGTTAAAAAAATACTCGACTTAATTATGGGAGACCGCAGATTGAAAATTAGAGAGATAGCCGAGATTATAGGCATCTCTTATGAACGTACTCAAAACATAATAGTCAACGTGTTGGGTTTCCACAAGGTGTCTGCGAGTTGGGTTCCGCGACTGCTTTCAGTTGAGCAAAAAAGGATGCGATTGACTACTGCACACGACTGTTTGGAGTTATTTGAAGCTGATGAATGTGATTTTTTGAATCGTTTTGTTACTATGGACGAAACATGGGTTCGTTACTGTACACCGGAAACAAAACAACAATCAAAACAGTGGAAAAGACCTGGTTCACCACCCCCCAAAAAGGCTAAGTCGATTTTGTCTGTTACCGCATCCACCTTATTCACCTGATCTGGCACCGTCAGACTTTTTTCTGTTCTAGGGAACAGAATCTAAAAAATCTAAAATCTTAGACCTTCCAAGTGCTTTTTTAGGTTAGGACCTAAAAAAGCACTTGGAAGGTCTAAGATTTTTGAATGACGAGGTCAAAGCAGCAGTAGACGCATATTTTGACTAAGGAAGAATAATTTTTCAACTGGCTAAATGCTTGGAAGGGAAGATGGCAAAAGTGCATTGAACTTGATGGTGATTACGTTGAAAAATAAAAATATATTTCATTTAGTATGTATTTATTTTCTTTGGCCGATTACTTTTCAATCCACCCTCGTATTATGTTACATAGTTAACAATATACAGCAAATGTTATACTTTGCTGTAGTGTATATTTGCATATATCCCTCCCTGTATATTTAGCTGAAAGTCAGTACACTTGTGATCAGGTGGTGAGACCGATATAGATGTGCCAATACCAGACACGACACCACAAGTATCCCGGAGCTCGTCAGATGAAGTCGCTCGCGTCGACACAGCGGACTGCTTCGAGGTCGAAGACTTGGACGAGGCTGGCTGGGAGTTTGTGAACAGACCGGCAGACCCGTTGCCAAATGGTATGCGATTGTGTGATCTTAATCAAATATTCGTAACTATATTTGCACAATTTCCATAACAAATTTCATCAGCATCGGTCTAGTTGTTTTTGTGTGACGCTTAATCTTACTATGTCTCTATTTATTTACAACTAGCGGACGTCCGCGGCTTTGCCTGCTTGACAAATTATATACACAAAAACCTTCCGCGAGAAGCATCCATTGGTGAAAACCGCATCCACATCCGTTGCGTAGTTTTAAAGATCTAAGTGTACATTGGGACAGACAGACTTGTTTTATACTATGTTATGATGTAGTTCAGCTTTGCAACTGTTTTATCTGGCGTACCGCACAAATTTGCCTACCTACCTAACATATAAATCTAGCTTGTGACCACTCGGTTGTTGGGTATCGCGCATAATCACACACCGTCTTTTTTAAAAGTCGGTTACAAAGTAGCCCAAGTCCTCTCCCAAGCTCTACTAGTCTATCTGTGTACCAAATTTCATCAAAATCGATTCAGTGGTTTAGGTCTCAAACGTCTGACAAGTAGACAAAGTTTCTTTCGCATTTATAATATTGGAAAAAATCTATACAGGGTTTTAGGGTCGTCCCTAGCACCCTGTATAGATTTTTTTTTTGGGTGAAACGAAAACAGGGGAGACTTACTACTGACGATTTTAAGAAACTACTGCGATGTCGCCTGCCTCAGCGCGCATGCGCACGACGCCGCCGCCTTTGCGCCGCGGAGGTGTGTTTACACACCAGACTTGATTGTGTTTGTTCCCACTTAAAGAGGATGTATCAACAACTTTCTATTGGCCTTACGACTTTTATTTTAATTAATTAATACGTTATTTTTGTGTAATTTTGCCTAACCTAACCCTTATTTGTAATACTATTGTAAAAAATTTAATACTGGGCTATGCCGTGGCTCGGGCTGCATGAAAAGGGCAAACGGGCTGGTTGAGTATGGCTGATGTAGTTCATCGTAACTCGAAAACTTTGTATTATACAAAGTTTTCACAACTATTTTTTACGCTGAGGAAAAGGTAATAAATAATGTGGAAGTACTGTTTACTCGTAGATTCGCCAGAGGTCCTAATACCTGTCCCTCGTGACGGTGTGAGGCGCCCTCCCACCATTGTGGTTCAGCCGCGCCCCTCGCCCCTCGCCCGGCCCGCCCCCGCCTCCCCCGCCCGCGCCCCGGCCGCCCCCGCCCCGGCCCCGGCCCCGGGCGAGTTGCACGACGTGCCCCTCACGAGGGACCCTCCACGAGACAGTCACGTGCGTGCCCACAGCGACACCGCAAGCCTCCAGGACGAACAAATGACACAAAGTCGCATCGGTGAGTACTTAAGTACCTTCTAGCACAGATATAAGAATACTATACTAGTACAGATGAACCATCTCATAGAAGGAATTGGCGACGTTTTAAAGGCGTCTTTAGGGCAAGCTAAATAATTTTCGATAAATTCCTAATAGATGGCAGTGTATTGTGTGCCAAAAATACGTAATAGATGGCGGTATATTATGTGTGCGAAAAATATATAATAGATGGCAGTATTTTACGTTATAATCCCCCATGAATGAACAGTTTCTATTGTCCCGATAATTTCCTAATAGATGGCAGTATTTTAATCAGAGTTCATTAGAGAGGAGATTATTATTAGTTATTATTACCCACATTTGGACTTTTCATTTGTCTTGATAAAATAAAATGGTAATAGTACCTACTTACATAATAGAAGGTGGAGGAGATTCAATAATTTTATGATAAAGCCATCGTGTCTGAGCTTGTTGATTTTCTTATTTAAACATATAAGTAGGTACTTACCTATAAATATGTTGTAAGTAGGTAGGTATACTACGGTTGTGTATTCCCGTATCAGTATTCGCTTAGCATAATAATATCATCATCATTCATTAAAATCTTATTTAATAACTAGCTGTTGCCCGCAGCTCCGCCTGCGTGGTATAGCTTTCTTGATCACCAGTTACTGATTTATTGTATACTAGCTGTTGCCCGCAGCTCCGCCTGCGTGTTATAGCTTTCTTGATCACCAGTTACTGATTTATTATGTATAGCTGTTGAGCGATATTGTATCTTAAGATAAAATATTATTGAGCGAAGCTCAATCTTAGGGGCCCAGATCGTGAAAATCACCGAAAAGAGTGTTACGATTTTTCATATTTAACCTATTTACATATGATTAATAACAACGATAATTTGTATATATTAAAATGAAAGACCAAAAATGATGTTAGTGCTAATTTTAACTCTTAAAACCCTGTAGTTGTTATATAATAAACGTCAACAAACGCACAAAATTGAGAAAAAAATCGAAAACCTGCCTTCGTATTTTTCAGATTTAACCCAATAAATCAACACAAATTGATAAAAAGAAACACTTTTTGAACACTGAAAAAGCCAATAAATATAACCATGTACTTTTTTTTGTACCTTTACAAACAAAGACTTCCCCTTTTAAAGCCCTAAAATCTAGATATGTTTTACGTAAATTCTCCATAGAAAAATGTATGCAAATTCAAACGCGTCCCGATAGAACGATCGTCGCAACTAATCGCCAGTGCGCCATAGAATTTCAAAGTGACTCCACGCGTGTCGGATGCTACAGCAAAATTACGTGTTGTGAATTTGTGTTTTTTGTGAAAAACTGTAAGTACAATATTTTTATAACTAATTTACTTTCAGTAAATAGAAAGTACCGATATAATGAAAGTCTGAAAGAAAACCATGATGGAACTAGATATAAATCGTAAGAAATACAAAATTATTTACTTTGTTGCGTAGGTCATTTTATGAACCTTGTAAAGTAGGTATCAATTCAGGCTTGAAACAATCAAAGCCCTGCCCACCTTATTTTCTCGAGATATGAACTGGCGGGGTATATAGTTCTCTGCACGACATACATAGATTTTTCAAAATGATAAAGGCAATAGGTATCATAAACGTAATTGGTAATCGAGGGTCTCTTTTCGCAGGATAATTTGCTGAGTGCCATGCCAGCGAAAAGAAAATTTAGTACGCATTATAAAAACGTGAAAGCCAAAAGATCTCGGAATAAAATGTAAGTTCCTCCCTACTTATTTATTTACCTGCCTACTTGACTACGTCTTGTCCTAAATACCTAGAAAAAATTTACTAGATTTGTGTTAGTGTCAAGTAAAAATCCTAGTTTTATTACTTTTATTTGTGTGTATGCTTATCATGTCTTAGTAGTAATAATAATATAATCTATTTGCATTTTGAACAGGGTAGGTACATTACAAAGCAAATAGGTACAATGATTTAGATCGCCTGATTCAGACATATACCTACAACAGCATGTAAATATTGATTTGACATGTAATTAGATAGGTACACAATTAGGTATGTCAGTCTAAGAAGAAAAATTACAATGTCCAGTAGGTAATAATTACGTAATTTCAATATCTATATAAGTAATAAAGTCAATTTCTATAGGAACAATTTTCATAATAATAAATTTTATTACATAATATAGTATTAGTTTTCATTTATTTATGTATTTCAAAGCAATGAGTTTGCTTACACTATTATTAGTTACAGTATTATTAGTTTTCATGTTCATCATGTCTAAATATGTGGAAGTGGAAGTAGGTATGTTTCCTATCAGAAATTGCACGGGCGCGCGCGCGCCGTGCCTGGCGTAGGGTTGTACAAAAATTACAAAATAAATAAAAAGTGGATATTGATGAATAATATTTCCAGTACTGAAAATGAAGAAAACCTTCAGGCCGAGACTCCGAGCAACACTGCTACGCGCTGTATAGAGGTAAGTTGTTATACGTAATTCTTGTAGACTTGTTACATATATAAACAAACTAGCTAGTGATGGGCGAAGACAAAATCTCAGTACCTACAGTTTTTTTTTGCAATATTTATTATTTTCATTGTGAGACAAACACATACTTCTCAATTACTTTCTCAAAAGAAAATTCACGTTCAAATCTCGTATTTTACCAAAATCAAGATTTTTTTTTGTAAAATATTATCTTTTACGCGACTGGTGTACGTATGTATGTATGTATACTAAGTAATATATCTTTGTGGCACGATAAGTTCAAAATTATTGAACCGATTTTAATGTTTTTAGTATCATTAGAATTGTCTTCTAAGCCCGAGTGACATAGAATAAGTGACGCCATAAAAAACCAATACGTATAGCGTAAAGGAAATTTATAATTTCTGTTCATCACGAACATAATATTGTATGAATTCTTTTGCACTTTTATATTTGTCTTCGTCAGTTATGAATATAAATAAATAAACAATAAAAATGTTAAAACCCGACAGATTAAAAAATGAAAATGTGTAATAAAAATAAATAACAACACCATTGTAATATAGCGTATTTAGCAGTCGGGGCCTATTTCTAAAGAAATATTTAGCTAGTCAGGAATATCTTCGAGCCTGTGAGGATTTCAATGGGTCTCAACTGTTGAATTCGATTTATTACAATAGTGTTCTTATTTATTTTTATGTAACATAATTCAAGACCGTAGACTTGTTTTCTTTTTACCTTTTGAGTTTTTATGCATATAGTCGGATTTATTAAATTTATGACGTGATAACGTCTTATAAATCGATGAACACCGGCAACACGCACAAAAAAGTGTCACATTATGTCACGCTAGGGTCAAGCGAGAGCGCAGTACAAGCGATGGAGAATAATATTATGACGTTATCCGATAAAATTATCGTCCTAAACCGACTTTACAAGCAACCAGTTTTTTATTATGTTTATTTATTCACTTTCATAATTGACGAAGACTGATAAAAACGTTTAAGATTTTGATCTAGTGTTCTGTGTTTCAAAGATGTATTCTAAGGGAGTTCTTAGCTATGTTTGAAGAAATTTGGCCCATACCTTTTGAATTATTTTTTATAATAAAAATCAAGCCATTATCTTTCTTTACAGGAACTAGTTATTGACAACCGTCAAGAGGGAAAGGTGGATGAAGTGGAAGTTGGGCGTAGAGTAGTGGATATTTCTTTTTTTTTTAAAGCTCTTCAGGCCATAGGTCCAATGGATTGTAAGTTAAGTTACCTCAGTATAATAGGTGAAGTAAAAGTTGGTCTGGACTCAAAACTCATCATAAAATGTAGTATGTGTAATATGAAATTTACTGTGTGTTTGGTTGAAAAGAAAGAAGATAGCATGGAAGTGAATCATCAAATTGTGTCTGGTATCATATCATCTGGTTGGAGCTACTCTCAGTTAAAAACATTAAGTGCCGCAGTAGCCCTACCAATTATGTCACCTTCATTGTACAATGAAATTAATAATACGGTTTGCGATTGGTGGGAAAAGACAGCAGCACATTCCATGGCAGAAGCTGTCAAGGAAGAAGCGGAGTACGCAGTGTCTATAGGTAGTGTTGATAAAAATGGTACACCATTAATATCTGTTGCTGTTGACGGTTGTTGGAGCAAGAGATCTTATGGTAAGAATTTTTCCGCCTTATCCGGCGCAGCTGCGATAATTGGCATTAAAACTAATAAAGTATTGTTTTTTGGAGTTAAAAATAAATACTGCGTAGTCTGTGCACGAGCCGCAAAGAACAACAGTCAGCCCCGGAACACCATTGTTTCAAGAATTATTCAGGATCATCTACCGGGATGGAATCGACCATAATAGTTGAGGGGTTTAAACGTTCCTTTGTTGATCACGGTGTAATTTATAATAAATTTGTAGCAGACGGCGATTCCAGTACTTATAAAAAAATATTAGATTCGCGTCCGTACGATAATTTAATAGTAGAGAAAATTGAATGCAAAAATCATCTTTTACGAAACTACTGCAATAGCTTGGAGAAATTGTCGAAAGACACTAAGTATCCTTGCGAGTTGCGGAAATTCCTAAAAGAAAGGTATTTGCGTTTAAGAACGGGTGTAAAATGCGCGATTAAATATTGGGGGGATCAAAATCAGTCACTCGAAGAAAAAATAAAAAATCTTAGTGAAGATATTCTAAATGGTCCACAACACGTATTTGGTAATCACCAACATTGCAAGGAGTATTTTTGTAGACCTGACACTCGTCGAATAGAACCTGTTGGGTTACTTCCAGCAATTGTTGGATGCGGATTAATGGACGCGGTAGAAATTTTAAGTAAAAGACTGTCATATCATTCTAGAAGTTTAATTCATAATTGCACAAGTAATATAGTTGAAAGTTTTAACGGAGTAATTGCCAAATTAGTTGGGGGTAAGCGTGTAAATTATTCTTCCCGTGGTTCTTATGCGGGCCGATGCGAAGCTGCTGTTGTGTCTTTTAATACGGGATCGATTCATAGTAAAACTCATGAAGTCATATTTAAATCTAGTCCTAATCCTTTGATCGCGAAAGTGGAAAATAGTAATCGTAGAAACCGTTTAATTGCTGTTTAGCAATTAAACGGTACTAAATTAAGATTGAAAAAAAGCCACAGCGCTGTATCGAAAGACGCTCACTATGGACCAAACTGCGAAAAACCTGATCTGAGTCCAGAATTATATGAGAAAGCCAAGTCATCTTTTTTAGTTGATTTAAAGTTGTCTTGTGCTGAAAGAGAGGAGCTTGAAAGGTCGACCCATTTGCAAAGAAGTAGTGCTGAGTGGATGAGTACAAGGAGAAAATTACTAACCTCATCATCGTTCGGGGAAGTTTGTAAAAAACGAGAGAGCACAAGTTGTGCTGCTCTTGTTTGTAAAATCGTTTATGGTAGTAATATCTCCAGTTTGCCTGCTGTACGGTACGGTATCGAAAACGAAGAAACTGCAATTAGACAGTTAGAAATTCAAGAGAATATTAGTATACAAGGTTGCGGTTTGTTCGTCGACGATCAATATGAATTTCTTGGTACTACACCAGATGGCATTTATGCAAACGGTTTAATTGAAATTAAGTGCCCACATTCTTTAGCTGGCATGACTCTTGATGAAGCAATGGCCAAACATACCTTTTGGGTTAAGGACAAGGCTTCCAAGGGTTATGTCATAAATAAAAATCATTACTGGTATTTCCAAATTCAGGGACAGCTACATATAACTAAAAGAAACGTTTGCATGCTTGGCATCTGGTTTGGTGCTACTGTACCTATGTTTATATTATAGAAAAGGACGACAAATTTTGGAAGGAGAAAATGGAGATGAAATTAGTTAGATTTTATTACGATTGCCTCCTTCCAGAATTAGTTGATCCTCGGCAGTCACGAAGCATGCCTATTCGTGACCCGCCCAATGTCATAGAGGCTATGAAAGAGAGGAAAGAAAGAGCTTTACGTGTTTTGAAAGAGAAGAACGTCTAATGATTTTGAAAGAGACTGAGGTAACTTAACTACCCAGCCGGTCGATTCACGTAAACACGCCAGTTCAAAAGTCGTTTTAACTTAGAAACTTAGAAATCGCCTTTTGGTTTTCTGTTTTTAACGCACTTACTTATCTAATCTTGGATTGTCATAAATCTTCCAATAGCTCAATTTCTATACAATTCCTATACGATTTTGAAGAGTTACCTGGTGTAAACCCAAGGTCCGATCCTAATGAAATTAAAATGTGACCACACGGGATCACCAGCTTTCAAATAAAAAAAAAATCATCAAAATCGGTTCAAAAAATACAGCGAATTGAGAATCTTCTTCTTTTTTGAAGTCGGTTAAAAAGTGTGCGAAGTGACATTTTTAAGTCACTACGCTACGGTTTTTATTACGTGAATCGGGCAGCTGGTAACATTTTCATTCTGATAGGTTTTGCAATAGCAATTGATTTTATCATCAAATTAGTAGAAATCAGAATTTGATCAGTAATCATTAAAATGAAAAAAACATTAGAAACTCTTAAACTCATATTTTGTTATTGTTTACTTTCGTTTAATTAAGTATATGAATAATTTATAAATTTCATGTTTGTTTATAACTAATTTTTGTACAACCCTAGCACGCTTTTTAGGTGGCGACTCATATTTTGTTTACTTTTAATTATATGAACCATTTTTATACTTGTGTTTCATTTATTGACAATTTTTTGTACAACCCTAGAAGATTTTTTAGATTGCGAGGTGATCGTAAGCAAAAAGTATTTGAGTTTACGCAATAGGCACATTTCCTTGCGTAGATATAAACACTAGCGAGGAAAGGCGTGATGTTATTTCCTACTGAATTTGCAATTATTTTATTGAATGAAAATTTTACGAAATAAGAATAAACTTTGGTAGTAAAATTACAAATAAATACATAGGTACTCGTAGTTGGAATTTTAGGTAAGTAGAATACAAAAAGGTCAGTCCGGACCTGCTCTTGATTGTTTATTATAAATAGAAAATCATAAAAATTGTGTCTCAAACTACTCTTATTTATTTATCTAGTAATTAGGATCATTTTATAACGAAAACTACTCTTGGAATATTTTACAAATAGGCAGTCGTTTATTTCCAATAATTCAACATTTTTGTTATGCTGTAAATATTCAACTTCAATAACAATAACTCAACGTGGAACGTTTGTCGCAAAACATTTTCAAAATCGCGCTCTCTGGGTCATTCACCCGCCCATCGGATGATTCGGGCAACAATAGCGCTGCTGTCGCTCAAAATCGACTTTATCCGTGCGCGGCCTGGGCCCTTAGGCGACTCATGTATTTCGTATCTCCGCATACTCCTCCTAAACGCCTGAACCGATCTACTTCAAACTTACCACAGTGATAACGTGTGGCGTGATGGTGGTTTAGAACATAAAAATTGAAAATCGGACATAACAAAAAAAAATCTCATAAATCGTTGTCGTTCGAAAATTTAACACTTCGCTCAGTTTTTTGCAGCAGCAGCATGCATTGCATATCTAGTAGTATATTAGTCGTGTGCAGCGCCCCTTAGTAAACTCCACTGCGGGTGACGTAACCTACGATAAACTTATTACAGTAATCGGGTCTAGGGGTCGAACCGCAAAATTAAGTTTGTTTTTTATTGTATATACTTTTCCGGGATAATAAGTACCCAGCGTGGTGCCCAGGATATCAAAGAATAATTATAGCAAGTTTCATCGTAATCGAACCGGTAGCTTTTGCGTGATGCCTGAACAAACAGACAGACAGACAAAAAATTTATAAATCACATTTTTGGTTTCAGTGTCGGTCTAGTAACACCCCCTGCCATTTATTTTTTGTTATATTTTCAATGTACAGAATTTTCACTTCTACAGATTTATTATAAGTATAGAAGATAGGTACAGTATGTGGCGAAAACTGTGCATATAAAATATCTCTGCTCACGCCCTTAAGAAAAAAAAGCACTTCAAAAACTTTACTCAACAACCCGACTGACTTCAAATTACCGAAATGGGACCAAATAATTGTCAGAATGGGACCAAATTGAAATAGGACCATTCGGGAATTAGTCCCTTTCAATTAAAAAAATAATTTTCAAAATCCGTTCACCCAGTCCAAAGATATGAGGTATCAAACACATTAACTCCTCCTTTTTTGGAAGTCGGTTGAAATCAGGCTACCTCTATATAATTATAATAATATAGCAGTCACACTGGAGCGATGAAAGAGGCCTTTTTAGGGCTAAAACTACCTATTCACTATAAAATTTTATATTATTACCGAATCATTTCCCCGTTTGTGTTGTATTACAGTATTTCACCATTAGATTAAATTCCATAAATAGCGTAGGTGCATGACACTGGATATAATATTTAACATACTGCAAACGTCAAAGATGATCCGGGTTCAAATCCTAGGAAATTAGTTTTTGTTTTTGTTAACAAATTCTTTATATTCTCAACTGACTTCTAAAAAGGAGGAGGTTCTCAATTTGACTATATAGTTTTTTGTTCTTTTTTTGGCCAGTTTTTTCTTGTTATTTTTTTTTATTCAAGACAAGTATGTAGGTATTTCATTATTGTTTTTATTATTAAGTTGCTTCAAAATAAATATAAATAGGTATCAATAGGTGAAAATGTATATCTATATTATAATAATATTATCCTATTATGCAAAAGTTACGTAACCAGAGGGCTTATTCAATTTTAATATCAGCGACATCTATCTGTGCTTTAACAAGAGTTATTGATGACAAACCATCTCCAGTCAAATTTATAGCAGTACCTATTCTAGCCGAGACGTGTACCGTGGTGCTGTGATGACATTTTATTAAAAAAACTTAAATTGGAGTTTTAAAGACCCGAAAACTACTTATTTAATCGTAGAAAAACTTTTAAAATACAGATATATTATCCTAGAATGGAATTCCTGACTAAAACGAAAGATATTGTTTAAATATTATGAACCATTACCCGTACCGCCACCTAGTTTAAAATAATTCAACTAACACGACAGGCCCAAAAAAATTGTTCCTGATAGACTACCAGTGCTTCTAGTAAGTTACATTCCTTGCATTGGAAGTCATGAATGGACCATATCCGGTTCGAAAGACCACAATAGTATTATACTATTGTGGTGTCTAGCGCCTGTAAATTCGTTCGCCTTTCCCAACATTTTTTTCATTACTGCTCTACTCCCATTGGTCGTGGCGTGATGTTATATTAGCCTTCGTACATAAATGGAATATTCACTACAAAAAAACATTTAAATTCGAACCAGTAGTTCCTGAAATTAGCGCGATTAATCAAACAAGTTCTTCAGCTTTACACACCTTCTCTCGCTGGACTCACTTTAAGCAACGGACTATATACATTTTAGGTATTCCAACACATATTGGTCTGGAGCAGTTCAAAGCCTCGTCCGACTTGGATCTGCTGAACGTTAAGCAGCTGAAGGAGCTGTTGGCCAGGAACCGCGTGGAGTACCGCGGGTGTCTGGAGCGAGCCGACCTGCTGCTGCGGGCCAAGACCCTGTGGGCTAACCACCAGCAGTACACAGATGGTATGTCAGCCAGCTACTGCCAGTATGTAAAGTACTAAACTACCAATATACACTAAAGTAAGGCCAATGAGACGAGAAAAAGAATGTAAACAAAGTTTCAGAGATATCAAAACATTAAAATTGATTGATTCCCTATTATAATCGCTGTCGTCTGTATTAGACAAAGAAGAATTGTTGTAAGAGTCCGAATCCGACGTATTTATGACATGTATGGAAAAACAACTGTTTGCTAAATGTTTTTTTTTGTGCCACGAAACACGCAACGACAGCTCTCGTCGACCATCTTACGCCATTACTGCGTACGAGTGATAAGGACAGAGATAATACTCGTTTGCTATCACAATGTAACTCAGTAACGGTCCATTTGTTTACATTCCTTATCTCGTCTCGATGGCCTTACTTTTGAACAGACTTCCAAAAAATAATGTTTGTTACCTCATATAGTCCAAGATCCCGCTGCAGAACTAGTGCACTCATCCAGTGTTCGCTAAAAACCAAATTTTTACTTATATTTATGATTAGGAGAATATATATCTACCAGGTTGCCTATTAAAATGTGGCCGCTAGTATTTTTAACACGTTCAGCGCCAGGCCCTATCAGCCAATTCCTTTAAATTTTTACCAAACCTTATTTTTTGTTATTACGGTGTTTTTTTATGTTTTGACACACTATTTTGATTTTCAGTCCCTTCCCCCTCAGTCCTTCCCCCCTTTTTGGCTGTGTATCATTTATGATACACGTGTCCTGTGGAAATGTTTTACAGCTACACCAATTTTACAGGCCATGTGTATCAATTTTGATACACTCTCAATTCCCGTTATTTTTGTTTTTGATGCGACGAATGACAAGAATACGAGAACTACTCGCTGCGGTCGCTGCCGTGGTACTGTGGTACTGTGGTACTGTGGTACTGTGGTACTGTGGCACTGTGGTACTGTGGTACTGTGGCACTGTGGTACTGTGGTACTGTGGTACTGCGCTGCAGCATACAATTGAGCGAAGCGACTATTTCTATTAAGGCATTTATTGAGCGAAGCTCCTTATCAGGTGACTCAAATGCAACTCGATGTGAATTTGTTTCTCGACAACTACCCAACCGATTTTCATTATTTTTTCACTCAAAAATCAAACTCAAAAATAAAAAAAAAAGTGTGTGTGTCAGCTCCGACGCACGACTGGAGTTTACTCCTTAAGTACGAGTATCTAACCATAACAAATTAGAAAGTTGCGCACTAGAGGTGCGCACCAAAAACGTGACACGATTTTCGTTACTTGTTAGTAGGTTTTACCCCTCGGATTTTTCTCATACCGGGCGCCTTATATATGAAAATCGATTCTTAAGGAGTAAACTCCAAAAAGTTATTGACCAAAAATATGTCATTCACTCAAAAATCAAGCATTCTCTGGAGCAGGTTTTGTTCGAGACCGAATTTTGATTTAGGACCCTCAAAAAAAGTTATTGACCAAAAATATGTCAACAACCGATTTTCATGATTTTTTCACTCAAAAATCAAACATTCTCTGGAGCAGAATTTGTTCGAGACCGAATTTTGATTAAGGACCCTCCCCCGATAAGGAGCTCCGCTCGCTTCGCTCAATAAAATTTATGAAAACTCAGAATAGCAACCCAAAATTCTTGCTACTTTTAGTTTTCCTAAATTTTATTTTGGTTGTTTCAGAAAGAATACAGTTATACTAAGTGAATAATTTAGAGTGAGGTTTGTGTGACGTGGACATTAATTTAGAGTGAGGTTTGTGTGACGTGGACATTAATTTAGAGTGAGGTTTGTGTGACGTGGACATTAATTTAGAGTGAGGTTTGTGTGACGTGGACATTAATTTAGAGTGAGGTTTGTGTGACGTGGACATTAATTTAGAGTGAGGTTTGTGTGACGTGGACATTAATTTAGAGTGAGGTTTGTGTGACGTGGACATTAATTTAGAGTGAGGTTTGTGTGACGTGGACATTAATTTAGAGTGAGGTTTGTGTGACGTGGACATTAATTTAGAGTGAGGTTTGTGTGACGTGGACATTAATTTAGAGTGAGGTTTGTGTGACGTGGACATTAATTTCAGTAGCGATGATTCTGTGGATGACCCCACTATGAATAGTGATCAAAGTGACGATTCAGAATTCACTGATTCAGAGTCAGAAGAGGTTAGGAATCCACCTATTTCAGCTAGGAGAATTTCAACATTTACAGAAGAATTATTGCGTCCATTACCTGATATTGGATCTCTAGGTGAAGTACCAAGCACATCTGGAAGTACATCTGATGAAATGACCGAAACTGAGTGGCTGCATCAAAAACTTAGTAATATCGAATGGTTAAACCCGACTCATGATGATCCACAACCTATTGAATACACGGTTTCATATTCTGGTATGAAAGATATTTATTCTGGGATTTTGGCTAATGCAAAACCCATCGATTATTTTGATTTGTTTCTCGCTCCAGACATATTAGAACTTATAGTAGAACAAACGAATCTATATGCTACTCAGTATTTATCATCTACTGATACTACTCCTGGCTCACGTCTTCACGCTTGGACCCCAGTGACAATAGATGATATAAGAAAATAATTTCTAGCTCTTATTGGTTGGATGGGGCTAGTCAAACTGCCGTCAATAAAAGATTATTGGAGGATCCATCCACCTTACAGAATTCCATTGGCTCGTAAAGTTATGCCCAGAAACCGATTCGAGAGGTTGTTGAAATTTCTACACTTTTCTGATAATTTGAATGCGAACACGGAAGACAGATTGTACAAACTTGGAGGAGTTATAGCCAAGTTTGTTAAGAATTATCAAAACAATTACAATCCTGGCGAAAAAATATGTGTCGACGAATCTCTAGTTGCTTGGCGAGGCCGATTGTTATTTCGTCAATACATCCCGAACAAAGCAGCAAAATACGGAATCAAAGTCTTCAGGTTGTGTACCGACAAGGGTTACACCTGGAATTTCTCGATTTATTGCGGAAAATCAAGGAACAGAGAGACTGAGGTATCGGAGAAAACGGTAATGACACTTGCGGAAGGACTACTTCATGAAGGAAGGACGTTGTATACTGATAATTATTACACAAGTGTCCCTCTTGCTTATCGATTGAGACGTAGAAAAACCCATCTTGTTGGGACTCTTAGAGCAAATAGAAAACATCTTCCAAAAGATATTACGAGCATGAAATTGAAGAAAGGTGAGATGTAAAATCATACCTGTTTACACCTGGCTGCGAAGAGGTGCGGTCAAGTGCGCAACGGCAACCGTATTTTTCAGTCTTTATATATATTATTATTATTATTTTCAGTCTTTATATTGCCGTGAAGTGGACGATATTTTGTTTAAAAAACAAGTGAGTAAAATTTTTTTCGAAAAATCAATTAACAATAATTTAATTAAAAATACTAGCGGCCACATTTTTATAGGCAACCTGGTAGGTATATATTCTCCTAATCATAAATCATCATTCACCGGGGCCTTTTCCCAACTTAGATGGCTTTCCAGTCTAACTGCGATTCGGCTGAACTTCGATATTTTCTGTGAAGCGACTGCCATCTGACCTTCACAACCCATGGGCAATATCGAAGTTTTGTAGTTAGACCGCGAGGATTTTTAAGGGCTCCAACTACCCCTACCGACTGCCATAGATATTCGTATGACAACCGAGACCGACGGTTTAACGTGCTCTCCGAGGCACGGAGGGGTCTCAATGTCTTAAGAAATGGTCACCCATCCTAAGACCAGCCTGACTAGATGTTGCTTAACCTTTGCAATGTATTAATATTGTCAGTTACCACTAGACCACGAGCCCCTAATCATAAAAATGAGTAAAAAATTAGTTTTTAGCAAACCTTCTGAGTGCACTCATTCTGCAGCAGGATCTAGTAAGTACTAATATCTATGAACTGGGTGAACGAATTATGAATGTTTTTTCCTAAACTACCTGACCTTTAAACTACTTCTCAAGTGGTCGCATTTTAATTTGTTCCTATTTCCGTCATTTGAAGTCGGTTATTGTGTCAATTTTTGACGTGTATTTTTATGTGAATCTCTATACATATTTGACAAATTACTTTCCGTATTGCTGACCATAACAAAGGGCGCTACAATAGTATGTATATAATATTGTCAAATGTCAATTCCGAAAGTGATTGTTTGGAGAGCATTTAACTTGAATTACAAACCGAAAGTCATCAGGACATGATAGGTCTCCAATTATTTAGCTGTACGACTTGCTAGATACTTGTCCAATTTAGAGATGCATGGTCCTCAGACGAATTGAAGTGTGGATACTTCAATTCGTCTGAGGACCATCTCTGCGGCATCTCTGTCTGTTGGCTTGATTGGAATTTCGGCAACACGAGTGCTAAACCAGGCACTACACTACTGACTTGAAGTTGGTTAACATTGGTCATCAGCGTATATAACCAAAACCAAAAGTGTCCCTAGGGTTGGGTGTGAAGGGAATGCTGGTAGCAGTAACTCGTGTTCGGTCCTTAGGCTTGAGGACCGAACAGGAGTTGGGTTCGAGTTGGGTATCAAGAATATAGTGTGTGCGTGTGGTGTCGGGGTACAGACGTGGAGAACCTGCCGCTGGAGGAGTGCTGCAAGATCTGCATGGCGGCGCCGCTGGAGTGCGTGCTGCTGGAGTGCGGCCACATGGCGGCATGCACGCGCTGCTCCACGCAGCTGGCCGAGTGCCCCATCTGCCGCCAGTACGTGGTGCGCGCCGTGCGGGTGTTCCGCTCCTGAGCTGGTAACCGCTATCACTCTCTACTGAGCCTTTGCCTTTCCCAGCCAAATTGCCACCTGACCTCCAGCTATTGACGACATCAAAGTTCTGTAGCGACGACCAGACGATTTTTTTAGGACTCCTTACCGCCCTTACCGACTGCGCTAGATGTTCATTCGTATGGCAACCGGGACTAGTAGACCCGGTAGTGTTACTTAACCTTATAAATGTGCTCCGAATTCGTAGAGGGATACTTTTCCTTTCGAGAACACTTCTTCTGGAATTTCTTCTATAAGAGTATTGTGTAGCATTTAAAATAGGAATAACTAGATTGTACCCGCAGCTTCGCCCCCGTGGAATAGTTCACTAGTTCCTAGTCCCACGGGAAAAGAAAAAATATAGAATTGCTAGCAGAGCCTCTAATTTGATTATTTAATATAAATTACTGTAGATGTATGTTAGAAATGGTGTTCATTTCCAGTTTCAGACAAGTGCTCGTCGGCTAGAGTGGTGAGCAGTACACCAGAGGACATGCGCTGCTCCTGTGGCTACAGGGAAGTGTCGAGGGAGCTGACGTCGTGTGTTGTGACAAGTCCTATATATCTGTTTGAACTCTACATAATATATGATGTATATGTTACATTTATACATTGTATTGTGATTGTATATAATGTACTGGTACTATGTAATATACTTTGAAGCTCAGACGTTGGTCTCCACATAATTCAAATATTTTTTTACAAAATTTTCACAAGAAACAATGGTTTAAAAAAAATGAAATGTTGAAATAAGCAGCAGCGCATTCAATTATTGCGGTTTGTAGGGTTCCGCACCCAAAGGGCAAAACGGGAACCCTATTACTGAAACTTTGCTGTCCGTCCGTCTGTCCTGGGCTGTATCTCATGAACCGTGACAGTTATTTCTGTTGCCTCTATTACAACAAATATTTAAAAAAAAACAGAATGTAATAAATATTTAAGGGGGACCCTTTATGCGCGACTCCGACTCGCACCTGACCGGTTTTTACTCTGAAATTCAAATATCGTCTCAAAAGTCAAAAACATCTAAATTGCGATCGGAACTGACGCGGGTACGAGTTCTCCTAGAAAACTTTTATTTTGCAATTTACATAAGAAAAAGTATATAAATGAGCATTCATTGCTGTCAATATTGTTTTATGAATTTATGGTTTATCACTGTAGACCTGCCAAAAGTACAGAACTGATTGTGTAAATAAAAAAATAGCTTTTATAAAAAAACTGTGGTGTTACGTCACAAACGATCTAATATATGTATTAAACTCGTCATTTTAGCTGTAACCTTCTCCCTTCCACAACTGATAGTACATAGATATTTTAACAAATTTCCCGTAAAATGTAATAAACTTAGAAGATGAGGAGAAGCTCAATAAAAATAGCTAGATTTAGTTTGACATTGTTCAATGTAAGCAACTGCAAGCATTTTGACTTCATCCTACAAACGAGCATCCTGCCATAAACTTCCACAAGTTTCATAACCAACATTTTTCGTTTATATTCGAAATATAGGTTATGATGTTGAGAATGCTTGTAGTTCGTTAGGTGTTAGTCCAAAATGTATGTTGATGACGTCATCTACACGTGCTTTGGACCGCACTGTTGTGTGCCCAATCAATAGGAAAGGTGCAATCAACATTTAACACAAGAATACACCTCTTTATCATCAAATCGAGATGTGTTCACACACAATCGATTTCGTCTGGAATCTATCGAGTCAAAACTCGAATTGTAATGTCACATTGTAAGAGATGTAATGTATGTGAGCGCAAGAGTGAGGTCGATAGTAGGTACGTCACCATTAGCTAGATATTTATTTGTAATCGCTTGTTTTACTTGGTGTTGTAGTAGCGAAGGCTTGTTTTTTTTGGAGTTTACTCCTTAAGAATCGATTTTCATATATAAGGCGCCCGGTATGAGAAAAATCCGAGGGGTAAAACCTACTAACAAGTAACGAAAATCGTGTCACGTTTTTGGTGCGCACCTCTAGTGCGCAACTTTCTAATTTGTTATGGTTAGATACTCGTACTTAAGGAGTAAACTCCAGTCGTGCGTCGGAGCTGACACACACACTTTTTTTTTCTTATCTATCACGATAAAAATGTACGTCCTCGCATATGTGCACAATATTATGTTGAGTACGTATGCGCGGGCGCAGACTGCTGACGAAACTTGAAATTTGATTTTAGGTGTCGAAACATGAATGTAATTAATATTCTTATGTATTTGCGCAATTTGTTTGAGGTATTGTAGAACGCAGTATATAAATTTAATGGCGAAAGTGTGTACTAAAATGTAATTCGTCCCACGCTGCTCCTCTGTCCGACATTACTGCGCGTACGCATTCTAGGTACAATGATTAAGTACTAGAACCTACATGTATATTAAGTACTCATATCGACATAACTTTACTATCATAGCTTCATTTATTTTTCGACTCATATATAGGTACAGTGCGCCTGCGCATGTCAGATCACGTTTGAATTTTTGTTATTATTGTATATAAAATATTGTATTTTTGTATTTAGATAGCCTGCACTGTTATAAATGTATCCGACAGGCTAAAAAATGACTGATGATCATGCAACTACACGAGTGCTAAGTCTACTAACAACGTAATTATTAGTAAATGTAGCCACCAGGTGGCGCTCATACAACTTAGTTCGGGTACTGAGCGGATTTAGCAGTTTAGTTGCAGGTTGGTGCGGTACAGTGCGAGCACGAGACATTCATATACTCGTTAGTCAAGAAAACGTTGCAGATCGACAGTAGGTACAGAATATCTTCGCATTTCAAGTGATATATATATATATATATATATCTCAAATAACAAATGTAATTAACTCGTACGACGTACTGTACCACACTTAAGTACATAGTTGTTAATAACATATAAAATATGGCGTGTACATAAAACGAATTGCAATCATTTTAATATAAATTGTAAAGCGCATAGGTAGGTAAGTCAGAATACATGGTCAAACCTTTTGTTGGTAGTTTCTTTTACCCTTGTGTCATGTGTGTGAAATAGCGAGGGAGAGAGAGATAGAAAGTAAAGAAATTCGGCAAAATGCATTTATTTCGGATAAACGACTAATCCAGGAATCGTAGTAGTTAATATGCGTATACATTTTTGATCTTCAACAGCCTGAAAATGTTGTATAACACATCAACAAAAATAAGTATAGCAGTACTACGAGCATGGCGGCGTCTATAAATCCAATCAACTTATTTAACCAATAATATCGCAGAAAATGCTGGTAATGCCTAGCGTTAAAAAATCGCGACGTATTTTAAACGCCAGTTGAGCGTTGAGCGGGAAATTGAACTTTACGCTCAACGCCCAACGCTTAAAATACAACTCTGATTGAACAAATACTAGGCAATGTATTTGATAAAGTAATGTTCTATTTCGACGCATTTTTAACGCGCGTTAAAAAACTCGTGCGAACGGGCCTTAACACTTTCTTATTTTCTGCTAATGTTTATCGACTCAAATAGACGCTGGCTGTGCTAGCCCTGCTGAACTCGGTGTAGTATAGAGTCAGAGAAGTGAGGTATTAAGCTAGTCTCGTCCAATAGCATGTGTGTCTGTCGGAGGGTCGACCCTCACGATGGAGCTGGCCACCACGAAGTACCCCTCGTACTCCACGGAGTCAGGAGTGGTGTCGTAGTGGTAGTGGCCGCCGTCGCCGTGGGAGCTGAACCCGTGGAAGTGTTGCACGCGTAGGTCCAGGTCCTGGATGGAAGAGAGGTATATTACCGATACTTGTAAGGATATCATACTATGCTTGCATCACCAATTGTCGTCAAGTGGTCGCCTTGCAACGCTTTTTCAGTAGGTGCACCTATAGTTACTAGTTACTCGTATGAAGATATAGTACAGAAAAGTATACTTATATGAAGTTTGGCAGCAATATGTACAAATAGCGAACTCAAGCGCAGGCCACACCGACAGCTGGCGGGTGAGCGAGTTAGGCGAGAGGGCGAAGCGAAATAGCAAACTACGCAAAATTTTGGCGAATTAAACTATGTGGTTCACACCTAAAACTATGGACGGACGGGCGGAGCGTGTCCCTTCGTCTCCAGCATACTCACCATGGAATCCTGATAGCGTCAAACGGGGTGAATATAAAATATTTTTAACTTTAAAGGATGAAAATAACCACTTCGTCGACATAAATGATAGGTTAAATATTACTAAATTTTTAGTCAAGTTGAATAGATTTTGAATTAAAAAAAAAAATTGAAATTATGCTGCCGATTATCCATAAATCGATAAAATATAGCCAGGTAACCGTACACGAGCCATGGGACCAAGCGCATAGGGTTGTCACCGTCCACGTCCAATTATTTTGTTATCGTCCCTATACAACTGTTGCACGTCCCTATTTAATAATAACGTCGTTCCGATTAACCCCCCTACTCGTAGTTACCCACAATTTACAGTAGTCTACAATTTTTGCTTTTATATTATAATAATGCTGACATTTGCTTAAACATTGTTTATTTAAGGTAGAATAATAAGTGGTACTTAGTTTAAAACAAGTTTTATCCTGACAAATTCACTTCTATATAGTTAAATGGGAGGGTTTAATAACACAATTTGAGAACTGTTTGAGAGCCCCCACTTTAACGACTTCAAATGAAAATTTCTGACAGATTTGACGTTTCTTAGATGTTGCCAGCTTGTTAAATATATAATCTACTATCAAAACACACGGAAAAATTCAGAAAAGGTCATACTATGGTGGATACCCTGACGTTAGAATCTCATGGCTCATTTACACCAGGTTGACAGTCGACTTCGCTTGCCAGTCGAAGGTGCACATCAAAAAAGAAAATGCTTCTACATTTACATTTACCGCCAGATTCGCAAGGCAATAGGTAGAGCCTGTGAGGAAAGAACCTGGCAAGAAAGACTCACGGCCACTCTTTTTATTCGCCAGTAAATACAATGATTCTGTTACAACAATAAAAAGAGGGCAAGGGCAGTACGTGACCATGTGTGGACCAAGTGAACTTAAAAATTATGGATCTCTGTTATTCCCAAAAAAAGTCAAATACTAGTTATAGGTGCCACATAATCTCAAAGTACCCGAAATAGACGATTATTGTCCCGATAATCGTTTCGGCAAATGGACTAATAGCGAAGAGTCTCGATCAACATCTCAAGAGACTCTCGCTAGACTGTTGGATCAAGGGTCAGATACAGAAGGCTGTCGTCCTCGACACGGCACGCATCGTTAGGAGGTTTCTCAGTCTGTGACCTCTACCGCTGGTAGTTTGGGCCTTGCTCCGCTACTGGTGGTGGTCTGACATGGATTTTTTTATAATATTATATGTAACTTTTTATATAAATATTGTAAAAAAATGTATGTTAAGAATATAATTTGAATAAATGGAATCGTAATAATAATAATTTAACAATAATAATTGAGTTTCAGGGTATGGGTCTGTCACACGGCATAACAATTCTTAGGAATACGATCGACATTTGCCGACCGCTTCCGATGTCGACCGCGCCACATACTACGCCTATGCTGCGGGTTTGGCTTGGGATTTCATTTATTATATTTATTTTGTTAGTTTACCAATTTTTACTATAAATTTCTTTAGATCCAGTGATATTGTGCGGTGTGCGAGGCACAACCATTACATTTTTACTATAAATTTCTTTAGATCCAGTGATATTGTGCGGTGTGCGAGGCACAACCGTTATATTTGGTATAAAAGAAAAATAAGTTTTATTTTTTGAATGCAGTAACGTCCGTCCGTTGCCGAGCTCCCGGCTCTAGGGGCGGCAAAAAAAAATCTAAGTAAGGTTGTCTGGAAGAGATCGCTTTTAGCGATAAGGCCGCCATTTGTACTCTTCTTAAAGTGAATGAATCTCCTTTTTGTATGTTCTACATGTTGTGTACAATAAAGTGTATTGAATTGAATTGAAAGTACCTATACTTGGATAATCAGGATTTTGAAAAGGTATCTACTACGAGTACCATTGATAAAATCATCTGAGTTAGTGTGCTTGGTGATTATAACGAATGAAGTAAACAAGTCACTCACAAGGTCCCCTGTGACGAGCGTGCCGACGTGTGTGATGGGCGCCCTCATCTCGAAGTAGTGCAGCCACTGGTCCACGTCGCTGTCGCTACACAGCGGCGTCGCCGAGAAGTCCGGCATCACGTGGAACTTGACCTTACCCGCGCGCAGTAGGAACGTACCGCCCAGACCTGCAGGCCAACTCTCGAAGTCAACAAATACAAGGTTTACAACATGCTACATAATCTACGCTAACATCTACTATGCATCGAATTTTGATGCGGTTTTTACCCATGGATAGTGATTCGTTAAGCCGTCGGTCCCGGTTGTCATACGAACATCTATGGCAGTCGTTAAGGGTAGTTGGAGCCCTAAATCAAAAATCCGACCGGTCTAACTACAGAACTTCGATATCGCCCATGGGTTGTGGAGGTCAGATGGCAGTCGCTTCACGGAAAATATCGAAGTTCAGCCGAATCGCAGTTAGATTGGAAAGCCGACCCCAACTGAATTGGGAAAAGGCTCGGTGAATGATGATGAGTGATTCTCGATGAAGGTTTTAGTTTATAATATTTTTTTAATATTACTACGTACACAACAAGCCTGCTCGCTGCTATTCTATTTACGTAGACACTAGACACATCCTATTATTACCTATAACAATAATGAATAAAAAAATTCTTACCAACAACTTTATCCCCATAGTGGTTCTTCAGGGTTTCTCTGACAGCCGTGATGAAGTTGGACTTTCCGATACGTGTCTTAGCAATCACTTTAATTACCTATAAATTGATCAAAATAATCTATATATAGAAATGGGGAAAGTAATTTTTGTCCCCCCCTTAGCTCTCGAGAACTGCTTATGCTCCAATGATGGTTGACCCCTCTATGGATAGCCCTCGATCTGGAGGCAAGCCAATAAATCGAAAATTTGACCTAGCCCTAAGGGGTCAAAAGTTATAGGCCAAAACCTATGGCGTGGTGCGGCGCGAAGCACCGCGCAAGACATCATACTAGTTATTAAATAAACTTTTAGTCTAGACATTTCATGAGTAGAAAATAGGTTTGTAGGTACGTACTTATTGTCGGGCTTGAAACTATACTCGTACCTAGTATCGCAACAATTAAAAACAAGGTATTTTCTGGTATCGATTATTATAGATGTTTTACCTTGCCAGGCTGTCCCTCACTGAGCAGATAGTTCCCGAGCAGTGCGGTTCGGGTCTCAGTGTCAGGCAGTGTCCGCTGGAGGTATAGTCCCGTACCTTTGGCTGCTCCCACCGGCTCCACGGACACTATACGGGTACCCTGGTTCACTGTGCCGTTTTGTATGCTCAAGTTTATAATACCCTGGAATCGGAAATTATATTTATGGCATATGGCACTTGTGTTGCAAGTTGCAATGCTTAGTTCCTTATGCTAAGAGAAAGCCGACTTCTTAGAAGTGTCGATCAAAAGTTTTGGTACCTAAATCTAAAAAAACCGACCAAGTGAGAGTCGGGCTCGCGCACGAAGGGTTCCGTACCATTATCTATAAAACCGGCAAAAAATTCACCCTGGTTGTATGGTAACCCCCCCTAAATATTTGTTTTATTCTGTTTTGTAGTTATTATAGTGGCAATAGAAATAGATCATCTGTGAAAATTTCAACTGTATATAACTATTACGGTTCATGAGATACAGCCTGGTGACAGACGGTTATACGGACAGACAGCGGAGCCTCAGTTATTACTTATTACTAAGGCTCCGCTGTCCATCCGTCTAACCCATAGATATATTATATACTAGGTCCATGGTCTAACCCTATTAAGATCGGAACCTTAAAAAGGGCCGCGAGCAGTCTGGGACCCCAGGGTTCTCGCTATCTATCTCTACACTAATCGCTGTTGGACAAATTTACATGTCGTGCCAAATTAATTATAAACTTACTGTTAATGGCTCACCTCACAATTAACACCTATATGTGGCCATGGACCTGCGCCCGCGCCGGCTATGAAGGCGGGGTCTCTTTGCAGGTGCTTAGCGAGCAACGCCAGGTCGTAGAGCTTGTCGTGCTGCACTAGAGGCAACAAATACGGCGGACCGCCAATCTCCACTAGCTTTGGATTGCCAGTCAGTCCTGCCACAGGTTAAACCTTGTAATATTTTATAATAATTGGCTAATCCTTAATCAAACTGCTTTTAAGTAGGTAGGTAAGTACCTGCTTATGTATTTTTACTGGAACGTAGAGCCTTTATCAGGGTTCCTATACTTCCGGCCTTAAGGCGATACGAAATCTACAAGGTCGGCTATTAGACTACATCTATATAAGTTAGGTACTCTTATCAGGAAAACAATCAAAAGTAGGAGACTTATGTACGTACCACCTATCGAGCGCCACTACATCGAAAGTAGCTGTCATAGGTACTTTTGCTGAAGCGTAGATAGTAGGTATGCATCTAGAAGGGACAAGGGGTCGGCAAAGGCATTATTCGCCTACATTTAGCCAGTACGTAACTTTGCTGGTCTCACTGTAACGGTGTAGGTTTTCGTAATTATGGTAGAATGGTTTGGTAGATGGCAAAAGGGTCGTTTGTCAAGCCAATAAAAGGTTGCGAGTGGCGCGGGGACGTCTTACGTAATAGGTGTCAAACGCATTACCGCTAACCTGACTTTTAAGATAGCCACAGCCTCGTCTGTAAATCGGAAGGTGCACCACTTGCAGGCGAGGTATATCTAGCCTCTAATACCACGATGAGACCATCATACACCCCACCACACCACACACCACATACACGTATTAAAAAAGTTTTGTTTGAAACCAGCTGAAACTAAAATTAGGTTGACTAAACGGACACAACAGATAAATGGTCGACAACACAGGTATGTACTCACCAGGTGCCGTAAGATTATAGGGGCTGGTGGTGAGGTCTGGTGAGTCCTCCACTGTGACGTGCACTGTAGCGAATGTACTCGGCAGGCCTCTTGATAACACTGGACATTAAAATTAATACACGTTGTTATAACTCTGAAGATTATTATTACTTAACCCATTGTCATAGCGTTACCGTACAACTTCTCCTGCTTTAGGTATTACCTAGTTCAATTTTATGTCTATACTACTTACACTTGTTTAAGTGATAAAAATGTATTTTTGAATAACTTCTGATAAATTAAGTATTAAGGGCTGCATTAGGTAGGTAGGATAATATTAACTGTACAAAGGTAGCATAATTAGGTTGGTATTAGACACTTAATTCATAACTCGTATGAAGGCTTGTGGCTAAGTGGTACCGCGTAATTTAACACATTGCAAAGATTAAGAAATATCCCCCAAATGTCTTAAGAAATGGTCACATTTCTTAAGACATTTGGGGGAGCACGTTAATCCGTCGGTCCCGATTGTCATACGAACATCTGTGGCAGTCGTTACGAGTATTTGGAAAAACAAAATCCGACTAGGTACTTAGTCTAACTACAGAGTAATCACAGAATCTAACACAATTCATTTCATGATGCCATATAAACGGTCTCAAAAATTATTTTTTTTAATTAAAAAGTATAGGTAAGTAAAAGGGAATGACTTCCACTCGAGTGAAGTCTCGGACTAGATTACCTACCTACATTATAGGTAACCTATGGTGTGACTTACCATCGGCAACTTCTTGCAGCGGTGGTTGATGGAGACTCTTCTCCTTGGTCGGCACTTGTGTATAATCTATCGAAGTCATGCTGAAATACGTGTGGCTTTTATATTATGTAGGTACTTATAAAGTTATAATGAACAAATCGTTAATGTAAGTAGTGGCACTACACCATCTATCAGTATTTTACAGGTAAATAAATATACAAATGAATTTCCCTATCAGTTGCCTGCCACTATTGCCTCTCTTATCAAAAGTACTTATCGATCCAGTTTTCACAGTCAGTCGGCATGCGATGTGAACGTTTACCATCACTTTTACTGACCTCGATAGCTTCAAGGTCGTCGCGCTCACTGCCACTAACAATAACAACAGAATCACAAACATTTCAACGTAATTTACTATTGTCTTAGTTAAAAGCTTATGCATAACTTACATTCAGGTATCTAAGTGGTTCTTGTTATGTGCGCTCGATGAGACGGCGACGTGGTGGGATCGTGACCTCTGAGATTGTAGTGCGAGTGCCGGTAATGTAATGTCGAGTGTCGTAAGGTCGCGTGCGCTCGCGCAACTCCGTGTCGCGCTAATGTTGTTTGTCGCCCTGTGATTGCGCGGTTATCTCTAGTGTCGTTTATCATTTCAACAATTTATTCGCTTTGAGAGGTTCTACAACCTATGTAGCTCGTTGGTAGTGATTCGTTAGCGATAGCGTAGGTTATACATACACAGGTAAATACACAGTTTAACCTTTATTTGTATTGACCTGACCGGTTTAGCATTATGGTATTTTCAAAGGTATTCACTTATTCACTTCACATTTTATCCATTAAATTCATTGTTAAACCCTATAATTCAACTAACAATAAACGAAACGTTCTCACGGACTAAACTTTAAACGTGTTACCTTTTAAAACTATCACGTTTTGTACGCGTTATAAAGTAGACAACGGCTCTTTTACGTGATTTTGTAGAGCTATAAGCGAGTGAAGCGACTACGTTTCGAGATTGGACAATTTTGCTTTCGCCCGTCTGTCTGTTTGTTAGTGTTCCGGGCTAGCAGCCACAGTTTTTATCCGATCTTCACAAAACTTGGCGCAAGTGTTCCTTGATTTTATAAAAAAAAATCATCGTGAGCTTTTTTTGGAAAAGATGGAAAATTGAAGAAAAAAGCTCAAAGGCTCCAGTTATTATCTGATCTCCACGAAATTTGGCACAAGTATTCCTTTACTTGAAACAATTTTTTCGTTTTCATTTTTTTATGAGGAGAGGGGAGATAATCCAGAAAACGATTACGGTACTATTCGACCATAGGGCGACCACTAATTTTTAATTATGCAGAAAAGATAAATACAGTAAATCAAGAAAAAAACAACATTATTGCTCACACTAACCACGTATATTATTAACCACTAAACACGCATATTATTGAGCGGAGCTCAATCTTAGGCGACAAGTGTAAATCGTTTGTGCGTCTACTCCTCCGAAACGGCTCGACCGATTATGACCAAATTTGGCATGCTGGTCGACATCATACCCGGGAGTGCATATATCTGTAATCATGAAAATAGAGCTGACCACGGAGGAATAATCACCGAAAATGTCCTGGACATCAACGAAAGAGTTCTTTAACATTTAGCTAGCAATTCCAAAATTGGCACTCGCGTGCAAGACATGCAGCTGGTGGGTTCGGAAAAACGATTTTCGAAATCGGATGCAATGCGGAATAATCACCGAAAAACCAGATGATTAAATGGTTGCCATGGAAACACGTGCTTCAACAATGAAAATAGATTTTTTTTCATTCGATTAATTTATTAGTGTTCGATTCTGATTCTGATATGTAGGTAATAAAAACATTTGCTCCGCTCAACATTTGCAATTACCAGCATGCATTGCGTACCTAGTAGGTACTATTTTGTTTACTTCCACTGGAAATACCTTCTGCTTGCGTACCAGAGACGCCCGGCAACGGACGTGAGAGCGGCAACGGACGTGAGAGCGGCAACGGACGTGAGAGCGGCAACGGACGTGAGAGCGGCAACGGACGTGAGAGCGGCAACGGACGTGAGAGCGGCCGCGAAAAAAAAATTGTGTTTACTTATTATTGTTTTTGTCATCTTGAAGCAAAACTTTTAGTTGTCATTAATATTTTTTGTATATAGTCTATATGATTTTTTATAAGTATAAACAATTACGTTACCTTCATAATAGGTTAGGTTAGGTTAAAATACGATCGAACTTCGATCACTCGGCGGGACACTGGCTCCTATGCTATGTTACATGAACGAAGCTCCAGCTGCATCATTATAAGTATAGCCCAATCTGTATGATGTATTTCAGTTGGACTTACGTATTCTTCTGAATATTAAACAAATGTCAAAGTTTAATATTTTGGGGATAAAGTCTATCATTAAAACATTTTGGGGATAAAGTCTATCATTAAAACATTTTGGGGATAAAGTCTATCATTAAAATATTTTGGGGATAAAGTCTATCATTAAAACATTTTGGGGATAAAGTCTATCATTAAAACATTTTGGGGATAAAGTCTATCATTAAAACATTTTGGGGATAAAGTCTATCATTAAAACATTTTGGGGATAAAGTCTATCATTAAAACATTTTGGGGATAAAGTCTATCATTAAAACATTTTGGGGATAAAGTCTATCATTAAAACATTTTGGGGATAAAGTCTATCATTAAAACATTTTGGGGATAAAGTCTATCATTAAAACATTTTGGGGATAAAGTCTATCATTAAAACATTTTGGGGATAAAGTCTATCATTAAAACATTTTGGGGATAAAGTCTATCATTAAAACATTTTGGGGATAAAGTCTATCATTAAAACAAACAATTAAAAAATAATGTTTAATTCTAATTTAAATAAAATCGCAACAACTCTTTATCAGTACAGACCATCGACACAAATAATAATAAATAGGCAATCAATTGAAAAGCATACTCAACTTATACATAACAAAGTACTTAGCTAGTGCGGACAGCAGCGGTACACTCGAAGACAAATGTTGATGATCAGGAAAAAAATAAGATTAAATTCATCAACATCCAGAATAATATAGAACCAACACCTAAATTGAGTAAAAATGTAACATTATCTACATTTCACGCAACATCATCAACTTTCGACGCTGCCTGTACCGAAGACAATACTCTGACGTCTGATACTTAACCAATAGTTATTGAAAGGGTTCAAACACGTACAAAAAGGACACCACTAGTAATGAAGCTAGATGAGATAATTATTAAAAAAAAACTGAATACATAATTGCCAAAATTATGTAAATAAGTGTTTATGCGTTTAATGAACTTAAACTTAATCTTGACGCGTAAAAAATATAAAATATAGCATAAATGTACGTATACAATTTTTTCTACTATTATAATAAGTAACTTTGGTGTGAAATTCTGTGATGCTAGTGTAAAGAAGCATCTTACAATAATAAAGTTCCTGCAGGAACTCTTAGACAATGAAAGAATTTCATTGAATGCAGCATAACAAAATCATCAACAAGTCTAGCAGCGCAAATAAGTACTGACAATAGTTAAAAAGAAAAGAGCCGTTACGGGCAAGTATTAATATTTCTGCAATTGTCCTGAACTTTAGACCCTGACTGTACTTAACATATCTTTAACTTTTCTTGACTAGTATAGTGACTGAAATGTAGACTAAACTGTAGAATAAGTTATGTATAAAGTTTGATAGTTATTTTAGCATTGTGAAAAAGATGCAACTTTCTGCTATACGTACGCGCACGCGTTCCTACGTCTGTCTGGATAGTCTGTCTGTGATGAACATGGACTATAATATTGGTATTTATATTACTAATAAATCTACCCCATTCGCACCAGAAATTGTTTGGACACTTGTGCCAAATATCGTAGAGATAATTTTAAAAAATGTGAAAAATGTGACCATTAGCCCGCGAAAAATACAAACAGACAAGACAGACGGACGAAAGTAAAATAGTTTAGTCTCGAAATGTAGACGATTCGCTCGATAAGTTCGCTCGGTCAATTCAAACAAATCGACTAAAACAAACAATGCTTCTTCACAATAACACTATACATTTACTTTTAAAAATACATTAGTTTTATAATACTTGTAGAGTTGTGTTTTTACATTCCGAAGTCCCCGACACAACTGGCAACACTAACATCACGCACAGACTCAACAACTAACAATATCACTTTGGTGGAATTAATCGAAGGTATTGCCAGTAGGGCGACTCAGTAGCCACACTCAACATGACTGTAATTGTCTTATCGTCATCACAGCCTATAACATATTACAAACCATTCAATCATTGTTATGATGTACACAGTAATAGAAAATATATTAATTTGAATATAATATTAAATAGTCTTAAACTTTTTCTCCGATTTTTAATAAACGTCAAAGAAGGCTAACGTTTAGTGAACTCTAGTGCACTTCTAGCTGCGCTTTAACATCGAAATGGAACGTATAAACATATCGACATTTAAATTATTATTAGTCAAGTTGTCGCCGGAGTAGGTGGAACGCGGCCGTGTCCTTCTGCGAGCAAGTCATGCTCGCGAAGGAGGCGGCCGGGAGGGAGAGGGAGCGTACCCTCCCCGCCGAGTTCCGTAGTCGGCGGCCAGGGCGCCCCAGACTCCGCGACTACGCCCAAGACTATCGACCTCCATGATCGGAGCCTGAGGACGGCGGGATCGCCATCCGCCGTCCTTACAGAAGCAGGCTAGAAGGGTTGCGTGCTGCGGGGCCTTTGCCCCATAGCACGCAACCAGATTCACTCACTGACGCGGGATAAAACCCTTCCCCCAACGACGCGGGATTCTCGTCCCGACCCAACACCCGAAGAGACCACAGAGGTGGTCAAAGTCCGCCGGGCGCCACTGGACATACCCTCTTCTAGTAACCAGAGACCCCCGGCAACGGACGTTAGAGCGGCCGCGGCCTCGGGCCGCGAAATTAAAAAAAAAAAAAAAAAAAAAAAAAAAGTCAAGTTGTCGACGTAGATAGATAGTGTTGTTGTGGAACCCATATGATAAAGAATGATGTTTTTGAAGTCAATTTCAAGTGATTTTGGCACACTTTATTGGCCACTTTATTGGCCAGTTACGGTGCCAATTAAATGAAATATGTTGTAAGCAGTTTTAAACAGTGAATGGAAAAACATAGAAGCATAACTTCAAACAAAATCTCTAAAATATACGGTCCCACATATACGGATATATTTTGTTTTCTATGAACGACGATTACGGTTGCGAAATAATGATTGGTTCTATTGTCAATGTACGTTTTTGATTCGCGAGCAACTATCGCATTGACTCGCGCGTGAAGTGACAGGTGACAGGTGACAGGTGACAGACCGCCTGCAAGAATCAAACTACACACGTTCGCGGCTAAATGTTCCTAGTGACGGCTGAATTTGCGTTGGGTCATTTTTGAGTGTTAGAAATGCTGCTATGTATTTTCCGTTAATAATGAATTACTAATAAATTAATCAAATTTCATATCATTTAATAGTAAGAAATCGGCATATACCGGTCTAGTCTCCTTGTGAATACGACTGGTACAATCAAATCAAAACAAATGCATGAAAAATGCATGAAAAATTATGCATGACCAGATCACATTATCAATTAAGACTAAAAGTTTTTAATTTTAAAAAATAGTATATCAACTTATATTATTGTGACTACAATCTATTATTAATAATTCATAGGTATTGTCTCTGTTTGTAATACTTACAATAATATGTACTATAATTATTTGTGTAACAGTATTCGTGATCAAACAAACTAGAAATAGATAAAACCGACAACGTAACGTCGAGCGACGAACCTTCGTGATAATGAAATCGGAAAAATGTTGATAGTAACTGTCTCGGTACTCGTGTCGTTGTCGTGTGGGTACTACCTGCAGTACCTGCAGTACCCACACGACCCACACTACCCGTCGGTAACATCTATATCTAATATTGTATCGACATTGCACAAATTACATTCACTCTAAATACATCCTAAAGCATAACACAGGAACTAAGGAAATGGATTTTTATATTCCATCCTTATACAAGATGACTTTCAACATTTCTTGTTTTCAATATTTTATAAAACTACTTACATAACTTGTTTGGTTACAGGATAAGCTCATCGAGTTAACAACTACACGGTATAATATATTATAGTTATATAGTAGTAGTAACTAATTAGTAGTGTATCAGTAATCATTATTCTATGTTTTAAACATTTAATTACTTTGAAGGAAGTCATCGAAAAACTTATAAATTCAAATTAAAAGATTTCACAACGATGTAATTTGTGACATATTTCTGTCTGACAGAAAATATAATACAAATAGTTTATAATATTATTTATTTTTGCTTTAGTAAACGTCGTGTGTCGGTCGATATTGAAATACCTGCATGTTCGTGCTCGCGCCGCAGCACGCGGCTACAGGTCGGCGTGCGGGCGCAGCGTGTGCTCGTGCTCGTGGTGCAGCTGGCGCGCCAGTGCGGCGTGGCGCGCCACCCACGCAGCCAGCTCCGCGCTGTCGCACTGCACGCGCGGCCGCCGCACCGCGCCCTCCGCGCCGCCCGCCACGCCCAGCTCCACCAGGTGCGCGCCGCCCACGCTCAGCACCGTGCACGACACCAGGTTGCCGAGGTGCGTCTCCATGACGACGCAGGGCGCCGCGTGCTTGCAGGTGATGATGCGCAGGTACGAGTCGCTGAGCAGCGCGCGGATGTCGTGCGGCGCGTCGCGCACCGTGCGGTAGGCCAGGAAGCGCTCCGAGTAGTCCGTGTGGTTGAGCGCGTACAGCAGCGCCGCGCCCGCCGCGTCCGCGCCGCAGTAGCGCGGCAGTAGCCCGCCGCCGCCCAGCACGCAGCGCGGCCCGCGCACGCGCGCCGGCACCCAGCGGTCCGACCTAGGCACGACGTCACGACGTCACTAGTTGGCTACAAACCTATATTTATAATGTTTCAGAACGACGCGATCTTTTAATTTCTGCGCTTAAGCCAATTTTTCGCATTAAAAAAAATATACATCAAAAATTGACACAAAAACCGACTTCAAATTACTGAAACGGGTCCAAATAATTGTCGGAATGGGACTAAATTGAAATGGGACCACTTCGGAAGTAGATATTAGCTTTCATTTAAAAAAAAACAATTAAAATCGGTTCACCCAGTACAGAGACATGAGGTAACAAACGTAAAACAAAAAAAAAACAGTCGAATGAAGTACCTCCTTTTTGGAAGTCGGTTGAAAACCATGCAATTTTGAAGTAATTCCTTAAACTACTGGTAACGCGAATAACGCCTGACCTCCTGCTCGTATCCCTGACCGCCGAGGCCGTCTCCGCGGCCAGGTCCAGCACCCCTATGACGGGCTTGGTGACGGTGCCCACCAGCCCCTTGCCCACGCCTGCCAGGAACCCGCCCAGGCCCTCCTGCGTCGCACCCTCGTAGCTGTGTTTCACCAAGGACGTCATACCACCTGCAAACCGACATTACTATTAATAGGAAAAACAATATTTTTCTAATTATATAAAAAAAATGTTTGCATGACAAAATAACACAGCATTATAAAATAACGCGTAACGTGATCAAATGTGACGAGGCAACTTGTTGGGTGGAGGCAGAGTGGAGGGTGCAGGGGGGGCACTGACCGAGTATGCCGAGGCCGAGGCCGCGGAAGCCGGCGGCGAGGTGCGCGCCGGGCGCGGCGGAGCGGATGCGGCGGCGCGTCTCCTCGTGCGCCTCGTCGCCCACCACGCGCTCCAGCCCGTCGCCCAGAGACTCTGCACACACCACACGCATCATCGACAACAGTTATTGAAGTTAAACTTCTTTACGTACGCTCGAAAAAGTGTGATGGGGCAAAGTGAACTTAAGTTGAGAGGGAGATATAAATTAGTGGAGATAGAAAGAGAGACAGTTACGTTTCGTATACGACTGTACGAGAGAGAGAGAGAGGTGCAGGCACGCATTTTTTCTCTCATCCGTTCATAACAAGATTAACTTCAGTCGTGTGGTCTAAATAACACTCGTTTTTAGTGTTCCTTTTAGTGTCCGCACAGCCGCACTGTCCGTGTTCCTTTCCTCGGATTTCTTCCCAAACGGTTGGTGCTAGAAAGATGAAACTGCATGGATATGTGTATTTACTAAGTCGACAAAGTGCTAAAATAAAATTATGAAAAAAATATTTTTTTTTGGGGTACACGTACAGTGGTGATGATTTTGTTCTCGCGTCTACCTAATTGTGTGGCCTATCATTAGATAGGTCTTTTAAAAACATTGAGGTTGCTAGCACAATTTTTACTCCACCTAAATCGTATAAAAGGGGTCTAGAGTAAGAAGGCTAATCGAACATTTTATACGTTCACTTGGCTTTAAGTACCTGTCACTTTAGCTGCAGAGTTAGATATCCCGTGAGTTACGTTCTTGAAGAGAGCTCTGACGTTTCCCTCGAGGAGGAAGCCCGTCACTCCTTCAGACACGTCGGCGACGAACCCTAACGGATTGCCCAGGAAATCTACCGAGCCAAGGATTTTCGCAGCCTGCCATTTCAACTCCTATAAACAATTGGATAGGGTTAGTTGGGGACCAAATATTTTTTAAACAATTTCAAAAATAGTGAAATATTACGTCTTTGAAGTGTTGCAGCATTTGTCTGCCGAGATACGAGGCAGTGTCGAACACGTGCGCGCGCACGAACGGCTCGAGCTCCATTGCCGCGTCCTCGAACTTGATGAACGTCAGCTGCAGGCGACGCTTCAGGGCGCTCAGGGAGCCCTCCAGCTTGTTGTTGGTGCACATCGACAGGCGGATCTGTCCGAAACGATATTATAATTATGGATTTATTACAATATTCACGTGTGGGTACATGGGTCCGAAATAAAAATTAGACTTGCACGCAAATTTCAATTAAACATTAAAATCGTCAGCCTTCTTATTTCAGATGATAAAAATAGTACAGGTCAGTTTATCTTTCCAGAGAACAAGCGGGACGATGATGTCGTGTTACAGTTGCTGTTGTTAAGGTAATAGCTGACCTGGTTGGGGATGATCTTGATGAGCGCGAAGTAGTATCTGGTGGCGTGCAGCGCGGTGAGCTCGGCCAGCATGCGGCGCGTCTCGTAGTCCGCCTCGTCCGGCGCCTCGCCCGCCTCCGCCTCGCCCGCCTCGCCGCGCCGCGCCCACCACCACAGCTGCAGGATGAGCCTGCGCCACACCCACGGTTACTACTTGGTGGTGAGTCGTGACGACGTCTAGCGATTGTAGGCGACTCTGTCAGTACACAATACTAAAGAGAGTGGCTCTCAACTTGACGACCCAGTGATGTCCTCTTCACGCCCCGCTTAAAGAACCCAGGGTTATATGTGGGAGGAAACACGTGCACGGGCAGGGCGTTCCAGGCCACTATCGTTCGGTTCTTGCGAAGATGTTTTTCACTGTGAGGAAGTGTCATCTCTGCCCGGCACGCGTTGTTCGGGATCGGAAGGGAGAGGGGGGGGTCAGGTTGAAGAGCTCTTCAGAACACTCGCCGTGGTAAATACGGTAGAATGTGACCAAGGAAGCTATTGTTCGGCTTCCCGTTACCTCCGGACAATCTATAATACGGATATTCCGTCGCTGCATAGCGTCGAGAGCGTCCAGCAGATACTTCGCGGAGCCGTCCCAGAGGTGAGAGCAGTATTCGACGCAGGGTCTAATCTGCGTCTTGTACAGCAGACACCTCTGGTCCGGTGTCAAAAATCGCTTTACCTTATTCAGTATTCCTAGTTTCCGCGAAGCTAGCCCTATACATCTTTCGATATAGTTTTTATTATTGAGTTATTAAGTGACAGCCAAAAATAAAGTGGATCAATTTAGATCCGTCTCGAATAAAATGTGTACGTATTGTGTATTACCGCTCCTCGAGTCGTATAGCCAGCGGGCGGAGAGCCACGACGAGGTGGCGGAAGAAGTACGCGTTGTATCTGTTGGCGGGCGCCTGCTGCAGCTCCAGCGACGCGTGCAGCGCCGGCAGCGCGTCCCCGCCGCGCGCCGGCAGGCAGTACAGCAGCACCGGGCTGGGCGTGCCCAGCAGCTAGGCACGAGGACAATGGCTATTACTGTATCCGATACATGATTTCATTCAATCGACACTAGCAGGTAATTTTCATTTATTTTATTTATATATTTATGTACGACACACAGAAAAATAAAACAATAAGAAGAGTACAAAGAGAATAGTGAGCAGTTAGTAAAACGGCACTACTTATTTCTAAAGGAATCTCTTCCAGCAGGCCAGACTGCATTAGACTATAGTCCGTGCTGATGACCTTATGGCATACGCTGAAACATCAATGGCTCATTGTCGCGTATGTGTACAAGGTCGGACGTCACATGTGTTACCTGGTTGTCCCACTGCATGTGCTGCACGGCGAGCGCGAGCGCCAGGGTCGCGGGCCCCAGCGCCAGCTCCAGCTGCACGCGCTCCAGCAGCGCGTGCACCAGCTCGGCGGGCGGCGCGCGCGCCACCAGCGACACGGACAGTCCCGCCAGGCGCACGCGCACGCCCCACTCGCGCCGCCAGCCGCCCCCCGCGCTGTCCACCTCCCCGCCCGCTCCCTCGCCCGCTCCCTCGCCCGCACTCTCGCCCGCATCGTCAATCCATCCAGATTCCTACAGACATTCAAGTTTCACTCGATACCAGATCAGTCGCCAGCAATTTGAATAGAAAGCATTTTTAAATTTTGTATTAAATATTAAAATAACGTACATCAGTGTAAACTGGTGACACGATATACTACTCTCGTACCAAACTCGTATAATCTACAATTTAGGTTTGAGATATTGTCGAAATGCTAATTTCCATCCTCGATTATTTACTTAAATTATTTCTAAAAAATATATTTTTAAAACATGTATTTTCTTACCGGAGCTTTTGAGTCATGAATTTTAATGAGCTTGGTGGGTCCGTCGGCCGTGAGAGTGACCTCCAGCCGACCGGAGCCCGGCCGCAGCGTCTGCCACGACACTGCCTGCTCCGGGGGTACGGGGGACCCGCGGTTCCAACCGATTCTCCCGGACGCAGGTAGACCTAGTACTACTCGTGTTCCTGACCGACAAACAAGCTAGATAAATTACTTACTTTCTACAGTGGATGTGTTGGCCATTTCCTAAAGGAGTGTTCAGTACGTGAAAAAGTGGCAGTGTGTGCAACATGCAAGCGCTTCAATAAGCCCAGCCATCACAGTACAGGCGAGAAACTGCCCAGCCCGTAAAACTGCAGAAGACCGGCAAACAGTCAACCGACTATGAGCGCTGCATCAAATAGCTTATATCTGCCTGTTCGTTTTTAATATGTACTATGATTTAGTTAGTTAAGTTTTGTAGTGAACAATAAATAGATAGTGTTATAGATTAAGTAGCAGTTCACCGTTCGCCTTCGTCTCAAACTGCGAACACAATAATATCTGACCCGGCTTACTTCAGATAATAACTAACAATATGCATTCGCAGCATTTTCAAACTCTGCAATTTTAGTCTTAAATATTGGAGTTTACTCCTTAAGAATCGATTTTCATATATAAGGCGCCCGGTATGAGAAAAATCCGAGGGGTAAAACCTACTAACAAGTAACGAAATCGTGTCACGTTTTTGGTGCGCACCTCTAGTGCGCAACTTTCTAATTTGTTATGGTTAGATACTCGTACTTAAGGAGTAAACTCCAGTCGTGCGTCGGAGCTGACACACACACTTTTTATGGTTAGATACTCGTACTTAAGGAGTAAACTCCAGTCGTGCGTCGGAGCTGACACACACACTTTTTTTATTTATTTATAAACATTTACATCCATTCTTACAGGGTGACCCCCAATGCAATAGAGTAGGCTATTCCACTAAAAGAGATCCTTATAATTAATTATTTAAATTAATTATATTATTAATCTACCTATTCACAAAACAAACAAAGTATGAATTTATAATTAATTTTTATATTGTTACTAGTGGTCCCGGCGAACTTCGTACCGCCTCAAATTTTGCTTATGAACCTTCCCTGAACCTCCACGAATATTTTAAGACCCAAATTATCCAAATCGGTCCAGCCGTTCACGCGTGACGGCGTGACCAAGAGAAATATGGATTCATTTTTATATATAGAGATTACTAACGTTTATGTTGAAAAACTGTTTATTTAGATTTACATATAATGTGTAGGTACCTAGTGAACGTCACGCCTGAGCTACGAGTACACGACTAACTAGTTCCGTGTCATGTAACCTTAGCACTATAAGTAGACCCCTGCTCATAATTAAATGTTATTTTAGTTTTTAAGTAATGTCAGCTAAGTAATTATGATTAATAGGCTAAGACCTCATGTAAAATATGCTTCAGTAATGAATAAATAAAAATTATATTAAATATAAAAATAAAATTGTCGTTAAAAATAAATATTTGACCAAATAAGTGAAACTTTTGAATTCCTCTAGACAGAGATAATAGCGTTGTCTTCAAGGAGGTAACGGGTTGCAAATATGTCGGCGTGTGCACGTACCCGGAGTGAGCGCCATGAGCGAGAGTCCGTCGGGCTGCACGCACAGGTTGCTGTGCGCGCACGCCATGCGGCCGGCCGGCAGCAGGCGCCAGGCCTGCGTGGAGCCCCGCCGCGCGTCCGCCCGCCGCAGCACCAGGCCGGACGCGCGCCCCGGCCGCGGCGCCGCGTCCTCTATGTCCAGCACCTGCGCAACCTGCCCGTCAGTGGCCGTCGCCCGAGGGGCCCGCGCCGCTCGGGCGCTACTCACCATGGCGTGGGGAGATAGCGGCGCGTCGTCCGACAGGAGCGCGTCTGTGGGCTGAGGCGGGGAGCTGCCCTCGTGTATCAGTTGCTCGTTGGGGCCACGCCGCCACAGTTGAGATCTACGCAAATTGTACGTTCAATATTGAGTTCGCAATCACTAGTATTTAAACGGCAGTCGACTAGATCGTTGTCCATTAAATAAGTAACGCATACCTGTCTCCGTATCGTTTCCTGCCGAGCACGACCCGCGTGCTGCCGAGCGGTACTTCCAGCACGAGCACGTTGTCGTCGGGCGACGAGGCCGAGGGGCTCTGGTTCGTCTGCGAACTACCCTCCCCGGCGACATAAATATTTCAGTTATACTCGTAGTCGTACAATAAATAAACAAGACTAAGACCGAAGCGGGTAAATAATGACTGTCTTACATACTAACTATGTGGTGTACCTGTGGTGTGGTAGTGTGGTCGTGTACCTGTGGTGTGGTAGTGTGGTGGTGTACCTGTGGTGTGGTAGTGTGGTCGTGTACCTGTGGTGTGGTAGTGTGGTGGTGTACTGTGGTGTGGTAGTGTGGTCGTGTACCTGTGGTGTGGTAGTGTGGTGGTGTACCTGTGGTGTGGTAGTATGGTGGTGTACCTGTGGTGTGGTAGTGTGGTCGTGTACCTGTGGTGTGGTAGTGTGGTGGTGTACCTGTGGTGTGGTAGTGTGGTCGTGTACCTGTGGTGTGGTAGTGTGGTGGTGTACCTGTGGTGTGGTAGTGTGGTGGTGTACCTGTGGTGTGGTAGTGTGGTGGTGTACCTCTGGTGTGGTAGTGTGGTGGTGTACCTGTGGTGTGGTAGTGTGGTGGTGTACCTGTGGTGTGGTGGTGTACCTGTGGTGTGGTAGTGTGATGGTGTACCTGTGGTGTGGTGGTGTACCTGTGGTGTGGTAGTGTGGTGGTGTACCTGTGGTGTGGTAGTGTGGTGTTGCCGCTGGCGCTGAAGGCGACATAGATGAAGTTCTGGTAGAGCAGGTGGTGCGTGTGGGGCAGCGCGTCCAGCGCGAGCGTGGTGCGCGGCCCGCCCGGCGCCCGCAGCGCCAGCGCCGGCGCGCCCTCCGGCTCCGGCAGCGCCCAGCGCGCGCGCCCGTGCGCCCCTACCACGCACTCCTCGCCGCAGCCCACTTGGTGGAACATGATGGCGACGGGCGAGTGGTTGTCGATCCGGAGCGGCGGCGGCGCGCACTCCGCGTCGCGCAGCACCACGAACATGGTGGCACCCTGGCACACCACCTCCACGCGCACCAGCTGGTAGCCGCCGCCCGACTCCCTGAGAAAAAAAATTGACAGACAAAGGGTCCAACGTAAACTTGATAGCTAACCTAAGTGTTACCATTTCAAACAATTATTTTCTACCAATTTGAGTTACACATACAAGTGCCATATTTAAGCATTACGTATTCGCTTACTAATACCATTTTACGTTCCGTTTCACACAATTTCATGCGACAACATGGATGACAAATTTCAGTTATTATTCGATAAAAGGAAGATAGAAATGGAGAAACAGACGAATGATTTAAAAGAAACTATTACAAATAATATAATGGAGCGGATGGACGAAAAACTAACTCCTATGATTGCAGAAAATGAAAAATTAAAACAAAAAAATTGTAACCTGGAGAATGAGATTGAATATCTAAATAAAAAGAGAAGAAAAGTAACAATTTAATTATTTATGGTTTAGAAGAGAGAGAAACATCAGTATTAGAGCTATTTCATACCGTCAAGGAAATTTAAAAAAAAGATCAAAATTTATCTGTGGAAGAAACTGAAGTGAATAAAATATATCGATTGGGAAAAAATAAAATCGAGAACAAACATAGACCAGTACTACTATCATTAACAAACGGGTGGAAAAAAGACCAAATTCTAAAAAATAAGAAACGTTTAAAGGAAATCTATATATCCGAAGACTATTCTAAAGAAGTCATAGAGAAGAGAAAGGCTCTGCTACCACAGCTACTAGAGGAGAAGAAGAAGGGAAATATTGCTTTTCTTAAATATGATAAACTAGTAGTTAAAGGACCCACCTCAGACAAAAGGAAAAGAGATACCTCTACCTCACCACAGTCAACGTCAACCCATAAACCAAAAAAGCAACAAACAATAAATTATGTTAAAACCAGCAGGACAAACGCCTTCGATTTGATGAGAAACCGATCCAACTCTTTTACCGGTACCCTTACACATAAAAATCAATAGCAATTAGCAAACGGAAAACGAATAACCCAAACAAATCACGAAAACCAAACCAACGTATAACACAATCTCCCTCCAAAAAATCAGGAAAACAATTTAGATAATTTAGATAATTTAGACAATCTAGAAAAGAGAAGGGAGAAAGAATTATTTCCTATCCAGACTTCCTTCTATACCATATCGGAAAAACTCCAGGTCAGTATGGAGTGGGCTTTATTATAAAAAAAACCTTACCAATAATGTGCAGAGCTTCATAGGAATATCAGAGCGCATAGCAGTGATGAATATTATGCTACCAGGGTACAAAGATCCATGGTCAATCATACAAGTATACTCACCAACAGAACAGTCAGATATAAGATCAATGGACTCATTCTACCAAGAACTCAATAAAACAATCCAAGACCATGCTCACAAAAACCTGGTTGTGATGTGAGACTTCAATGGCCAAATCGGAAGACGACAACCAGAAGAAGATGCAGTTCTGGGACCAATTGTATATGGAAAAAAGGCCAGAAGTAGAAACGGGGAATTGCTTGTAAACTTTGCACAGGAGAATGGCTTGAGAATCTTAAATACATTGTTCAAGAAGAAGGAAAATAGGATGTGGACCTGGAAATCACCAGACGGGAAAATAAAAAACGAGATAGACTTTATAATGACTAGTAAAAGCAGGAACTTCTCAAACATGAAAGTAATAAAAAAAATTAACTTCAATACGAACCATCGTCTTATTCGAGCAGAACTAATGGCAATACCGCCAAAAAACCAAGAGACCAAGAAATAATATACTGAACACAAAACAAAAACCAAACAGCCCAAATTACCAGTTTTATAACGTCAAAACTCATAGATTACAATAACGAGACCACAAACAAGGAGGTGCAAGAAAAATACAACTGGTTAGAAGAAACAATCAAAGCAGGTATTCAACAAAGAACCAATTACAACGACCTATCAAACAAGTGGATGTCTACCAAAAGCATTAACCTTCTCAATCAAAGAGCTGACCTAATTAATGGCAAGAATACTAATGACAATCGAAAGCAAATAGCAAAACTTAGCAAATAAATAAAAGAAAACATTAGAAGGGATAGAACTCAAAAAAGAATGGAAACAATAGAGAGACACATTTTACAGACTGGAGGAATAAAAAAGGCATATAAGGAATTAAGTAACAAAAAAGTGTGTGTGTCAGCTCCGACGCACGACTGGAGTTTACTCCTTAAGTACGAGTATCTAACCATAACAAATTAGAAAGTTGCGCACTAGAGGTGCGCACCAAAAACGTGACACGATTTTCGTTACTTGTTAGTAGGTTTTACCCCTCGGATTTTTCTCATACCGGGCGCCTTATATATGAAAATCGATTCTTAAGGAGTAAACTCCAAAAAGGACTGGATTGTACGTATGAAAGATAATAATAGCTTGAAAGAAACCCGAAGGCAAAGAATATTAGGAATTCCTACATCTTACTACAAAAATCTATATGAAAGTACCAAAGCGAAAAAAGAAATAGAGTTGTTGGAAATCTCATCGGTACCAAATATTATACAGGAAGAAATAGAATTTGCAATAGAAACCCAAAGAGATAACAAAGCACCAGGGCCCGATGGAATAACCAACGAAGTACTAAAACAAGCGAAACCTACATTAATACCTATTCTCAATGAAATATTCACTGAAATAATCAACACGGAAACAATCCCTGACCAATGGACTAAATCCAATATAATCCTTCTGTACAAAAAAGGCGACCTGTACGATATTGCAAACTACAGGCCCATAAGTTTGATGTCCAACCTGTACAAAATATTTGCAAAGATCTTGTTCAAGCGAATGGAGAGAAAACTTGACGAGCAACAGCCAATAGAACAGGCAGGTTTTAGAAGATACTAATCAGTATTGGACCATATCCATACGGTTAGGCAAATTATCGAAAAATATGCGGAATATCAACTTGTATATTATCTGGCATTTGTTGATTACAGCAAGGCATTCGACTCATTAATACATGAAAACATCTGGGAAGCATTAAGAGAACAAGGAATAGAACAAAAATATATAAGATTGATTAGAAATGTTTATAAAAACAGCTCGGCATGCATCCAGCTAGAAAAGAAAGGAGATTCGTTTAACATACAGAAAGGAGTAAGACAAGGAGATCCTCTCTCTCCAAAACTTTTCTCCGCGGTTTTGGAAATGATCTTCAGAAGCTTTGAATGGGGAAATCTGGGTTTAAATTTAGACGGCCGCAAATTAACACACCTGAGATTTGCCGATGATATTGTGTTATTCGCAAAAACGCCAGAAGACCTAAATAGAATGTTATACGAACTAGCATCGGAGAGTGAAAAAGTAGGACTAAAATTATATTCCGATAAAAAAAATTATGATCAACGGAAGCAAAATCAACATAATTGTAGGCGAGTCGGAAATTAGCTATGTTGAGGAATATATATACCTTGGACAGCTAATATCACCTAAAGATAATATAAACAAAGAAATCGATAGAAGAATAGCAAATAGTTGGAAAAGGTATTGGGGCCTAAGAGAAGTAATGAAAGATAAAACCCTTCATATAGCAACAAAAAGCAAATTATTCAATGTTTGCATTCTACCAATATTAATGTATGGCAGCCAAACATGGGCGATAACAAAAAACACAACCAACAGCATTGCTACCTGCCAACGAGCAATGGAGAGAAGCATGACGGGAGTAAAGAGAAGGGATAGAATAAGAAACAGCAACATTCGGAAAAAGACTAAGATACAGGACGTAACCCTAAAAATAAAAAGGCTAAAATGGAAGTAGTCGGGACACATAGTCAGAGGAAAGGACAAATGGAGTAAAATAATTACACATTGGTACCCAAGGGAAGGTAAGAGGAAAAGAGGCAGACCACAAACAATATGGGACGATGATATCAGGCAGGTTGCAGGGACAGCATGGAATAGAGTAGCCAGTGAGAGATCAGAATGGAGTAGGTTGGAAGAGGCCTTTGCCAATAGGCTTGTGTCCACTAAGAATAAATCGGATTGGTGTATGTTTCTTATGACTATTTCCAATGAATAGACAACAAAAAGTAATATAAATTAGTAGACAGAATAAAGATTACTATTATTTTTAGAAAATAAGTTTGGAAAAATTAGGCATTCAGTCACGTGACATCAAACACCAATCAAAAAATATGACGTCACAGGTTGCACTCTCACACCATAGAGTCATCGTGACGTCCATCGGTATAGAGCTAGTCTAACTTATTTAGGTCCGATATCTGATCAAGTTGCCAAAATTTTGCGTAAAAATAATATTCATGTCGCGTTTAGAACGGACAACACTATCCGGAGAAACATTTGCAATGTTAAGGAGAAAATTGGGGATGACAGGAAGTCAGGTGTGTATAGGCTTAAGTGTGGGGATTGTGAGGGTGTTTATGTTGGCCAAACCGGCCGTAGCTTCGCGACGCGGTATAAAGAACATATATCAGCTTTTAGAAACAATCGCCCAGAACGGTCTCATTTCGCAAAACATTTGTTGGACTCCGGTCACTCCCTACCTAATCCTCACACTTATGACGTTCTACACACCTGCAACAAAGGACTGAGGCTTTCGGTTTTGGAACAATTAGAAATCTACAAACATAGACGCTTGACCCCTAATATTTTAAATGATCAACTTAATTTCGCCTCTTCCCCTTTGCTGCGGGTAGGTATACGTCATTCAAACAACGGTGGTGGGTAGACATAAAATAATTTGGTATTATGGTTGTGGGTAGAAATAAAAAAACCTAGGATATAAATAAATGCGGTTTACGAGTTGGGGCTCATTCGGTCGCCATGCGCCGAGCCATCGACATCTCCTGATGATGCCCCTGGTTGGGGGCGAAACACGTGTCGAGGTTTTTTATTATTTTTTGCACAATAACACAACTCTTATATTTATTCTATTTTCAAAATTATTTCTCTATTCTTTCGGCCTAAGTGGGTTTGGAGGGCGGACTTGTGCATGAATAAATACGAGAGTTGGGTAATTTGCATGTGGCGGAATATTGCAAAGTAGTTAGATTTATTTTATTTTTTCATACGTATTTAATTATGTGGTGTATAAGATAAGTTTATAAAATCAGAATGATTGAATTTACATTGAGGATCTGAGAAAAGAACCTGGCAATAAAAACTCAGAGCCACGCTTTTCCAATAGCCACTAATTACAGTCATTGTGTCCAAACGTATCCAGTACGAAGCTGCAACTAACACACACTGTTCATAAAGTTATGCAGTGGTCCATTCACTTGATTCCCTTTTTTTAATTTTTTTTTAATCCGCGGCCCAGGCCGCGGCCGCTCCCACGTCTGTTGCCACTGACCACTCCAGGAATTTTCATTAAGTGTGGTCTCTGCGCTGGGGTTTGGTCGGGTTTTATTTGGTCGATGGTCCTGGGCGTAAATCGCCCTGACCGCTGACTGTGGAACTCAGCGGGAAGGGTACGCTCCCTCTCCCTCTCGGCCGCCTCCTTCGCGAGCATGACTTGCTCGCAGAAGGACACGGCCGCTCACTTGATTCCCTGCCATAACTCTGCGTTCAATATCATTGTCATGTTGTAAACTTAGACTTCAATTACAATCGCACAGTTTGTCATAACTTCGTTTCTTTCATAAACCATTAGTGAAGGATCACGTTTTATTTAACTTATCCCAATTTTTCACAAGTCATGCTCGCGAAGGAGACGGCCGAGAGGGAGAGGGAGCGTACCCTCCCCGCCGAGTCATCTACGCCCAAGATCATCGACTTCCATGATCGGGGCCCGAGGACGGCAGGATAGTCACCCGCCGTCCTTAAAGACGCAGGTTAGAAAGGTCGCGTGCTGCGGGGCTGAGGCCCGACGCCGACGCGAGATAAAACCCTACCTCAACGACGCGGGATTCTCCTCCCGACCAAACCCCCGAAGAGGCCACACAGGTGGTCAAAGTCCGCCGGGCAACCCTGGAAATACCTTCTGCGTGCATACCAGAGACGCCCGGCAACGGACGTGGGAGCGACTGCAACCAGGATCCGCGGAATTTAAAAAAAAACACCCAATTTACTGTAATATTTGGACTGAAAAAAATACTTTTTTAAACTTTCGCGTTTTGTATACATTATAAACTTAAGACAAACGAGTCTTTTACGCTATTATTGATATATTTATTGCTGAACCAGTCCACTCGTAACCACGAATACCCGGTAACAGGGTCGAAACGTCGGGTAATAAAGAGGTATGCATATATCTCGATAATCGCGTTGAAAAAAATGACGTGAGATTTGCCGAGACACCCCCTTCCTTCGCCTAACGTAAGACTACGTGATATTCGGCTCGACCCCACACCCCCCTAAACAGCGCACGCAATTTATGGACGCCTCTAATTTATATTTTTTTATTTTCTTTTTAAAGTATAATCAAATCAAAAAAGTGGCTCCAGTATCCAAAGTAGTGTGAGGTTTTGTAGTTCGTACCTGCAGGCGACGTGCAACGTCCGAGTGGAGTCGATGCGGAACCCTCCGGACCAGGCGGTGAGCGGCGGCGGGGTGAGGCCGGCTCCGGCACCGGCGGACCCACCGGTCTGAGGCGATAACACCCGTACACATAACAGCTGCTCCCGTTCCCAGCGAGCCCAGTGCCACGGTAAGTAACAGCCTGACACTGCCGATACATGAGTCGCTATCGCGCCAGGGTCGTTCTATTGTACAAATAATTATGACGAATTAGCGAACAATCACTAAATTACACAATGAATACTGGAAATATGAATAGTAACACGAGTGCCAGTACCCAGGCTAAAAGTGGCTCATAGGGACTTAGTGAAAACAAGACAAGTGTGGTGTAGATACTAACGAGAGTGGTGGCGCAGCACTTCTGCGCGAACTGCAGGTGGTGCTGCGTGTTGTTGTGCAGCTGGTAGCGCGGCGTGAAGGTGGCGATGTTGGTGTGGCGGTGGCGCCCGCGGCCCGCGCGCACGCGCACGCCCACCGCGTACACGCGCTCGCCCGCGCCCGCCTCGCCCTCCCCGCGCACCTCCAGCTTCTTTACACTCACTCCGACGCCCAGACCGAACGACGAGCACCACTCGGGTCGTCCGGGGAGTCCGTTCCCGAGACGAGCGGATAGAGTGGGCCCGCCGTCGGCCTCGGCGAAGGAGAACAGTAGCGGCTGCACCATGCGCGCCAGCTCGTGCTCGCCGAACTGTCCCGCGGCCTCGGTGGAGCTGCCCTCGGCGCGGAACACCAGCGGCAGGCCCGTGCGGTTCACCAGCCAGTACGCCGCTGACACTGATACCTGACGAAAGACGGATATTGGACTGTGTGTTATTTTAAATTTTATAGATGGACAGATATTCAATAGTAAAGATGACATGTAGACACAGTCTTTCGTAGGCCCTTACCTTGATACCGTCGGTCTTCTTAATAGTTACTCTCGCATTGAGATACAGTCTTCTAGATCTGGTATCCCGCAGTTTTAGCCTGGCACTAAAAGAACTGTTTCCGGATCCCCCAACTGCCTGACTGCTACTGGCACCGGAGCCGCAGACGCTCAGTGCCGTTGACCACCCGAAACCTTCCAGCTTCACGCTAAGCTCTACTCCCTCTTCCACGTTTACCTGATAAGTTGCTTTTATTTATTAGTCTAAGATATTTCATTCAACTCAATTATGAATTTGATTTTTAAGATTCAACTTTCGCCTATCCATTAAGAGTCTAACTAAAGTATCAAATCCAAAAAACACCATTACCTCGTGGAACGGCCTGGTGTCTCCAGGAGGGATAGTCCCTGCGACAATATTGGGACCCGGCGAGGCCGGGTTGGCTTTGAAATGCAGTTCCATCGGCAGCAGGTTCTCCAGCCTGAGAGATGGCACCAGGGTTATGGTATGCCCAGCTACGATCGTACCTCGATCGGGGGGAAAGCGCTCCCTTATTATTACGCTACAAAATCTGGAAAAAATATTTAAAAATTGATACTAAACTCATTAAGAAAAGGAATCAAACACTACAGATAAATGTCTGCGCTGTGTGTGTGCCTCGTGGTGTATTATGGAGCAGAGAGACGTTACCGGTAGACGTGGTCGGGCGGCACGGAGCAGTCGTGGTGCAGCAGCGCGCGGGGCTGCGCCTGGCGCCAGTGCACGGGCGCGGGCGCGGGCACGGGCGCCGCCCCGCCCGCGCGCAGGACCGGCCGCGCCCACAGCGCCGACGCGTGCGCCGAGATGGGCGCCGCCCACGTGGCGCCCGCGCCCACCTGCGCGCAGCGCACCGCGCCCCCGCCGCGCCGCCACTCCGCTGCGGACCGGTACATACCTTAGAAACTGCGAATAGACCGCGCCGCATCGAGTGTATGTGCCTCGACACACAAAGAACTAGTCTATCAAATGTTGACAACTACGATACTGAATGTTTACGTAAAGGTACCACAAAACACGCAACGACAGCTCCGTCGACTAACTTACGTCATAACTGGGTACGAGTGATAAGCACAGAGATAATAACCGCTCGCTATCGCAATGTAACCTCAGTAGGTAACGGTCCGATTGTTTACAAAAATTATCTTGTTTCGCCGGCTGGCCTATATGTTGTTAAGTTTTACTCTGTTAACTCTAATTAGTACACTAAAACTATTAAAATACGTACATCGTACAACCTAATGCTACATGCATAATACTATATGTAAATACCCTAAGAATGCGTCCCGGTAGTTCCTGGTGGAGATGAAAGCGCATCTAGACTACAGAAGACTAGTGCTAGACAAGGAGTACCGCAGTTGGCAGACATAGGGTGCAGGGGGCAGGCGGGCGCGTGCGGCACGGAGAGGGCGTGCGCGCGCGCCAGCGAGGCGCACGTGGCGCGCACGAGCTGCGCCGCGTGCATGTGCGCCAGCTCGCGCTCCAGCGGGGACGTCGCCGCCGGCCGCGACCCTTGGCGGGACACACAGGTTAGCCTGCGCTCGACAAGGACATTGTCCGGCTGGTATCGAGTAACTTGGAACCCGCTCTGTACTGTTGTCTGTTGCGTACAGGTAGGCTAAGTTCTTAAGGTTTTCTTTGATCAATCTAATGTGGGAAATTGTTATGACAGAAACGTGGTTAAGAACTAAACAAACTGAGCATTCCACCCTATATCGCCACCTGCAGCACCACTCCCTATCCCTACAACTTTGTAATCCATGTATGCACCTACATTCAATAATATATTTTACATAGTGTTATATGGACCGTAATATCCCCATTACAAGATTTTATGGTAAACACTGGTATACAGTTACATTTCTGAAATTGTAAAAAAAATAATAATAATAATATATTTGAGTCAGTTCAGTTAAGAATTCAATTCTGTACATTGAAAATATCACTTGCTCACAAAGCCCAAGAGAAAGCGGATATGCTTGCAGGCCTCTTTGCGGCTAATTCCCGGGTCCACGACCGTGGCCTGCAGCCCCCCGCCATCGCCAGCTGTGGCCACACTATGCCTGACATGTACTCAGGCAATGCGATGTACGGGCAGTGCTGCGATCACTCGACACGCGGAAAGCCAGTGGCCCTGACGGCATTCCGGCGGTGGTACTACGGAAATGCGCAGCTGAGTTGTCTCCTGTACTAACTCGTCTGTACCGCCTGTCTTACTCCACAGGAATCGTGCCGGAGGTTTGGAAGGAAGCGAACGTACAACCGATCCCCAAGAAAGGCGATCGGTCTGATCCAGGCAACTATCGACCCATAGCTGTCACCTCAGTCATCTGCAAGGTGTTTGAGCTGATCATCAACAAGCAGCTCACGCGATACCTCGAAGATCACTCGCTAATAAATGATCGGCAATACGGCTTCAGGCCGAAACGATCAACGGGTGATCTTCTGGCATTCGTAACGCATGTCTGGGGTGAGGCTATGGAAAGGCACGGTGAGTCCTTGGCGATTAGCCTGGACATCGCCAAAGCCTTCGATAGAGTCTGGCATGCTTCGCTCCTTTCCAAGCTTCCGGCATATGGTCTACCTCTTCAACTGTGCAGCTGGATGGCCAGCTTTCTGAACGAAAGCCGAATGCGGGTCCTCTGCGATGGCCACGCTTCTCGCTTTTTGCAAGTGAATGGGTGTTTAATGGCTTTTTGCAAGTGTGCCGCAGGGGTCTGTGCTGTCACCAACTCTCTTCCTTCTGCATATCAATGATATTATGCTATCCCTCGGGAACATTCATTGTTATGCACATTGCACGGGAGCTACTGGGCCCGTCCGGCGGCGGGGCGTTTGGAGATTAAGGAGGATAGACAACAACTCGTGGCTGATCTCGACAGGAACCTCGTCTATATCTCTCAATGGGGTACCGAGAACCTGGTCGAGTTCAATGCCCGCAAAACACAGACGTGTGCATTTACAGCGAAGAAATCCCCTTTCCTCCCCCTACCCTCTCTTCAGAATGCATTATTACCAATGAAGGACAACCTTGACATCCTTGGCATAGACGTTCGTCGAGAGCTCAATAATAAAAACTATATCGAAAGATGTATAGGGCTAGCTTCGCGGAAACTAGGAATACTGAATAAGGTAAAGCGATTCTTGACACCGCACCAGAGGTGTCTGCTGTACTAGACGCAGATTAGACCCTGCGTCGAATACTGCTCGCACCTCTGGGACGGCTCCGCGAAGTATTTGCTGGACGCTCTCGACGCTATGCAGCGACGGAATATCCGTATTATAGATTGTCCGGAGGTAACGGGAAGCATTGAGCCGCTAGCTCAGCGCCGAACAATAGCTTCCTTGGCCGCATTCTACCGTATTTACCACGGCGAGTGTTCTGAAGAGCTCTTCAACCTGATCCCCGCCTCTTCCTTCCGATCCCGAACAACGCGTGCCGGGCAGAGATGCCACTCCCACACTGTGGATAGCATGTTCGCGAGAACCGAACGTTTTAAACGTTCGTTTCTCTGCCGAGCGATAGTGGGCTGGAACGCCCTGCCTGTGCACGTGTTTCCTCCCACATATAACCCTGGGTTCTTTAAGCGGAGCGTGAAGAGGCACATCAGTAGGTCGTCAAGTTGAGGGCCACTCTCTATAGTATTTCTGTGCTGTGAGAGTGGCCCACAATCGCTAGACGTCGTCACGACTTACCACCAGGCGGGCGGCGTCAATTTAGCGAACCAAATATAAAAAAAAAAAACAAAAAACAAAATAATAAATGGCAGGGGGTGTTACTAGATCGACACCGAACCCAAAACGTCATTAAAAATTTTTTTGTCTGTCTGTCTGTTTGTTCAGGCATCACGCAAAAACTACCGGTTCGATTACGATGAAACTTAGTATAATTATTCTTTAATATCCTGGACACCACACTGGGTACTTTTTATCTCGGAAAAGTATATACATTAAAAAACAAACTTAATTTTGCGGTTCAATCCCTTGACCCGAGTACTGTACTAACCGCAAATAATAAGTTTGTCGTAGGTTAAGCCACCCGCAGTGGAGTTCACTAAGGGGCGCTCGCGCTGCACACGGCTAAGATACTATTATTTTATCTTAAGATACAATATCGCTCAACAGCTATACATAATAAATTAGTAACTGGTGATCAAGAAAGCTATAACATGCAGGCGGAGCTGCGGGCAACAGGTAGTTGTAAATAAAATAATAATAATAATATATTTGAGTCAGTTAAGAATTGAAACTAATATTCACAGTTAATTTGATAATGAGACACTTCGATTTATGTCCGAGATTTGTGTTTGTTGAGTGGAATCTGCTTACCGACTCCATAGGGCGCCTGGTCGACCCTCACTTCGACAGGATGCGGCAGGTTGTTCACCAGCTGCAGGGCGGAGCGCACCGTCACCAACTTGCGAGCTGACCCTTCTAACGACACTTCGAACACAATACGAGCCTCGCAGCCAGATTTCTAAAACAAATGTCAGAAATCAGTACAGATCGCTCCGAAAATATATTTAAAATTAAAAATGCATTATTTCAATTGAGCCTCAATAGAAATGAACCAGTGTTCCAAATCATCAAACTTCGGTAGTCAGTCCAAAACCAGATTTGGTTTAAACTAAACCGTTAGTGTTGCCGTTTCGTCCGAGTAGCACACGATACTGACCGCGTGTGTGAGGTTCCTGAAGTAGACGCCGACGCGGTCCACGCACACGGGGTCGGGCGGACCCCAGCCGTCCAGTCGCAGCGCCAGCTGGTGCAGCGCGGGCGCGTGCGCGGTGGGCGCGGGGCGGCCGCGGCGCCGGCCCCGGCGCGCTCCGAACGAGAACGGCTCAGTGTCGCCGGCGCGCACCGCCATCCACGAGTCGTCCGGCCCGGACCAGCTCTGCTGCTCGTTCAGCCTGCACCACAATACCGTGTACGACGTTTCAGTATTAATAATTAACTCATTGGGGTTATACGTCCAGCCACAATCATTTTATATCTAGTATGTCCACTCACACGTCTGAGGTGGTGGTCAGTGTGGTGAACCACAACTTGTGTCCGGTGTGGTTCCGGAGCGCGTACGGCACGAACGGCGAGCGCCGCCGGTGTCCCGCCGGACTGCCTTTCGGGGACTGCTCCAGGGAACCGCTCGACTGTCACCAATATCAAACATATTATATTGCGTTTCTCTACATCTCGCAATATCTACTCGTAGCCAATTATCACATAAGCTGTTAATTTTATATTTATTTGAGCTTACATGCTTTACTTCATACAATTTATTTTTATAATGGAGCTAAGCGAGCGTAGCGAGCGGAGCTCCTTATCAGGTGTCTCAAATGCAACTCGATGTGAAATTATTTCTCGACAACTACCCAACCGATTTTCATGATTTTGTCACTCAAAAATCAAGCATTCTCAGCAGCAGGTTTTGTTCGAGACCGAATTTTGATTTAGGACCCTCAAAAAAAGTTATTGATCAAAAATATGACAATAGTCAGTTTGCTCAATTGCATGCTGCAGCGCAGTACCGCAGTACCACGGCAGCGACCGCAGCTGCTAGTTAACTACTCTTTATAACAAAGTATAATAGATACAGATACCTGCGGTGCGTAGTAGTCGGCGGTCCAGTTGGCGCGCACCAGCTGGCACAGGTCGATGAGCGATGACGTCACGTTGGTGTTGAGCACCTCCGCCGACGCCACCTCCACCTGCACGCGCCCCAGGGACAGCTCGCTCGTCAGCGTGTACTCCCAGGACGTCTCGAACCTTCCAGCGAGACACAACCCGTCGTGAGTCATCGTGAGCCGAACCGAGCACAGCTCATAGAGCCGCCAAACTGAAGCTTTATTTATGGACGCTTAAAACTTAGGTGAAATCAAAGTTATTCTTACATACTATAATAAACACCAAATCGAACATGATGCCCTGAGGGGCATAGAGGTGATGCTTATGGGTGTTGGTAACCTTAACTTCCACTAAGGTATGCAACTTTGAAAACTGTTTTTAAATTATTTGGATACAAGTACAAGTTAGGTTAACTTAAATAAGGTTATTTGTGAGGTACCTCCACGGCTCGACGACGGGCTCCCACCCGGACAGCGTCCTGTTGTAGTAGTCGATGGCGAGCGAGCCGGCCAGGCGGCCCCCGCCGGCGCCGGCCCGGCCCGCCCCGGCACTGCCCGCGCCCGGCGTGCTCACCAGTACCGGGTCCGCGAACGACTCCTCTACGCACCGCAGGTCCTGAGGGCAATAAGATATGAAGTGATAGTTTGTCATTTATTTTTTACGGTTCATTCGTTTTACTTTCTTTATGGGTTTAGAACATAAGTAGTAGCTCACTTGTTCAACTTGTATTTCACTGAGCGATACTTCCAGTAAAGGTACGTCGGAGTCCAAACAGTCATCGATCACACACAGCGTGATGCAATCCGCCGACACCTGCAACGTGGTCATTTAACACAGTCAAATATCCAATGTCCGAAAGTACAGTACATGAAGGATGTTTCCTGTACTGTATGTGTACCTGCACAGCTCTTAGCGGGAAGATGGCGGCGCTGGGCGGCGAGGGCGGCGGCGGCAGCGGGGCGGGCGCGGCGCGCAGCCAGCGCGGGCGGTACATCCAGCCGCCCGCCGCCCCGCCCGCAGCCCCGCCCCCGCCCGACATGTGCGCGCGCATGTGCACGCTGTTGGCGGGCGCGTCCTCTTCACATTCCGATACCACAGATTTGCCTACAACATGTTGTTACAATATTAAACTGTCTAATGTTCAATCTCGGAATCAGACGTAGCAAGTATGCGTATTAACGTATACCTACCTTTTGTTACTTTGCAAAGTATGTGCAGATTTGTACTCTAAGGTAAGTATCGGTATGCAACTCACCAGACAATGCGGCTCTCGCCTGCACCGGCAGCGACTGTAGCATCGCGGCGAACATGCGCATGTCGTGATACGACAGCCGGAGGTTCAGCGTGCTCATCGCCACCTAGTTAACGATCATTTGCACTTTAGATAAGTCTAGGAATAAATACTTTACTTAATAATAATAATAGTGTGTGCGGTGTGCTCACGTGCAGCGTGCGCTCGGCGTCGATGTCGACGTGCAGCGCGGCGGGGTCCACGATGGACAGCGCCGTCTCCTCCTCCAGCCCCAGCACGCACGAGAACACCTCCAGCTCGTTCAGCTCGCACGACACCGGCTTCTCGGAGTTCGCGTTCCGGTACGTGATCACCGTCGTGCTCTGCAAGGAGACGTGTACTCGAGCCGGCCGACCAGACTATACTGTGTGTCCACCTAGATCCGAACCGAGGGTCTGAACCACCGGGAAACTGTACACTTAAATCTACTGCTAATACTTTTAGATTACCAGGAGGGATTAACGGAAATAGATGCTAATATTTACTTTAAAAAAAACGTAATGACACAAGCTCGTCCCCTCACCCTGAGTATGACGGCGTTGGTGTCCCACACCGCGGGCTCCTCCACCAGCACCAGCTGCGAGTCCGTCACGTTCAGCTTCAGCTCCACGCCGGGCGCGGGGGGGGGCGCGGGCGCACGCGGCCCGGCGGCCTGGCGCAGCTGGCAGAGCGCCTCCTCGCTGACATTTGTTATAATCATTACAAAAAGCAAAACATTCCTTCAAAATTCATTAGGGCGTCATTTTTATTGATATGTTAGGAGGATTTTATTGAAATGTTACATGGAGAATCAAGGACAACACAACCTTTTTGAGCGAAGCGAGCCGAAGGCGAGCGGAGCTCCTATGGAGCAGGTTAAATGTAAAATGTCCGGATGTTCGTTTCTCAGCAACCTCTAGACCGATAATTAAATTTTTTTCACCTAAATTAATAGCTGATTTCAATTAAGGTCGTGACGAAGCTCAAATATTTAATTTAAATACAAAAAAAAAGAACGGTTCGGTCAATACGAAGCCGCGCGCTGTTTACAGCAGCGTAGCTTTACCTAGTAGTAGTAACGATGTTTAATGAATAACTATAAGGCAATGCGCATTGTAACTGTATCAGCAATATTCTATTCTAAAGGAGCATACCTAATAGGTATATAACCTTAAGGAGAATATACACACTTCATCATAACATGAAAGCTGCACAATTTAAATAATTTTCATTTAAGCTGGTTTTAGTGTCACACGGACCGTCAGTACGGACCGTCAGTACGGACCGCTCCGCGCGTACGTGATCCACACTGATCGTCCGCGTATGTCGTTTTAGTATCGTCCTGACCACCGCGGTGTACAGACGCGCGCAATGCATCCAATGTGGCGGGTATTATTAGTTATAGCCCTATATTACTCAAGGAAACAAAAATTGATGCGAAGAAGGAGACTACATGTTCACCCTTTAATAGAGCAGAGAGCCGTTGCGGGAGAATTCGTCACATTATACGGCAATTTGAGGGCTGACGAAACAAAGTTCTTCAACTACTTTCGTATGTCGACCAGAAGTTTAGACGAACTACTGTCAAAGACAACAAATAAACTGGTCTGTTGCAGCGTTGCAACGTCAGTGACTCCTCCCAAGCTTTATTTCTCGCGTCTTTGTATATGCGGAGCGGTCCGTGTGACACTAAAACCAGCCTTACAGATGCATTTGGTCCGGATCGGCGGGTGGAGTGGGGGGCTGCATGATGAACTGGTTTGCGGCTTCCCACCAGTCCAGGATTGCCATCAGTCGCATGTTGTGTACTAGGATCGTGTACGCCGACGAGTCTCGACGACTCCTACCGATCAAAAAGCTAGTTTAAAGTGATGATGAGACATCATTATATATACTATTTAGCGACCCGGCGACCGAGCGAAGAAAGATGAGACTTTCTGAAAAAGCTTAGGGATATTTGCCAGAATGTTGACTGTCCGTCAGTAGAGCGAGGTGTGTACCTGGCGTGCACCTCGGCCTGCACGCTGTGGCGCTGCTCCTGCATGGGCTGCACGATGTGGCTGAACACGTTGCCGCGGCGGTTGGCCGGCTCCTTGGCGTACCGAGTGTCGCTCACCAGGATCTCCTGCGCAACATACACGATCAACTCACTTCACTCACGGACACTCCTCCCGGTGAGACGAGACTTGCCTGCGAGACGAGGTCGATGTCCTGGCCGAGGTCGGAGTAGGTCTCGATGTGAAGGCGCGACTTGATGAAGTTGATGCAGGCGAGCGACGACACGCCGTGCTCCGGCTCCAGCTTCACCGTCACGTCGTGCAGGTCCAGCTTGAGAGAACTCGTGGTCCACACCTGGGGCATTTCAACCGATGGTACTTATAACCAATCGACAACCGACTTATTTATCCCATTTTAATTTGTTAATGTCATGAGTGAGGTTGTAAAAAAGAAACTATATCTATACTAAGTATTTTATTATTTATTTAAGCAGAAATGTAGAACTGGTATATTAAATGTCGATACCTGGTCGTGTGTTTGCTGCGGAGGGGGAGTGAAGGGATGCGGGTCCTGGGGCAGCAGGTCGTCCACGCTCTCCGCCAGGTTGTGGGCCAGCACGCCGCGCACCAGCCGGTACTGGGCCGGGTCCAGCGCGCACTGCAGCGTCGACAGCGAGCCGTGGACCGTCATGTCGGCAACTGGCGGCGCAACGACGCACGTCAGTCTCACTTCACAATAGTGTGCATGTGGGTAGCAGTGCGTGGCGTGTATGTACCGTGGTGCGTGTGCGCGGCCATGTTGTACTCGACGTGCAGCTGCAGGTGCGCGGGCGCGTGCAGCAGCGGCGGCCCCGCGCGGCGCACGCGCAGCCCCCGCCCGCCGCGCGCGCCCCACAGCGCCACGCCGCCCAGCGCCACCGTGCGCACGTCCAGCGGGACGGCCGCCTCTGTCGACCACGCGACACCAGTTAGTAGTATCACATCAAAAAAAAAACTATCGAATAGACTCGATACTAGATAAGTAATACACCGGTGAGACACCTGAGTTGTCTAGTCTGGTGCTGACGGTGCCCGGGTCGCCGACGTACTTGAAGCAGTTGTCGAGGTGCAGGTGGTCGAGGTGGGCGGCGAGGGCGGCGCGCGACCGGCCCGACACCGGCAGCACTATGACCGGCGCGTTGCACCGGACGCGCAGGCGCATGCGCGGCGGCCTCGCGTCGCCGTCCGACGTACCGCTGGACACGCCGCCCGCCACCGACACCTTGTGATTACATCGTAACTTTATTAATTATCGTTAAAAAAGTACATTACAACGCTAAAAACGGAAGTGAGAAAGACTTGTCATTTAATTTCAGTCAATTTAATTTGTGCAACAGATACCTTAAGTCTAGCCTGCATAATAACTCTCCTCAGCAAACTAAAATCTCTGGCGAAGGCTTGCAACTCTTGCACAAAACGTTTAGTGTGAACATAGGTCATGGGTCCCATCTCGATATTTAGACTCGTCTCGTGCCCGGCTGCAGCCGCTTCTGCACTGCTCAGTCTGTGAACACGCAATTTGGCATGGTCTTATGATCCATTCGAACAGCACACAGCGTGCACACAAGCAGTGAGCTCACCTGCGATAGTCGAAGGTGAGCGCGTGCGGCTGGTGCGTGCGCAGGCGGTCCCGCCACAGCGGCGCGTGCGGCGTGAGGTCGGTGAGCGCCAGCGCGCCCAGCCGGCCCGCCACCACGCGCGCCGCGCCGCCCGCGCGCGAGTCCAGGCGCGCGCGCGACACGAGCGCGCGGCACGTCTCGCGCCCGCCGCGCACCACCACCACGCACAGCATCAGCACGCGCACCTCCGTGCACGAGCTGCCCTCCACGCCTCCGCTCGACGCTGCCGGGACACGTGCCGATATGTAGTCGTACATAACCCTAGTCCGTCGAACTATTGTCCCGTAGCACACTATAGACATTCCCGACCCAGTATTCAATACTTTATAATTTTACCATCACGTTTTGCTAATCCGGCAATATTAAACATGATACAGTTGGTTTATCAACTTACTGGCGACTGGTACTTCAGGACCACTTTCAGCGTCGGGCTCGTCGTCCCCGGCGATACCGAAGAAGTCCAATACGGCCACCCAACTGTCTATACTCACTACCAAATTCAGAGAGTTGAAGTCGATTTTCGTCAGTTTTGAAACCTGAAACGGTAAACATGCATAACATTGATTAACTAATATCATAATCATAACATATAATAAAACAAAGTCACTTCCATTCCCTATGTATGCTTAAATCTTTAAAACTACACAACGGGGTGGCGCCACTGCGCACGTATGCGTGTACGTACCTTGTCGTACTTGTCGTGGAAGTGCGGATGGCTGGGGTCCCGGGTGTGCACGGACAGGCGCACGAGGTGGTCCCCGGCGGGCGGCGGCTCGGCGCGCTCCGGCGAGCACGGCGGGGTGGCGCCACTGCGCTCGTATACGTGTACGTACCTTGTCGTACTTGTCGTGGAAGTGCGGATGGCTGGGGTCCCGGGTGTGCACGGACAGGCGCACGAGGTGGTCCCCGGCGGGCGGCGGCTCGGCGCGCTCCGGCGAGCACGGCGGGGTGGCGCCACTGCGCTCGTATACGTGTACGTACCTTGTCGTACTTGTCGTGGAAGTGCGGATGGCTGGGGTCCCGGGTGTGCACGGACAGGCGCACGAGGTGGTCCCCGGCGGGCGGCGGCTCGGCGCGCTCCGGCGAGCACGGCGGGGTGGCGCCACTGCGCTCGTATACGTGTACGTACCTTGTCGTACTTGTCGTGGAAGTGCGGATGGCTGGGGTCCCGGGTGTGCACGGACAGGCGCACGAGGTGGTCCCCGGCGGGCGGCGGCTCGGCGCGCTCCGGCGAGCACGGCGGGGTGGCGCCACTGCGCTCGTATACGTGTACGTACCTTGTCGTACTTGTCGTGGAAGTGCGGATGGCTGGGGTCCCGGGTGTGCACGGACAGGCGCACGAGGTGGTCCCCGGCGGGCGGCGGCTCGGCGCGCTCCGGCGAGCACGGCGGGGTGGCGCCACTGCGCTCGTATACGTGTACGTACCTTGTCGTACTTGTCGTGGAAGTGCGGATGGCTGGGGTCCCGGGTGTGCACGGACAGGCGCACGAGGTGGTCCCCGGCGGGCGGCGGCTCGGCGCGCTCCGGCGAGCACGGCGGGGTGGCGCCACTGCGCACGTATACGTGTACGGACCTTGTCGTACTTGTCGTGGAAGTGCGGATGGCTGGGGTCCCGGGTGTGCACGGACTGGCGCACGAGGTGGTCCCCGGCGGGTGGCGGCTCGGCGCGCTCCGGCGAGCACGGCGGGGTGGCGCCACTGCGCTCGTATACGTGTACGTACCTTGTCGTACTTGTCGTGGAAGTGCGGATGGCTGGGGTCCCGGGTGTGCACGGACAGGCGCACGAGGTGGTCCCCGGCGGGCGGCGGCTCGGCGCGCTCCGGCGAGCACGGCGGGGTGGCGCCACTGCGCTCGTATACGTGTACGTACCTTGTCGTACTTGTCGTGGAAGTGCGGATGGCTGGGGTCCCGGGTGTGCACGGACAGGCGCACGAGGTGGTCCCCGGCGGGCGGCGGCTCGGCGCGCTCCGGCGAGCACGGCGGGGTGGCGCCACTGCGCACGTATACGTGTACGTACCTTGTCGTACTTGTCGTGGAAGTGCGGATGGCTGGGGTCCCGGGTGTGCACGGACAGGCGCACGAGGTGGTCCCCGGCGGGCGGCGGCTCGGCGCGCTCCGGCGAGCACGGCGGGGTGGCGCCACACTTGCTGGCGTCCTGCGACCCGCACCCGCCCCCGCATGCGCTCTGTGCGAGAAATGTTCTCAATAACAGATTGCCATAGTTATCGAATTAATTTGTACGGGAGTATTTATGTTATTTGCATGTTTTTTTGCCTGATTTGTAAAAAGTTTCCCATATTTAGCCATCGTGATCAAAGCAAGTATATTGTTGGTAACTTAAAATTTGGAATAATGCTTTTAAGGATGAACCACACTGATGTGACAGTTATCGGGACACACTGTAACGGGGTAGATTTTGGTAGAATTTCACAGATGGCTGTCTGTCAAATCAACAAAAAGTTTTCAAGGTGACACGCGCAGCGGCGTCGGCCATTCGTGTTTGGGGCTGAGAAAAGGCAGACGCGAATCCTTTATTTTCTCGTTCAAAAATGTAACGAAGACTTGAGAGGCGGGAGGAAAGGGGTATAGGCGACTCGGGTGTACTACGTAGGTATGTATTTGGGGTTCCCTGTTTTGGTGAGTTTTGGCATCTCACGAGTGACACGTGTTAAAGTGAAAGTCCTTTGTCTTGGTTATAGGGTCGTGGCATCAAAACCACAAAGGGCTACGTTGCTGTCTTTATATGTATGGCTACAAAAGCTGTACACTTGGAGCTTGTATGTGACTTGAGCACCTCTGGATGGTTGTTGGTGACCAAATTTTAACATTTGAAGAGATGTACACCGTAATCACGCAAATAGAAGCATGTCTCAACTTGAGACCCTTGTATCCTATATCAGAAGATCCCGATGACATTTCCTGACCCCGGGTCACTTTCTAACAGGCAGTTCAAAGGCCACGTTCGTCGACACTGAAACAGATTTAGGGACTAGGTGGCAGTTGACGCAAAAAATTGTACAAGATCTATGGACAAGATGGAAAAATGAGTACCTAGTGCAATTAATAGAAATAAGTAAATGGAAAAGAACTGAAAAGGGCATAAACTTAAACGACATCGTTATGGTACATGATGACAACATGCCACCTGTTAATGGTTAATGGCTAGAGTCATCACCCTTCATCCCGGTTCCGATGGTCATGTTCGAGTAGTGACAGTGAAAACAAAAAATAGGACTCTAAAACGTTCTGTTACAAAATTATCGATACTACCCGTTCACGAAGAACCTGTCCAACATAAAGCAATCACTAGTGTGACACAGTTTCATACATGTACACAGCAACAAGTCAAATCAAACGGCCCGCGTTACAGCATAGCTTCAGTTTTTACCGCAATCATTTTATTTCTATCACTCATAACAACATCGCAATGCTCTCTCAACATCACAAAGTTCAGGGACAACCAGAACATCTATTTTGACAAATTTACCAACATGCAGATTATTAGAGATGACTGGAAGTTAATCATACGAGTATATTACAATATGGAACCTTACTGGGAAGGAATTAGGGCTCTAAACAAAAGTATAATGTCACTTGAACACTCATGTGGAGCATTAATTAATATTACTACAATTACGTCACGGGTACAACGAACTCGACTACAACAATCATATGTTACTAAGTCAGCACTTTGACACACAGCCGGCCAGGTGGCGCGTGCGACGCGGTCTCATTGACGGTATCGGTTACGGCGCAAATTACTTGTTCGGAGTATTGGACTCGAGATTCGCAGAACAGTATGAAAAGGATATCACACATCTACGATCAAAAACATATTATTTAATTATGGAAAAATCTAATTTCGGTCGTCGAAGCTGAATTCAGTCTCATAAAAAGAATAGAAGGTACAATTCAAAGACAACACAAAGTGATACATCAACAGCTCACATACATGTCGAATGCCTTAGAAAGGTTTAAAACAAGAAACACAGAATATTTCTATGGCAAATGAAATTTTCTTGGGAAGTGTCGTCACAATCAACATACTACATGATTTGAAAGAACTGCAAAATGCATTAATCGACACGGTCACTGACATGTATCACGGTCGGTTTAACCCACATTTAATTACCGCTTCACAATTGCAAGATCAGCTAAGTTCCATAGCGGGTCACCTATCAAATGATGTAACATTACCTGTTGAAAACATACATACCGACTTTGCCTTCATCTTTAAACTCCTGCATCTTAAAGCACGTATACTCAAAAATTACGCAATATTTGAGGTGCAAATCCCATTGATAAGTAGAGATGTTTATGAGGTCTTTAGTCTCATACCAATTCCCGTAAAAAATCAAACGACACCATGGTTACCATAACACCTGTATCAAATTACATAGCAGTTAATTTCAAAAAGGATTCCTAAATTATAGTTTCCGAGCACTTATTGGCATCGTGTGAAGTAAGAGACAGATACCTATGCCGTATTCACTCACCAATATATAAAATAAGCACAGACAAGGACTTTTGTCGTACTAAATCTTCAGAGTGCGAGGTCAGCATCGCTCCCTGCAAGAATCTTTGGGTGGAAAGTCAGAAGCCCAATAATCACATTTATTTTTGCTGCGGTATATGCAGAGCACGAACGATGTGTAGAGATCAAATCATTTCCCACGAATTGACAAATTCGGGACTTGTGATGATTGACGAAGGCTGCGTACTAAAATCTGAGAATTTCGAAGTTATCGCTCATCAACCGAAAACGACTGACGTTAGCATTATGGCTAAGTTATACATACCCGCAATCGCACCTATCAATCACATCGTGAATGTGTCCATTCCTCACTATTATGCCAGCAACATCTCGGACAGAGAGGACGCAGAAATAAAAAGCATCGCAACCAAAATCAAGGCACTCAAAGAAAGCGAAGACAATCTGGATGATAGTATAGATACGGACAAATCATATCACGATATACACCATTATACGCTAATATACGGAGCGATTGGCGAAGTAGCAGCCTGCCTGGGATGGTTCGCGTGGAAGCGAGCTGTGGCGCAGCGGCGACACTGCAGCCACAGACATATCGGCATCAGTGGTACCCAGTGTCAGTGATAGTGTAACATATCAGTGCGAAAGTGAACGGGTGAAGGTGGCTAGTGCTTTAGATAAGGCCACCTCCCCTATATTAGGTTCATACACTAGCATTGCTAATCTGTGAAGTGATAGAGACATTAAGAGCTTATTTAACTATGTAGGTATAGCATTTGTCAACCAACTTATTTTCGTTTTTATTTAATGTCACAGACAATCAGTCTTTAAATGTACATATCTAACAAGTTTTAATGTTGTTAAACTTGTCTGCGGGGGAGTATGTACGAGCAAACCCGTACATTTGCATAGTTTTAATATAATGCTGACAGCGCGCGTTACCGCGCGCTCTTCATGTATTTAATATCATTCATTTGTAATTTATAACCAGTTGCATTAAATATTTCGGGCTTAACATCATCTATCATTTTTATGTACCCTATCCGTACAACGATGATATTAAAGTTAGGTTAACCTGTTACCTGGTTCGCGGCGACATTGAGTTGACTCGGAAGTGAGTTGGAGCAGCACCTCATGTGCTGCAGCTCGCTGGCGCCGCACATGGCGCGGTACTCCGAGACGAAGTCCGGGCACGACTTGGACACGAACACGGCCTTGGGCGGCACTTGCGGCGTGTGGGACACCATCAGCATGCGGTGCTTCGAGTCCGGCTCCTTGGTCAGGTCTTCCATTGTTATAGAGTGTAGTGATACCTGTTCATACCACGAGTTATTTGCAGAATTACCTCATTTTTTTGTATTTAATCACCAAATTACTTAAAAAGTTGCTTTTGAGTCGTAAAGGGTTCAAGTTTATTTTTTTGACTGGCCTCGGTCTCGACTCGACGTTATAGTCTATTACTACATAGAGATGCGATGTTTAATACCTGCAGCATGTTCTCGTATGGGTGCGACTTGTGGTACTCCAGTTTGAACTCCCTAAACGCCAGCTCGACCAGGCTTCGCTCACCCTCGCCGAGGTCGGCCCGGAGCTCCACGCTGAACGTAGGCAGCTCGAATTTTACTATTGAAAGAAAGAAATGTATTTATTAACGAATTAACAGTACCTTCGTTAATACTGTGGAGTGTTCGTACGTGTCCGCGCACGTATAGCGAGCGTACGTGTGCGTGGAATAATTTTAGGTGAAAAGATGATGCATGTCGAGGTGGAAGTGGTACGTACCGGTGAGGGGCGCGAGCGGCGGCGGCGGGCGCGCGCGCGGGGCGGGATCGGGCCGCAGCGTGGGCGCCGCGCCCTCCAGCACGCTGCCCACGCGACTGCTCGTCTGCACAGTCGTACCACAATACCGAATTGAAAAGATAACACAGTAAACAAATGTTAGATACAAGTTCAAAAATATAAATAATAAATATGTTCGTTGCACGAGTGCTATGGATAGTACAGTCTATTTCTTATGAAACGCATTGATAACCTGAAATACAGACCCTGTATCTAGATTGGCTCACGATTAAAAATTAAAATCTATGGTGTTCCTCCCGAGTAATAATAATATTTAAGAATATGTCTTAATAGAAATAACCTGTTGTTGTTGGCTAGGAGGCTCCTGGTCGGCGTCGGGGCCGGCCGCGACGCCGCTGCTGATCCAGCGGATGGTCTCCAGCAGCTGCTCGTACTGCTCGCGCCGCGCCGACACGTGCAGGCCGCCCACTATCTTGCCTTCCACCTCGCACTGCAACACATTATATACATTTACATTGGAATATTTGTTTCCACAAAACAAGTTGGTTGTTGTTTTTTAACATTTAACATTGGTACAACTAGTCACCACGATTTAATATTGTATAAAGGTTATCGGTAAATGGTACCTGATAATCGGCTTCCGAGTCCAGTTCGTTGTCACAGTAGTTGACCGTAAACTGCAGTGCGGTGTTGTGCAGGACTGGCTTGCCGGTCGACACGTCGTACATATTGGACATGTTGTCCGAGAACTGCTGGCCGGACAACTTGTCCGCTACGTCCAGCTATAAAACAGATAATTTTGTTTTCAGTGTTGCGAGCTACTGTTCAATCTTCACAGACCGCGAGCTTTAGTTCAAATATAACTTCTATGTTCTAGTTTTCTAATAGAACTTTGTGTGCGATTGAATTGTGAGGAACGCGACCAGTGTTCGAGGTAACAGGCTCCTGCGCCCCAGGTGGGCTCCTAGGACCTGCGGGCTGTGGAGTGTCAGTACTCACGGTGGAGAGCGCGATGTCCCTGACGCCGACCCTGTATAGCGTGTGGTGCGGTGGGCCGGGCCGGTTAGCCAGGCTCATGCGCCCCAGGTGGGCTCCTAGGACCTGCGACCTGTGGAGTGTCAGTACTCACGGTGGAAAGCGCGATGTCCCTGACGCCGACCCTGTATAGCGTGTGGTGCGGTGGGCCGGGCCGGTTAGCCAGGCTCATGCGCCCCAGGTGGGCTCCTAGGACCTGCGACCTGTGGAGTGTCAGTACTCACGGTGGAAAGCGCGATGTCCCTGACGCCGACCCTGTATAGCGTGTGGTGCGGTGGGCCGGGCCGGTTAGCCAGGCTCATGCGCCCCAGGTGGGCTCCTAGGACCTGCGACCTGTGGAGTGTCAGTACTCACGGTGGAAAGCGCGATGTCCCTGACGCCGACCCTGTATAGCGTGTGGTGCGGTGGGCCGGGCCGGTTAGCCAGGCTCATGCGCCCCAGGTGGGCTCCTAGGACCTGCGACCTGTGGAGTGTCAGTACTCACGGTGGAAAGCGCGATGTCCCTGACCCCGACCCTGTATAGCGTGTGGTGCGGCGGGACGGGCCGGTTGGCAAGGCTCATGCGCCCCAGGTGGGCTCCTAGGACCTGCGAGCTGTGGAGTGTCAGTACTCACGGTGGAGAGCGCGATGTCCCTGACGCCGACCCTGTACAGCGTGTGGTGCGGCGGGCCGGGCCGGTTGACCAGGCTCATGCGCCCCAGGTGCGCCACCAGCACCTGCGAGCTGTGCGCGTTGCGAGGCACCACCACCACCGGAGACTCCAACTCTATGTTCACGCTGCACCCAACACATTTACTTGTTACACTCGAAGTTTTTATTGAAGTAATACTTCTTTACGCACGCTTGACTTCGGGAATCAGCTGGTGAATTCGTGACCACCGGGTTACGAAAAGTGTAAACAAATAGTCATACGTCATCCATAGATGGGATAAAAGAAGTTTTCACGAATGCGAATGTGATACGCGTCAAAAAACAAAACCCAAATACAGAAATCGTCGTCGGGTTGGAAAGAGCATCTCTAAACAAATTAGTACCAAATAACACCATATGACCTTAGATCAAAAATACCTAGATTACCGATCAGTGCTTTAAAAACGGCACCACTTCTATTGCACACTTGAGCGCTTCCAGTCGCTTTGCGACCGCGCTGGTAGTAAGACGTTTCACGCTGACAAAGTGTTCGCTTAAAAATTGCAAAAACTACTCTTTTAGAGTGAAAAAAGAGGATGGAGTGTCATACTTTCGACAAGTAAAAATCAGTTCACATTGTTAATTGCTTTTCATGTGCAATGATGCACTGATGCAATGATGCAAATATTATGGTTATTTTTAACTGTGAAAACTACGCAACTTCACACCGCAATGTTCGAACAAGTCTCATACAGAAAGATGGAGTCGTCATTTATTATTTATTTTAAATTTTTGATTACTGCATGATATATTTTTTGAATATATCTTATTTTGTTTCAAGTTTTCCCCATAATGCAATAAGACAAGAAAAATGGAGGCATATTATAGCACGTGGAAAGAGAGAATGAAATGTTTAAACCTAATAATTCTACTGTAGATCGTTCAAAGCATTTTAAAAAGGACGTTATTTATGTCACTAAAAAGGATTAAATATATAAAAAATAACAGCCGTGCCAAATATTTTACAGGTAAAGGAGATATTATATTGATAATGCTTAAATACTTTGTATTCTTAATACCAAATTAGTGACCAAATTAAATAGCCTTCATAATACCACCTAGTATTTTCAAATATTTCATTAGTATCGTAGGTGCGTATGTGTACCCATAAATTTATTTGATTGATTGTTTGTTTTAGGTTACAGGTTGTGTGTGAAAATATCATTGTTGATTTTATTTCGTACTGGCGTTTTTGTAATCTTTTATCTATATAGTTTATTTTATACGTTTATTTATACGTGAATAAAACAATGTGAATTTAAGTTTATCTTTCTCATCGTATTTCATTAAAAAAAAGTTTTATATGCAATGTCGGCTCCAAATCCTTTTATAACCTTAGCGCATGGAGTCCGTCCTAAGTTCCTATTCCGCTTGCTGATTCTCGAGGGATGCGACAACGGCGCTGTACATTGATGGTTTTGTATTATTTATTACGAATTATTTCTATGTCAACCATCAATGTACAATCTTGTTTATTTTATAGATGGTATTTGTAATAATTACCTACATAGTATTCGAGTGCCAAGATTCCACGTTGTATTTGTACTGAATATAATATCTATAGTATTTTTGATCTAAGCATATGACAGATAATCTATGCTTTCGATTGTCGGCATTTGGTGGAACATTTTTTTATTGGTTATTAGCAATAAAAAAATGGGACCTGACCGGTTTCGCTCTAAATAACCGGTCAGGTCCTATTACCAATAAAAAATAGTGGAATATCTGTACAAGTGAGTCATTTCATAATGTACCATATTATGACAAAGTCAAACAGTGCCGGCAACGTAAAAAAGTGAATGAAGTCGAGCGGATCAACGATGGCGACGCGGCGACGGTGCCAGTACATCTCTAAAGGTTAAGACATGCATAAATAATAATAATTGAATAGAAAGTATCGCCCGCTACGTGACGTATTCACGTACAACAAATGGCCATGTTCAAACTCACACCATTTTATATCCTGTTATGTTTTGTTATTTTATTTACTAAATACTGAACTAATATTTAAACATTTTTACGTTAAAACTTTTGTGTTACCTGAGCACGATGTGGTCGGAGGTGAGGTCGCGCGGCTCGTCCAGCGACGCGGAGGCGCACGCGCTGGTGGTGCGGCGCCGCGGGGACACGCCCTCCGCGGAGTGCGACACGCGCGGGTTGGCGTACAGCGACTCGCCGCGCGGGTGCACCAGGCCGATGGCCATATCGGCGGCGGCGGCGCGGATGGAGCGCGCCAGGTTGGCCAGGTACTGCTTGAACTCCGTCAGGCACGAGCGTAGCTCCCGCAGAAGCGGGCCCGAGTGCGTGTACCACACGCTCGCCACGTGCAGGCTCACCACAGCCTCCACCACTGCACACCACCACCACCACCACTCATACTTTATTTGGTACGCATTTGGAATTTGTTTATACCCGTTTATACCGTGTGAGACTTTATCATGACATTACCGGACTTCAGCAGTGTGGAACAGTTTCCTTCATTAATTGACAAGACTGTCTATTAGAGACCAGGCGGAGTCGAATCTAACAGGTGAATATTAATAGCGGTTTTCAGAAGCAGTTACCTGGCGGGTCGTGTGCGGCGTCCACCTTCCTGTATATAGTGAACAGCAACGCCTTCTCCTCGTCCTCGTCGTCAGCCTGGTGCGGCGCAGGCTCCCCCGGCGCGGGCGGTGCGCGGCCGGCCGCCAGCACGCGCGAGTGCAGCCCGCCGCCCTCGCACAGCGACACCACCTGCACGCCGCCCAGCGAGCCGCCCACCTCCACGCGACTGCCGTCTGCGGACCGATCCATTCTCTCAGTGCTGCAGCTGACTTCCTCGACGCAACCGTCGACCCGACCAGCTAATAGATAGCAAGCTCGGAGTCTTTCCTTGGCGGGTACTCACCGACGGTGGCCTGTATCTTTGCCTCGGTGATGGTGGCGGTGGCAATCTTTCTGGCAATTACGTTGCCCTCGTGGACCGCGGCCCGCAAAAGCAGTACCCCCAGACGGTGGAAATCGAAGGTGATTTCTGTTCGAACGTCCCTCTGTGTACATGAAAATTTATATTTTCAAATTCAAAACATAAAGATTAAAACATAATAAAAAGAGTTTTTTTAAAGAAAACCAGAAAGATTATTTATAACCTGAAGGGAGTACAAACTTTAGGTTCATCCTCGGCCAGTGTGAAGGAGTAGGTGCTGGTAGTGACGGGCTCCTCGGGTCCCGACTCGGTGGGCGCCTTCTTGCTGGACGCCTTGGGGCCCATGACTCGCTGTGTGAACCCGATCAGTTCTACTATCGTCTCCTGATTAGCTGTCACACAAAGGAGAGCCGTGAAATGTGCGTAACGAAATGTTTTCCGACAATCCTACATCTTGGTACCCTTTCAAACGCACCTATAATATCGAGGTTATTGAACAGAATATTGGCGATCCTCAGATCCTCGGAGGCGTTTGCTCCCTTCACGAGGCACAGCTCGACGGCGATGAGCGCCTCCGAGTCCACGAGCCCCGGCGCGGCCCACGCCTGGCCGGCCCACGCCGCGCCCGCCCACGCCGAGCCCCAGCCGGGACCGAACATGGAGCTACCGTTCCAGTTGTAGCCGGTGCCCACCGCCGATGTCAACCAGTTCGGGGACGATCGACCTTCTGCCGTCTCTGAGGACAAATGTTACTCGTGTCAACGCCAACTTCACTTATTAGGTCGATAAGCCTTCACCAGAAAGAAAGAATAGAATGTAAACTGTCTAAGGTTACTGTTAGCGGCGAGGTGTAGCGAGTTGAGCGCCTGGTGCAGCGCGTGCGGGTGCGCCAGGGACGGGGCGGCGCGCGCGTCCGGGGACGGCGGGTACAGCGGGGACGTGGGCGACGTGGGCGACGTGGGGGACGTCGGCTCCGAGCCGCGGATGCTACCCGACATCGTGTCCATTCTGCAATACAACAGTTTTATTATAATAAATCTATAATAACGTTTATTACCAAGGCAGTAAAGTATAATACAGTGATACCACTCACCCGACATGTTTGTGACTCGCCACTAGTAGCTCAAAGTCCGGTCCGTAAGTCTGCAGAGCGTCGACCAGCAACAGCGAGTGCACGGAGAGAGAGACGGACACGTCGCGCGGGCGCACCGCGAGCGCCGCCCTCGCCCCGCACACCTGCACCTCCGCTATCGACCGACCCATCGATTGTACCTGAGGACCGACAATATTGTATCACAAATATAAGTCGTTATACGAAAAGAGAGTGTGTAAGTGGGGACTAAATACAAACCTCTAGAGACATCTGCTCGATGGCGAACTGCATCATGAACAGTGTGGAGTTGTGTTGCAGGGACGCCACGGAGCTCACGTCCACGCTGGCGCTGCTCTCGTCGTCCACGTCCGCGTCGCCCACGTCCTCGCCGTCCGGCTCCGGCTCACTGAACAGTGCCAACGTGTTATTGATGCTATGGAAATGATGCTTCGATAATTAAAACAATAAAAACTTACTTTTATAGGGGTTCAGGTTCACCAAGATTAAGATTAGAGTTTCGCCTTTTAATGGTGATATTTGGATATTTAATGTGCCCCAGCCATCTATTCGAAGTAAGGGTCGTCGTGTAGTACGAGTCGATATGTTCGGTACCTGTGTGTGTGGCGCGGCGTGGCGGCGAGCACGGCGCGCGCGGCCAGCAGCTTGTGCTCGCTGAGGTGCGCCACGAGCGCGGGCAACGAGCCGCGCACCGCGCAGGCCGGGTACAGCGGGTCGTGCGTGGCCACCACGCGCCGCTCCGCCTGCACGGCACAGGTCATAGGTAGTAGGTAGTAGGTAGTAGGTAGTAGGCACAGAATGGGGAATAGTAATACGTAGGTGAGGACTTCACCAATAGGGAAAAGGTAATATTGTCATAACCGCCGAGGTACAGTGCTTTTCTCTAACGCATGGAGGTAAATAAACAGTTACCTCGATGCGTTTGGTTTCTATTTATCATCTGTGCCGAAAGACAAACGCATATAGGCTATAGTCATGTGAAAATAATTTTATTGTACTAAGCAAAGGGACGTCAAAAAAGAGATCAAACTAAAGAATGTTTTAAGGTCGATTCACACACATCAGTGAAGCCTCACTGATGCAGCTCGTGATAACTGAGGTTTCACTGATATTATTATGTGTGAATCGACCTTAATAAACCCAGCATGCCTGGAATGTATTTCCATACAACATTGCAGTTGTAATGTTCTAAATTCAAAAATCACGCCTCCAATGAGTTTCATTCAATACTGCTTGTCATTTGTAATGTTCTAAATTCAAACAAAAACCGGCCAAGTGCGTATCGGGCCATGCATAATCTAGGGTTCTGTAGTTACCCATTATAGGGTCTATAACTCCTAAACTAACAAAGTTATCTAGTCCGTTACAGTTTTCCTTCAAAGTTCATTATATAGACTACCATTAAAAAAAATTTCTGATTCTTCGAGCTAACCGTTTAGATTTTAGAGGGGGGGGGGATTACGCTCTGTTTTAACAATAAAATACACATAAAAATTGACCGACTTCGAACTACCGAAATGGGACCAAATAGTTGTCGGAATGGGCCCAAATAGTGATGGGACCACTTGGGAAGTATAGTCTGGCCACGCTCACTTTGCAAAGGAATGAAGTGGCTACCCCACAGAGAGACTAGTGTAGCAACATTTGTGTGTATGACTTTCATTGTGAAGTTTTCTATACACAGTTTTGATACTTTGAATTTTGAATTACAATTTATTATTTAAAGTCTTAATTATTATTATTGAAATTACCTTTTTTTTTCTAAAAGCATTTATGGGAGCCTTATCACCTAGTTTAGGTTTTTGATCATAAACCTGTTTTTTTTAGATTTATGATAAAATCAAGTAAACATTTAGTCATCCTCCGGTGATATCATATCACGCCTCCTGCACACCGGCAGGCCACGCCTGTAGTATATAGGCTTGTCTCTCAATATCCTCCGTGTCTGCATCACTTAATCCTTCGAGTATCCCTGGTTTATGGCGGTCGTATTTGATTCCATAGGAATACGTACCTTTAACGTATCGTAGGATCCTTTTCACGAGTGACAGTAGTCTTTTTGTGGGGATGCTTCCTTTGGAAAGTTAACTCCCACTTGAGAGAAGCTACAATACCCAGTTTAATGGTAGCAGAGAAACATGTTTTATTAACGGTTCATTTAAAGTTCCATCCAAATACATAATATATACACTAAGTAATAAATGTTTAATTTAGAAAGAACCAGAAATATAATTAAAAAAACAGGTTGGAAGTTTCTGAATCACAAAGAAAAAATCAAAGTATCAAGACTACACAATTGTGTAATTGGGGTTCTAACATAGGAATACCATAAAATATTAAGAAAGAAATTATAAATAGATCACAAAAACTGATGTCATCGGCAGGACTCGAACCCATGTCCTTTTATGGCCCTAACAGGGGGAGTGCTCTGACCACTGAGCTACGATGACCACTACCGACGACATCGAATCTTTGCTTCATATCATATTCATAACTTCTAGAAAGTACTATTATATAGGGATACCATAACCTTATTTTTTAAATCTACCATATTTAGGTCTTTGCAAAGTTAGCGCGGCCAGACTACAGTAGCTTGCAAAAAAAAAAACAATCGATTCACCAGTCCGAAGATATGAGGTTACAAACATTTAAAAAAAAACCGTCGAATTGAGAACCTCCTTTTTTGGAAGTCGGTTGAAAAAATGCGCTTTAAAGTTGAATATCTCATAAACGGACACCTAAATCAAAAAATTGTCTTAGCATCCTCCCAATGTTTTAAAAAGACCTATCTTATAATGATACCCCACACGATGGAGTTGATGCGAGAAAAAAATCATCCCCAATTTACTTGTAGAAACTATAAGGGTTCCGAGACTTTTACTACGAAACACCAAAAACAAAGTTGACCGTAAATTCGATACATTTGGAACCATTTCCACGCAGGTGCAGGTTTGAGACAAATATATTGATGTTCGTTACATTCTATCATTTTCTTACTCCATATTGCGGTAGCTTAAATAAACCCCATGGTCCTTTTTATATTTAGTTTTTATCGAAAATAGAAACCCGCTTTTGTAAACCTATATTTGTAACCTTCGAGCTGCTGACACTTTTTCCTTTCTTTTCTTTGATCAGCGACCAAAGTCATTATCTGCAGACGTCTTATAAGTGAGGCCACCTCGTTGTAAGTACTTGTCGTCGTCGCGCACACCTCGGTGCTCGCAGCACTCACCTGCAGCAGTATACTGAATCTGTCTATCAGGTGTAGCGACGACGTGCTCTTAGTGTGTGCGTACTTCCAGTTGTCCCGAGCGCGCCCGACCAGGATCTGTAGATCGCTCAACTCTATTTTATACCTGAAACCAAACGGAATAGAATTTCATTTTATTTGGCGAAACACTTTTGTTGACTTCCCACGTTGGGCGCCATAAGTGGAAGAAAATCGTCTCACGCTGGGCTCCATACGTGGAAGAGAATCGTCTCACGCTGGGCTCCATACGTGGAAGAGAATCGTCTCACGCTGGGCTCCATACGTGGAAGAGAATCGTCTCACGCTGGGCTCCATACGTGGAAGAGAATCGTCTCACGCTGGGCTCCATACGTGGAAGAGAATCGTCTCACGCTGGGCTCCATACGTGGAAGAGAATCGTCTCACGCTGGGCTCCATACGTGGAAGAGAATCGTCTCACGCTGGGCTCCATACGTGGAAGAGAATCGTCACACGCTGGGCGCCATACGTGGAAGAGAATCGTCACACGCTGGGCGCCATACGTGGAAGAGAATCGTCACACGCTGGGCGCCATACGTGGAAGAGAATCGTCTCACGCTGGGCTCCATACGTGGAAGAGAATCGTCTCACGCTGGGCTCCATACGTGGAAGAGAATCGTCTCACGCTGGGCTCCATACGTGGAAGAGAATCGTCTCACGCTGGGCTCCATACGTGGAAGAGAATCGTCTCACGCTGGGCTCCATACGTGGAAGAGAATCGTCTCACGCTGGGCTCCATACGTGGAAGAGAATCGTCTCACGCTGGGCTCCATACGTGGAAGAGAATCGTCTCACGCTGGGCTCCATACGTGGAAGAGAATCGTCACACGCTGGGCGCCATACGTGGAAGAGAATCGTCACACGCTGGGCGCCATACGTGGAAGAGAATCGTCTCACGCTGGGCGCCATACGTGGAAGAGAATCGTCTCACGCTGGGCTCCATACGTGGAAGAGAATCGTCTCACGCTGGGCTCCATACGTGGAAGAGAATCGTCTCACGCTGGGCTCCATACGTGGAAGAGAATCGTCTCACGCTGGGCTCCATACGTGGAAGAGAATCGTCTCACGCTGGGCTCCATACGTGGAAGAGAATCGTCTCACGCTGGGCTCCATACGTGGAAGAGAATCGTCTCACGCTGGGCTCCATACGTGGAAGAGAATCGTCTCACGCTGGGCTCCATACGTGGAAGAGAATCGTCTCACGCTGGGCTCCATACGTGGAAGAGAATCGTCTCACGCTGGGCTCCATACGTGGAAGAGAACCGTCTCACGCTGGGCTCCATACGTGGAAGAGAATCGTCTCACGCTGGGCTCCAGACGTGGAAGAGAACCGTCTCACGCTGGGCTCCATACGTGGAAGAGAATCGTCTCACGCTGGGCTCCATACGTGGAAGAGAATCGTCTCACGCTGGGCTCCATACGTGGAAGAGAATCGTCTCACGCTGGGCTCCATACGTGGAAGAGAATCGTCTCACGCTGGGCTCCATACGTGGAAGAGAATCGTCACACGCTGGGCTCCATACGTGGAAGAGAATCGTCTCACGCTGGGCTCCATACGTGGAAGAGAATCGTCTCACGCTGGGCTCCATACGTGGAAGAGAATCGTCTCACGCTAGGCGCCATACGTGGAAGAGAATCGTCTCACGCTGGGCTCCATACGTGGAAGAGAATCGTCTCACGCTGGGCTCCATACGTGGAAGAGAATCGTCTCACGCTGGGCTCCATACGTGGAAGAGAATCGTCTCACGCTGGGCTCCATACGTGGAAGAGAATCGTCACACGCTGGGCTCCATACGTGGAAGAGAATCGTCTCACGCTGGGCTCCAGACGTGGAAGAGAATCGTCTCACGCTGGGCTCCATACGTGGAAGAGAATCGTCTCACGCTGGGCTCCATACGTGGAAGAGAATCGTCTCACGTTGGGCTCCATACGTGGAAGAGAATCGTCTCACGCTGGGCTCCATACGTGGAAGAGAATCGTCTCACGCTGGGCTCCATACGTGGAAGAGAATCGTCACACGTTGGGCGCCATACGTGGAAGAGAATCGTCACACGCTGGGCGCCATACGTGGAAGAGAATCGTCACACGCTGGGCTCCATACGTGGAAGAGAATCGTCTCACGCTGGGCTCCATACGTGGAAGAGAATCGTCTCACGCTGGGCTCCATACGTGGAAGAGAATCGTCTCACGCTGGGCTCCATACGTGGAAGAGAATCGTCACACGTTGGGCGCCATACGTGGAAGAGAATCGTCACACGCTGGGCGCCATACGTGGAAGAGAATCGTCACACGCTGGGCTCCATACGTGGAAGAGAATCGTCTCACGCTGGGCTCCATACGTGGAAGAGAATCGTCACACGCTGGGCGCCATACGTGGAAGAGAATCGTCACACGCTGGGCTCCATACGTGGAAGAGAATCGTCACACGCTGGGCTCCATACGTGGAAGAGAATCGTCTCACGCTGGGCTCCATACGTAGAAGAGAATAGTCCCACGTTGGGCGCCAGGCATGGAATAGAATTCGTTTACAATTAAAGGATCCACGACACGTACTCAGACTCTAGATCAGACTTACAGGTTCCCCTGGGGAACTTTGGTCAATTTTAGTGCTACAAAACAAACTTTCCAAGTGTCATGTGTACAAAATTAGTAAAAGTCTGACTTGGAAGAAAAAAGAAGTTAATTTTGTTGTAAATAAAACATAAATGGGTACATATACACATGGTGAGGCTACAGACCTGTCGTAGAGGCGATCGTGCAAGTTGTCCGGGTCGATGTGGGCGCCGGCGGGCGCCCCCGGGCCCGCGCCGGCCCGGTCCGCGTCCGGCGCCGAGCTGGGCGACAGCATGCTGCCCGGCGGGGTGGAGCACGGCGTCATGAACATCTCTGACAACGGAATGTTTATTATATTGTCTAGAATGTTACTCTATTTCATTTTACACATTTTATAACGATTAGGTATGGTCTTTTGAACTTTAAGACGACGAGGTACATAATCTAAAATATTATATAAAGACTAGCATCAATAGAAGGTTAGTAAAGTGTCGTGGCTGATGAGTGATTACACTGTACCGCCGGCACCGGGTTGCCGTCTAGACAACATACGATAAAAAGAAGTTCCATAATGACCTTCGTCGTCGTGCGAGGTGTGCGGCGCGCAGTCGCCGAGGTTCGCGTTGGCGAGGCGCAGCCGGCCGAAGTCCACCACCAGCACGGCCGAGTCGCGCGAGCACAGCTGCTCCACGAACAGGATCTGCGGCGCCGAGATGTCCAGCTCCACCTGCCACGTGCCGCGCTCGCCCTGCACAGGCACGCTGGACCGTCAGACCCCGTCAGACCGTCAGGCGGCGCCGAGTGCACCCCTACGTGCTACGTACCGGCTGGTGCTGCGAGTGCGCGTGCAGTATGTGCTCCCAGTGCGTGCGCAGCGTGGCGCGCGTGGCGTCGCGCACGTGCCACGCGGCCCACGGCGCGCGCAGCCACGCCGCCGCCCACGCCACCGCGCCCGTGCTGTACACCACCTCCAGCGGGGCCGACTTCACCCACAACCTGAGCACGACCACTTTTTTTACTATATAGTACTAGCAGACTCTTTATATACACAAAAACCTTCCTCGAGCACCACTCTATCCATTGGTGCAAACAGCATCAAAATCCGTTTCGTAGTTTTAAAGATCTAAGCATACATACGGACGGAGCGACTTTGTTTTATACTATGTTATAATGTGGCCTCGTTTAACTTACACACATGTTGGAAAAGAAAAACAATTATTATATTTACATTTAAAGTGCAAGAGAGTAATTATATCCATGGTAAGATGGTGTTCAACATACTTGTAGTCGCAATTGAGTCCAAACGGTTTCTTCTCGTAGGTGAGTTGGAAGAGTGGGTCGTGCGTCGCGGCGGCGGCGGAGGGCAGCGGCGACACGTGCGAGTGCGCGCGACAACACGACAGCGCCGCGCCCGACGCGCTCAGCGCACTCAGGCCCTCGCGGATCACGCCCTAACCGACAGACGTTCCACACATTACTACAGACGCTCACACACAATAGGTCTCGTATGTTTGGTACGGATATAGTTTAAAGATCTGCGTAAATAAATGCTAGTTTATATTGATTTTTATATTGATTGACTTTAGATTGAGGAGCAAGTTAAGGGGCAAGTTGAAAGTATGTGAGTCACCTGTGGCGCAATGAGTATGGGGAAGAGCGTGTTGGGCGTGATCCTCTCGCGCAGGCACACGGAGCCCAGCGACACGTGCAGCGCCAGCGAGGCGGCGCGCGGACGCGACTCCACGCCCACGCGCACGCACGAGAACTGCAGCTCCAGACCCGCGCCCGCGGCGCCCTGCTCGCCGGGCGCCGCGGGGCTGCTGGCGTCCTCGCTCTCCATGCACAAGTTCAGTGATCCCTTGTTCAATATAAACTCGAACTTTCCAAATACTGTGTCTCTTTTGAGCATAGTGTTGTTGTCCAACGAGTCCGCCAGTACATCCAGGATCTCCTCCTCGAGGTCCGCGGGTGTGGAGGCGGGAGGTGGCCCCGAGGTCGACGTGGGAGAGGGGGGAGGGGGTGACGTCGCCGGGGACGGGGTGGAGGCCGCCGACTCCTGGGAAGATGTCCCGTACCAGCCCATCCACTGGGGGAACCAGTGCACCAGCATGCTACGACCTGAACTGCTCGGTTGTTCCGGCGTCGAGGCTGGAGTCGATTTTGGCACCCTCCTCATTGCCACCTGTCGGGAATGGCACAATTTACAACACTGTCTTTTAAATCAAAGGAAAATGTGGCCGAAACAGCTATGAGTACTAGTTTTAATTAATAATATTACTAAGGAACGGTCGGGAGGCTACCTGTCGGAGCGCCTTGAGCTGCAGCAGCGGCGTGCGCCACTCGTAGTCGTCCTTGGCGGCCTTCCTGTCGGGCGGCAGCGTGGCGGCGGGGTTGCTGAGCGTGGCCAGGCACGCCTGCACGTAGGCCAGCGCCGCGCGCGCGCTCGCCAGGCACGACTCCCACGTCGGCTTCGGCTCCGTCCCTACAAAGAAATAAAAATAAACTGGCAATGACAAAAATTAGACTTCATAAAGTTGGTAATTTGTTTGTAGGCAAATGTATAAAAAATTATAATAAAATTCCTCAGGATTTGGTTGACATGCCTCTTAGTAAGTTTAAAATAGTAGTTAAAAAATGTTTGATGATGAAAGGCTACTATAATGTAGACGAATATCTTAATGATAAAAATGCATGGTCACCCTAATCTTCTGTTGTTGGCCACTCGTATAATACAATAGAAACTAATTGTAACAATGTAAACAAAACAATATTAAAAAAGAAAATGGATAATCTACCTGAGTTTCTGGCTGGTATCTTCTCAGGAGAACCAAATTACCGAACCAGCGAAAGAATCATTTTCTAATGGTTATTTATGTACTTACTTAATTTAATATTTTTATAATATTACTTGACAAAATTGTAAAATTTTGACTTTCATATGTGCTCTTTATGTGCCTAAACTGAATAAATGAAATTGATTCTTTGATTCTTGATTCTTTGATTATGAGTCATTCAGGACAAAGCATGTTATATTGTATAGTTCAGCGGTCCGCAACCTTTTTGATATTGCGACCCCAAAATTAAAAAAAGAGTTATAAGCGACCCCAGAAAAAAAATCACTAAGTTAACAAGTGCAAAGGTTGGTTCAGGTAACGAAGTTAGCTGTTTTTATTTCGTAAATTATTTATATTGAAGAGTTTATTTATTTTGGAAAGTAATATTAGAGCAAACTAGAAAATATGCATTTAACATACGAGTAATATTTATGATGGCATTAAATGAGACAAGCAATTATTTTAATATTTTATTTAAAAAAAAAGGTACATATACGTAACTTTACAAACTAATGTGACCTTGTGCTTGCACACTTGCAGTCAGTATATTAATTCTTGGTGATATATTATCAGAAACAGACACCCTCAAATCAGGTTCTACGTTAAGTCTGGAGCGATATTTTGTTTTTATAACAGTTAATGTGGAGAAAGCTGTCTCGCAAAGGTATGTAGATGCGAATGGCAGCAATTTCAGCAGAGATGTTTTGAATAAGGTTTGTAAGATGCATCATGATTTTGGTTTTAATTTCTTCTTCGAGCTTTATATTGTTTTCTTCAGAAAATTTCTCCAAACATGCAAACATCTCGTAGTTTTCAGCACTGATTTCGTCTATCCACAAACTTATTTTCCTACAAAAAGCTTTTATTTTGTTAACTAAAATCAATACATTTGTACTCTTCCCTTGCAACGATTGATTTAAATCGTTAAGTTTATCAAAAATATCCGAAAGATAGCCAACTGTTGCCAGCCAATTTTCATTCAAGAAATATTCCGCTAGCTTTGGTTCCCGTTCAAGTAGAAATATTCTGATTTCATCTTTGAGATCAAATACACGTCGGAGTATTTTTCCTCACGATAACCACCTGACCTCCGTATGTAACAGTAGATTTTCGTATTCTGATCCAATTTCACGACACATTATTTTGAAAAGGCGACTATTTAATGCGCGAGCTTTAATAAAATTTATTACTTTTACGACTTGTTCCAACACTTTATTCACATCTGGTTGCAAATGTTTTGCTGCAAGGGCTTCACGGTGAATCATACAGTGAACAAAGCCTACGTGAGGTGCAATCTCAGTTACTTTGGCTTTGAATCCTGTTTTGGAGCTGGTCAATGCAGCTGCGCCATCTGTACACACAGATACACAATATTCTCACTTTATGTCATGGAGTTCAAAAAAGGTATTAACTGCATTAAAAATTGCTTCACCGCTTGTTCTTCCTTCTAATCCCTGACAAAATAATAAATCTTCGCATATGTCGTTTTCATATCGGTATCGGATAAATATCAGAAGTTGAGCTACATTAGCTACATCAGTGCTTTCATCCAGCTGAATAGCATAATAAGGACCCCCTTTCACGAGATCTATAAGTTGTATTTTGATATCATCAGCAAGTAGATTGATACGACGATGAACAGTGTCACTTGATAGTGGAATTGTTTTTAGTACATTGGCATACTTTTCTCCTTGCATGATCGAAACCATTTTCATTGCAGCTGGCAAAATGAGCGTCTCGCCAATGTTGTGAGGTTTTTTAGTTTTGGCAATCAAAAAGGAAACCTCGAAAGATACTTGTAACGCTAACTATTGTGTATTTTTGGAAATCAACCTGCTGTGACGTTAGTTTGGTGGCAAGTCGTTTAAAATAAGATTCATCTTTATTCTTTGACAGTGGATGCTTAGTTTCTAGGTGCCTTTTCAGTTTGGCCAGCTTCATGCTCTCATTTGCCAAAACCTCCGAACAAACAACGCACTGTGGACGTTGTTCAAAATTCAACACTGTACATTTAAAACCAAACTGGATGTACGATTCTTTAAAAATGCGTTGACGCTTCCCAGTTGTCTCCGATGTAGCTGTTGCTTGTTTAGTTGAAGTTGAAGCGTCACTCTCTGTATCGATGTGTAAGGTAGATGTGGCTGTTGAACTACAATCATCGCAGTTATGACTAATAGTTATAGTAGTGGAACTAGATGTTGCTCTGCTGTCATCGATAGTAATAACACTACTAGTACTTGAAGTGGCGGCACTGTTTTCACGACTTACATTACTCGCAACAGTAGTTGTCATTGTAGAATCTTAGGCGACACTGTTGTCAAGAACTACGTGTTTAATTCTTTTGATTTGTGATGCGTTATTAGGACTTCCGCCACCTGCATCTGTAGATGTGCGTTTTATTAGCCACTTATCCATTGTTAACTGCAATAATAAATACGTATTAATAAATAAAAAATGTATTCCAAACGATTAATATTAGATTTTGTGCCCGATAAATAAGTTATTTATAATAAAACATAAATTTTATTTCATAAAATATTGGGCTCTTAATAAAATAATATGTATAATGAATTATCGTCATACGTCATTGCGGCGCGTCAAACATGGCCGCGCCACGATGACGCCTCACTTTATTATCTAAGTATGAGTGCACAGTTAGTTACCGTGTGCGCGGTTATCCACGAGAACACTAATCTTTTAAAAAAACTTTCTACAGAAGTAATCTTTCGTGTTTTGACATCAATTTAGTATGTATTTGCAATCGACAAAGTGGCGATGAGTGCGCACGTGCGGATAGAACTGACTGAACGAAGAAAGAGGGATCGGGGTGGGGGTGAGGTTATGTCGGGCGGGACTGGACAGGTCGTACAGTCGTAATTATTTTCGATTCTCTCCGTTTTAAGGACATTGTGTAATTGTGTATGTAAAGAGAGGTTATATTTTATGCATAAACCTTAATAAAATTCGATAAGTACAGGACCTTGTTGACTTTTTTGGCAACCCCATAAATATCTTTCGCGACCCCGTGTGGGGTCACCAGGGTCACCAGGGTTGCAGACCCCTGGATAGTTAACTGTAATTAATATCATCGATTGACGATTCAACGTTAACGTTAAAAAGATTCACGGTAAAAACACCTATCTAATGATACCCCACACGATGGGGTTGACGCGAGAAAAAAAAAATCATCCCCACTTTATTTGGAGGGGAGGTACCTCAGAAAAAAAAAATACATAATGTAATTTTAGTACTATATCGGAATAGTAAATACACATATCCGTGCAAAATTTCGTCTCTGTAAAGCCGAGGACGGACGGACATGACGAAACTATAAGGGTTCCGATACTCTTACTACGGAACCCTAAAAATTGTGCGGTCGGGAGACCCCCGCCAACTGCAACGTAACCCAACCTGGGTTTGGGTTACGCGTCGTTTTAGCAACGAAGCCGACGCTATATATAAAAAAAAAACGAAGTTCTCTGACGCGGCTTGTTAGAGAACTTCGTTCCAATAACGGTTGACGTGCTTTTGACAATGTCATGTATAGCTCTAACAAATTTAAAATGTATACTGCTCTTTTGGCTAAAATTTCCTTTTAGTCGGGTTTCCAAGTTTCATTCGTGACAGTGTTAAAAGCACGTCCACTGACATCTTTACCTAAAGAAATTGAGTTATAGGAATTAAATTAAATTAATTTATTTTCGTCGAATAAACGAATATTACGATGAACAAGTATCGATATAGGTGGAAGGTGGGTATATACACATATACACGGTTACGCACAGTCGTGGCGCGGCACGTGGCAGGACAGCGCGTAGAGCCACCAGGCGCGTCGGTCGGCGGACAGCGGCGCGGCGGGGCGGGCCACGCGCCACTCGCGCACGCGCCCCAGCCGCTCCAGCCCCGCGCCGCACGACACCGCCTCCGAGTACTGGCGCTGCGCAACACACACACGGTGAATGGTGATACCTCGACTCGACTAGACCCCACTCACGTACTGCCAACTATTCTTGTGTTATACAATTCTATATTTTACAGTTGAAATTTTAATATTCTAATTATATCAGGGTGGTTCATATTACTGTACTTAACATAATTTGCTTACACAGGTCCCAGACTTTACTGTTATTTGTATTCTTCTTACTCTTAGCGAACAAATAATGAATGTTAATTCAACTCGTTCGGGACTCGATCATCATGTGGGTGGGGCGTTAAATAAAGTGTAAGTGAAATGTATGTACTGACGCCGGTGAGGTTGAGCGTCACGGCGTCGAGCGTGAGGTGGCAGGTGAGGCGCGGGCGCGCGCGCGAGCGGAGCGGCTGCTCGGTGCGCTCGCGCCGCACGCGCGCCGCCGCCCACGCCGGCCGCACCAGGTAGCGGTGCGGCGCGCGCCACGTCTGCGCCATGCACTCCTGCAACATGCACTCGCTTAGTGGGTGGGCCTGGACTGAAGGTCGAGGCGTCGACGCGGTGGGCGGGGAGAACACTACCGTCAGCTCCTGGATATCGTGGTTCGCGAACATGCCACCGGGTACCGGCATCGGGTCCCAGTACACGGCGAGGCGCTGCAGCTCCAGCAGCTTGAACGAACACCCCTCTGGGTCCGTCAGCAACGTGAAGCCGCGTCGCCACTCGGAGTCGCAGGACTCGGCGCACAGCGACTCCGCAGTCAGGCCGCAGGCGAACGGTAGAGACGACGTTATGGAATCCTCGTATCTGATGTGTACATCGTTCAACTTCAGCTGCGGAACAATAACAACCGTGTCAATCTAAATATATATATAGTATATAATAATATAATAATATAGTCTATAGTCTATAGTCTATAGTCTATAGTCTATAGAATATAGTCTATAGTCACGACCGAGGCCCATTTCTCTGAGGTCTGTCTCTAAATGCAAGAAGCAATCGTACCTGTAAGTTCTCCACAATGTTGGCGAGCAGTCCAGTACCATAACTGAGCCACGATGAGTACGAGGTGGCGTAGTAACCGCCCGTATCGGCGGATTCATACTCCGTACGCCACTGCGCCTCCAATGCATCCAGAAGCGCCATTTTGCGTTCATGCGCGATAGACGCTTCTGCGGCACTGTCCCACTGGAAACAAAATGTATAAATTACCTCCCAGTTACTTTTAAGCACATAATTCTATCTCAGCCAAATCAGTATGTCCGTTGTGAACCGGCTGAACTACACGGTGTTTCGTAGACCCAGGGCCTTCCACGTCAAAAGTGGCAGATTCGCCAGCTAACGGTCCTCAGCAAACAAAGCATCATGTTCTGCTTTAATGATATAAGAATGGTAGTATGTAATTCGCGATAAATATTATGTAAACTGGTTTAATGTTATCGAGGTGGAAAACCATACTAAATAAAAACCCTAAGTTTAAGTCTCTGGCAAACATAAAAGTACACGGTTGGTGACAATGAGCTCGTCCTACGTGGAACCAGCAAAGTTACTGGCGAAAAGATGCATATAGAATTCATCTGCCTACCCCATCGGAAACAGACATGATAGTATAGAAATTTAAATCATCGACAGCTTTTTTAAAGCCAGAAAGCAAAGAGCCTACAAAAGTTCGATCAATAGAATAATGTGCAGTTGGGTCATTCATTATTATCATGGTAAGAGGAATCAGGAATCATTCACCTACGACTGTGTAGTAAACACTAGTATGTGGTTATTGCATTATGTAATCAAAGATAACTATTCAATAAACATAATAGGTATAATGTGGTTCAGTTTATGCCCTGGTTACCTACGTCATAAAGAGTGAATTCGAAAGTTTTATTACGATATACTGCAAATAACATTCAAGGTCTCTAAACAATAAATACGTTCGGTATTATTGTAAGAAAAAGAACAGGATCTCTACTCGTAAGTGATACCTGACTGAGTAAGTATTAGGTTACCAATATAGGTACCTACTATAACAATAGTATTATGTATTTCCCAAAGTCCATCTTCGAGACAACGAAAGTTGTAGAAATACATATATAGAAGTCACATCCATATTCCATAAACTTTAATGTTTTGAAGTGATTGACTGGTTGTCCTTCCTGTTCCACGGAAATCTTTGTGGGATAAAAATTTTGTACTAATCTTACAATTGCCATAAGTATTTGGTCCCAATCTATCTTCGTACTCCAGACGAACAAAGTTTACCTAATTATTTTTTTAAGATATAAAGATAATTATATAAAGATAATGTGGTAAAATTGGTATATATTACTCATCAATCATCAATCACCATGTGTCACTATCACATTATCTGTTACGATACGAAGTAATCTCAAGCTCAGAGTTCACATAATATAATTACATATATATGTTCACATAATATAAATAAAAAATATTCTATTTACAATACATATCTATATGTGACTATAACATTGACAATATGTATTTATATGCGCGATATCCGTAACTTCTTACCAAGTTCTTAGAGGCTTTTTTTTTAATTCCGCGGCCCAAGGCCGCGGCCGCTCTAACGTCTGTTGCCGGGCGTCTCTGGTTACCAGCAGAGGGTATATCCAGTGGCGCCCGGCGGACTTTGACCACCTCTGTGGTCTATGCGGGTGTTTGGTCGGAACGAGAATCCCGCGTCTTTGGGGTAGGGTTTTATCCCTCGTCAGTGAGTGAATTTGGTTGCGTGCTATGGGGCAAAGGCCCCGCAGCACGCAACCCTTCTAGCCTGCTTCTGTAAGGACGGCGGGTGGCGATCCCGCCGTCCTCAGGCCCCGATCATGGAGGTCGATGGTCTTGGGCGTAGATGAGTCTGGGGCGCCCTCGCCGCTGACTACGGAACTCGGCGGGGAGGGTACGCTCCCTCTCTCTCTCGGAGATCTTAGAGGCTCGAGCTAACCTTACCCGCAAGTAGTGCACCTGCCCATCAACAGGCTCTGGTTATCATTAAAGTACCTGAGGGACGTGGGACTTCCAAAGATGCGAAATACTATGCTTAGGCCTACCCACTACCCCTTCGAGGTGACGAGCGTGATTATAATCTATACTTATAATAAATCTGTAGAAGTGAAAATTCTGTACATTGAAAATATCAAAAAAATGTATGGCAGGGGGTGTTACTAGAACGACACCGAATCCAAAAAGGTGATTAAAAAAATTTTTGTCTGTCTGTCTGTCTGTTCAGGCATCACGCAAAAACTACCGGTTCGATTACGATGAAACTTGGTATAATTATTCTTTAATATCCTGGGCACCACGCTGGGTACTTTTTATCCCGGAAAAGTATATATAATAAACAACAAACTTAATTTTGCGGTTCGATCCCTAGACCCCATTACTGTACCAACCGCAAATAATAAGTTTGTCGTAGGTTTTTTATTTATTTTTTATTTTGGGTTCGCCAAATTGACGCCGCCTGCCTGGTTTTTTTGCAAATTGCAATTGCATTTGCATAGCAATTGTGGGCCACTCTCACAGCACACAATACTATAGAGAGTGGCCCTCAACTTGACGACCTACTGATGTGCCTCTTCACGCTCCGCTTAAAGAACCCAGGGTTATATGTGGGAGGAAACACGTGCACAGGCAGGGCGTTCTGGGCCACTATCGTTCGGCAGAGAAACGAACGTTTAAAACGTTCGGTTCTCGCGTACATGCTATCCACTGTGTGGGAGTGGCATCTTTGCCCGGCACGCGTTGTTCGGGATTGGAAGGAAGAGGGTGGGATCAGATTGAAGAGCTTTTCAGAACAGGTTACATCACCCGCAGTGAAGTTCACTAAGTTCACACACACTTTTAACTTAAGATACAATATCGCTCGCCATACAATTCAATGGACTATCACACACGACGAAGATAATAAATAATATTTCATATTTTCGTATCTTAAGATGAATTTTTATGGTATAATAGAGAATATAATAGAAGATATAATAGAGAAACTGTTGTAGGCTGTTGTGGGCTTTATGAACGCAATAAAACCCAAAACAATTTTCTGTATAATTGTCTGTATGTCTGAATGTTTGAACACGCTAATCTCAGAAACGGCTTAACCGATTTGAATTTTTGATTTGAAATTGCGGTGTGGTTTTCAATCGCTTCATAAATAAAAAAGTTATGTAGATCTAAAGTAACACGCAGGCGGAGCTGCGGGCAACAGCTAGTATATTAATAAATAAATAAATATAAAGCCGTAGAAAGTAAGTTTTCTGTTGTTGATGAATAATGTATAAAAACACGTAACTCAGGTCAAATTCCTTGAGAGCTTTGCGTTTGTACACTCGTTGTGTGGAATGGTTTCGTATCTACAACTAATGAATTTATTTACACACACACATTGTTATATCGGAGAGTAAAGTAGACTCTTATGTATGACAACAGTTACAAAATATTACAGTTTGTTAAAACGTATCTGTAATAACAATATAGGTATTTATCTGTTAAAAAAAAAATAATAATCTAATATATAAAATTCTCGTGTCACAGTTTTCGTTGCCATACTCCTCCGAAACGGCTTGACCGATTCTCATGAAATTTTGTGTGCATATTGGGTAGGTCTGAGAATCGGACAACATCTGTTTTTCATCCCCCTAAATGTTAAGGGTAGTCCACCCCTAAAGCAAAACAACGTTTGCCGGGTCAGCTAGTAGTCTATACTATACTAATAATATAAAGAGCAACGATTTATTTGTTTGTTGAAGCGAATATTTGGGTATATGAGTATTTTATATGAATATTTTGGGTGCAAAGGGGCTCTACCAACATCTTTAGGGCACCAGCGACCTCACCTGCTAGTGGCGCACCTGCTGATAAACGGACGAGGCTCGTTAATTTACGGTACCTATGGAGTGGCTTCGGCCCCTACGTAGGTACCAGGTGGTACAACAGTGTTGGTCCGGGGGGGTACCACCGTGCAGCTGTGCTAAAGCCCCCCAAGTAACCCAGCCCAGGCTGGGTTGCGTTAGGGGTTCAACAGCTGCACCGCCGGGCCCGGGGCGATGTATGGTGCAGCAGGCATGGGACCAGTGGGGGCGAAACGGAGTCTAGTGTGGGTGGTGTGGGTCGATTCGCCGGCCAGGGAGACCCTTAGCAACGGCGTTGCCGCGGCCGCCCGCAACACAGTCATGGGGCCCGCCTGGGGCCAACCACCCCAGGAGGCTGCCCCACATGTTGAGCATAATCCTGATGTGGGATCGCCGCTCCGGGTGGTAACCGGTGTGGGGTAGCGGCGGCCTTGCATCAGGGGCGTTTGGGAGCCCTTCCGTCCGGCGAGTCGGCTCCGACCTAACCACACGGTTCTAGACAAAGTTAGCCCCTGCGCTTTGTCACTTATTACTGCTGCACCAAATGTCGCCCTGTCTTCACGCTTCTTCTTCTTCAAAATCTACAATGGCAGTGCAACAAAAAATAAATAAACGTTACACAGCGGCCCTAGGAAACCCCACAACTTCAAATTTCGAGGTGGAGTTCACTAACGTCCGTGGACTCCATGCGAACCTCGATGCCGTCCACCACCACCTTGAGACGGCACGGCCCGCTGTGATGTTCCTCACGGAGACACAAATACGCCGCCCTGACGACACGTCTTACCTGTGTTACCCCGGCTATGTCATCGAGGAACAATTTCGAGACAAAGCCGGGGTGTGCGTGTTCGTTAGGGCGGATGTTTGCTGCCGCCGGTTGCGCTGCCTAGAGAACCCCTCCAATTCCGTCCTTTGGCTGCACGTAGACCATGGCTCTATGAGCCAGATCTACGTGTGCGTCTACCGATCCCACACAGGGGATTCTGAGACAACAAAGCTCTTCCAGTACCTCAGCGAGACGGCTGATGAAGCGCAGGTGCGGTTCCCGAACGCTGACCTAGTATTTCTGGGGGACTTCAATGGCCATCACATTGAATGGCTAGGGTCCCTCAAGACTGATCATGCGGGTAGAGCCGCCCATGCGTTCGCTCTCTCCCACGGTCTGACCCAGATGGTATGCGGGATCACCCGGATACCAGACAGGTCAGATCACGCTCCCGCTCTACTGGATCTACTGCTGACGAGTCGCCCAGCCCAGTACAGTGTTTCGGTAGGAGCCCCACTGGGTAGTTCCGACCACTGTGTTGTTCACGCTGGTATGAAGGTGTCACCTCCTGCACGTCCTGTACAAACGTCACGACGACTATGGCACTACTCGTCAGCGGATTGGGACGGTCTACGCGATTATTATGCGTCCGTCCCCTGGAGCCAGCGCTGCTTTGTAGGAAAGGCTCCTTCGGATAGTGCTTCTGCTATTGCTGGCGAGATCAGTTTAGGGATGGATTATCCCTAAACTGCGGATCTGCGGATACTGGCGACATCCCTTTCACTGATGTTGCCAGTATCCGCAGAGCCCGTCCCTGGTTCGGGCGAGATTGTGCCAAAGCTGTTCGACAAAAACAGTCGGCATATCGCGCCTGGATCAAGGCCTGGGCTGTGCGCGACCCAAACGTGGGCCACTTTAAAGCAGCGTACAACCGGGCCACAAAATCGAGTAAGAGAGCGGATGCCCAGCGCGTCGCGCGGCTTGGTCAGGAGCTCACTTCCCATCCCACGGGCAGCCGTGGATTCTGGCAACTGGCCAAAGCCGTGCAATCTAACTTTTGTCAGCCCTCGCTGCCACCGCTGCGTTACCCAGATGGAACACTGGCTCACAAAGCCCAAGAGAAAGCGGATATGCTCGCAGACCTCTTTCGATGATCGATTTCCAATGATCGACAATACGGCTTCAGGCCAAAGCGATCAAGGGGTGATCTTCTGGCATTCGTAACGCATGTCTGGGGTGGGGCTATGGAAAGGCACGGCGAGTTCTTGGCTATTAGCCTGGACATCGCCAAAGCCTTCGATAGGGTCTGGCATGCTTCGCTCCTTTCCAAGCTTCCGGCATATGGTCTACCTCCTCAACTGTGCAGCTGGATTGCCAGCTTTTTAAACGAGCGCCGAGTGCGGGTCCTCTGCGATGGCCAGGCTTCTCGCTTCTTGCAAGTGAATGCCGGGGTACCGCAGGGGTCCGTACTATCACCAACTCTCTTTCTTCTGCATATCAATGATATGCTATCCCTCGGGAACATTCATTGCTATGCAGATGACAGCACACTGCACGGGAGTTACTCGGTTCGTCCGACGGCGGGGCGATCTGAGATTGAGGAGGAGAGACGACGACTCGTGGCTGATCTCGACCGTAACCTCGACAGTATCTCTCAATGGGGTACCGAGAACCTGGTCGAGTTCAATGCCCGCAAAACACAGGCGTGTGCATTTACTGCAAAGAAATCCCCTTTCCTTCCCCTACCCTCTCTTCAGAATGCATTATTACCAATGAAGGACAACCTTGATATCCTTGGCATAGACGTTCGTCGAGAGCTCAATAATAAAAACTACATCGAAAGATGTATAGGGCGCGAAGCTACGGAAACTAGGAATACTGAATAAGGTAAAGAGATTCTTTACACCGGACCAGAGGTGTCTGCTGTAGACGCAGATTAGACCCTGCGTCGAATACTGCTCTCACCTCTGGGACGGCTCCACGAAGTATCTGCTGGACGCTCTCGACGCTATGCAGCGACGGGCTATCCGTTTTATAGATTGTCCGGAGGTAACGGGAAGCCTTGAGCCGCTAGTTCAGCGCCGAACAATAGCTTCCTTGGCCGCATTCTACCGTATTTACCACGGCGAGTGTTCTGAAGAGTTCTTCAATCTGATCCCACCCTCTTCCTTCCGATCCCGAACGACTCGTGCCGGGCAGATATGCCACCCCCACACAGTGGATAGCATGTTCGCGAGAACCGAACGTTTTAAACGTTCGTTTCTCTGCCGAACGATAGTGGCCTGGAACGCCCTGCCTGTGCACGTGTTTCCTCCCACATATAATCCTGGGTTCTTTAAGCGGAGCGTGAAGAGGCACATCAGTAGGCCGTCAAGTTGAGGGCCACTCTCAATAGTAATGTGTGCTGTGAGAGTGGCCCACAATCGCTAGACGTCGTCACGACTTACCACCAGGCGGGCGGCGTCAATTTGGCGAACCAAATATAAAAAAAAAAGAATAGGCTCCGTAAGTCCTGATCCGATTTAGAAAATTCTTTCACTGATATGTAGCTACATTATCCCTGAGTAACATAGGCTACATTTTATCCCGGTAATGAACCGGGAACGAGAAAACTATATCACGCGGGCGGAGCCGCAACGGTCAGCTAGTTATTAGATAATTATACGGTTGACATCATCCGATTGAAATTATAGTTTTCCAGGCCAATCGTTATTGTTATTACAATGTGCAGTTACGCAGCTATGAAACAGTAAATTTAATTACTAACGTAGCAGACCTTAAAACGCGAGTACATGCAAACACTAAACACCTCATTAATAAATGCGTAACGGCATGGAGCCTTGTATTAATTTCCGTGATAAACGCCACAACAGTCTGTTCGCGAGTTCGCGATAAACTCAAAATGTACTTAACGGTTTTCTTGCGGTTTTCATCAATAGACACAGTGACTTATATGGTTGGTTTAGTCTTTAGATGAAAAATAAAATAAAATATGTATTTAAAACATCATGCTATTACCAATAGGAGCGGTATGGAGAAAAGAAAAATATTGCAAAAGCGTGGAAAATGTCTCTTGGAGGGATTCTATTCCGATGGACACGCAAACGAAGTCCACTAGTAAATTTTGGACTTGTACGATCCAGATTCATCCTACAGTTTACATACCTCATCCAAATTGACAGGAGCGGCAACTAAGTACAGCTTCTCGATGGCGATCAGCCAGGGTGCGGAGCGGATTTGTCGCACTGGTACTTGCAACTGGACTTTCCCGATGAACCCCGCCTTGATCTCCACAGGTAGACCCAGGTGACGTAGAGCATCCTTCCGAAGAGGAAGATTCTCTAGTTCCACTTTCCCTGAAAGTATGAGAGTTTAGTATAATTCTGTGTTCAGAATTAATACTGCTTTAAAGGTCAGCAGCATAGTAAAATAGTTATAGTTTTGGTTTTGTTCTTAAAATAAAAATATTTGATGGATGAAAAGTATCCTAAGTTAATTCTTATAACCACCAGTGAAAGTCCCATTAATCTCGGTCCAGCCCTTTCAAAGCTTAGCCAGAACAAACAGACAAATAAAATTAAAACTTTCAATTTATATGCAATTATGCATTTATTTAATTTCGTATTAACCCAATTGTAATCTGTATTGTGTAATAAATAAATAAATTTAAAAAGTGTTAACTTGGAATCACAAACAGACACCGGAATTTCATTTATCTGTATAGATTTTAAGTTTTTTTTTTGGATTAGTAATAACCAAAACCTCATAATTTTTCGCTCACACTGCATGGATTCTAATTATTGGTATAACATGTAACATCTGTCCTGGACGTTGGAATCGTGGTTGGAATTACAGAGCGGATATGGATTTTCTATGGTGCCTGGTGACGCCAATAGGCTTGCCCTCTATATATACAGGTGAATTTTTCAAGTGGGCTTGGATGGCCAAATCCGGAACTATAAGGAATAGCGAAAAATGCTCAAAGGAGTCACAAGCCCGATTTTGATGAAACTTAAAACCAAAGACCTTATAATACCATGGACATAGGATCTAGAACAAATCGCAAGAAAATAATGTCCCGAGTCGACCTATGCATTATACATAGGCATACATAGATATAAACTAATTTCATATTAAAATTTAAACCTTGATTCAACGGAATAGTGTTCACTTTTGTTTGCACTAATTTATCTTATTACGCTTCTATCTGTCCGCCTGACTAATTCACCTTATGCAGCTTCAACTTGAACTACGTGAGCATAGAAACAATGGAGTAGGTTTATTTTGTTAGTCTTTTAAGGATTCCATGATATGTATCTACGTACGCGTAATAATTAATGTAAGACTATAATAAATTCCATAATCTTATAAATTGTAATTACTTGTTTATATTAGACGAAATAAGCTGAAAAACTAATTAACGACTGACAAATATTTTTTTTTTCGAGTCAGAGTCATAATAAGTAACTGTAGTGTATGAATAACAAAAAGGGAATTAATGAATTTAACTAATAATAATATTATAAATGCCAAACTTCCTGCGGGTGTCAAAGTTCTTCCGCTTTCATTACTATTTTCATAACGCTATGTCGCTACGTCTACTACAAGATAGCTGTGTTTCCAGTGACTGAATTTGTTGCTAAAACTGCGCGTCATTAATTTATTTTTATCTTATGGTTAATTTTTGGGATACGAAATTATTGGCTACTAGTTGAACACCGTGACTCCGCCCGCGAGATATAGTTATCTCGGCCCCGATTCCCGTGGGAATACATTACCGAGAATCCAAATAAATAAAAAATAACAGTACATACACGAAATAAAATGACATGTGTAATTATGTAATTATATTTATGACAAAACAATGATACCCTGTGAAAATTAAAAACATTTTTGGGCTTATCTCCTCCATCCCAATCAAAAGAAAAAATTGTATTCAATCAAGGGATTCTTGTACAAGTTTCATAAAGATCGGACCTCTTTTTGTTATGTCCATAAAATGAGCCGAACAAACAAGATTGTTATTTTTGGATCAAAATATTCTTCTCGCCGTGCTAGGGCAATAATATTTTTCCATTGTGCACAGTGTACTGGATCCCGAGGAAAACAGAAATAGATGTTGGTTCATATAACGAAAAAAAAATCATAAAGAGCCAAGGCGTCTCCACTATAATCTTTGTTCCAAATAGTTTCATCGCTATCGGTAATCCGAATAAATCTGAATGGTCATTTTGTTAGTACATTATTCAGTGAAAATGAAATGGTCTCTTTCTTTTTACTGAGCTTGGGATGAATTCGAAAGAGACAGATAGATACTTCGGTATTGGACTGGATTGCAATATTTACTTTTGTCTTTAATTTATTATCGAATTTTAATTTATTATCGACGAAATACTGTATTTTAAGTGAAATAATAAATTGCAAATGATAAAACAAAAGCTTATTTACTGAAAATATGATACACCGTCTTCAATTAGCTTTTTTTTCGTAGTTTTTACACGTTTTTACAATACAGTACGGCATTGCGCAACGTGTTGTTGTTCAGTTGTCAAAATCAAGACTGGCGCGCGATTGTTTCTCTTTTAGCGTTTTGTTTCTCTTTTAGTTCGGACACTTTTGAGCGATGATCCGAAATCCATTGTATATAAAATCATTGCCTATAATCCTAACTGGGAATCGAACCTATTGATTTAGAAAAAAAAAACACTCCCTTTATTATTACACCATACAATAGTGTTGCTGTTAAGGATCAAATTCTGAGAAGTAATGATATACGGAAAATTTAAGGAAAACTTAGAGTTTTCATAAAATTCATATTTTATGTAAATTTTGAGTCAATTTTGTTCGAAATCACAGAATTAACTATTTCGTCTTCTAAATGATGCTCGTGGGCAGGTAAAATTTGAAAGTAGAACATAATGTTGTATCTCGCGTATGGAATTAGTAAGAAGTACCGTAATCTCGCGTTTAATACACCATAAGAAACAAGCTGGCAAGTACATGTCTGTCTCTTATCACATTGGGCGGAGGTAGCGCGCGCGCCTCTGCCCAATGTGATAAGAGACTAAGAGACAGACAAGAAATATGAATTTTATTAGAATTCTAAGTTTTCCTTAAATTTGCCGTATATCATTACTTCCCAGAATTTGATCCTTTAACAGCAACACTATCGTATGGTGTAATAATAAAGGATGTGATTTTTTTTCTAAATCAATGGGTTCGATTCCCAGCTAGGATTATAGGTTTTTAAAAAATCTAATGATGAGGTTTTAAGTTTCATCAAAATCAGGCTCGAGACTCCTCTGAGCATTTTTCGCTGTTCCTTATAGTTACGGATTTGGCCATTTAAGCCCACTTGAAAAATTCACTCTGTATATACCCACAAAAATTACTGGCAAAGTATGGGCGTGTAATGCACCTCTGCCTACACCTTCGGGATACAGATGTGATGCATGTTTGTCTGTTTATCTCATAGTGTATTATACAAGTTGTGTGTTCTACAAACATTTGTACTAGACTTTGAATTGTTTTATGTGTATGCAGTACCACTGCTGGTGCTGTCTGTGTGTGTGTTTAGATATATCATAATCGTAACATAGGATTTTTTTTTTTATATTGGGTTCGCCAAATTGACGCCGCCCGCCTGGTGGTAAGTCGTGACGACGTCTAGCGATTGTGGGCCACTCTCACAGCATACAATACTATAGAGAGTGGCCCTCAGACGACCTACTGATGTGCCTCTTCACGCTCCGCTTAAAGAACCCAGGATTATATGTGGGAGGAAACACGTGCACAGGCAAGGCGTTCCAGGCCACTATCGTTCGGCAGAGAAACGAACGTTTAAAACGCTCGGTTCTCGCGAACATTCTATCCACTGTGTGGGAGTGGCATCTCTGCCCGGCACGCGTTGTTCGGGATCGGAAGGAAGAGGGTGGGATCAGATTGAAGAGCTCTTCAGAACACGAGACGTGGTAAATACGGTAGAATGCGGCCAAGGAAGCTATTGTTCGGCGCTGAGCTAGCGGCTCAAGGCTTCCCGTTACCTCCGGACAACCTATAATACGA